>CM070039.1:70626105-70638908 GCA_036250615.1 Ptychadena robeensis
TCTGAGTCTGATTCTGGTGAATATGAACACAACCACAACAATACAAAGGCAGTAATCATCTCAGATTGTCAACTCGTCTTTCTAGGTCACTGTAACCTTCCTGTAAGAAGTTTAGCTTCCAGCAGTGGTCTGATTCTGAAGACTATCTGGCTGACTTACCTTTGTCAACGTTTGTCACAAGTTCTGCTTCTGCTAAGATGTCACTCAGTGTCTGGGGGTGATGACAGTGAAGATGGAGTTATTGTTAGGTTGGTAGATAACAATAGCAGTATGAGTGCAATGATGTTTCTAGGGATCTCACATCCAGGTCAGTTCACCAATAAAAAGAAGTGAGAAGAAAGGATCATGAAAATGCTGGAGAAGTTATAGAACAGTGTTATGACATATATGTCCTGCTCACCATGTCTTCTTCTCAATAAAGATATTCTCAAAAAAAAAAGGGAAAGTTTGATTCATAATTATTATTCTGTCCCATTACTTTTGGTCCCTTAACAAGTTGGAGGCACATATGCAAACTGTTGTCATTCATACACCGTTCAACTGATTAAGGAGAGATCTAAAGGTGTATGGCCAGCTTTAGAAGTTAACACCCTCACATTGACAGTCTGCAGTTAAAGCACATTGTGTTTGTTTCATTCGAAATCCTTTGTGATAGTAAATAGAGCCAAAAATGCTAGAATTGTGTCAACGTCCCAATATTTATGGATGTCGACATCTAAGGATGCTCATACACATCTTAAAGCAAACTGCTATACTAATTTCAGCTTTAGCCCATGGCCTCAGTACATTGATCTTCTGTATTGCACATTTAAGGACCACATCAATATATTGCAGCTCACTCGTCCCTGGAAGAGTTGGCTATATAATAGAAGGTCAGTGACTTGAAGTTAAAGAGTAAATACAGCCCAAACTTGTTTTTTCTTGAAATAGAATAGGGGAGACTTCCTGTGAACTTATTTAAGGTCGTTTTGAGTAGATGTAGAGGAGTAGAAATCTCTCAACAGTTAGGTGTCCTCACAATCCCCCACTCATTCACTATATTCAGAGTGGATTTCCTTAAATTTACTAGCCCAGGAAAAGTGGATATAAAAACAAATAAAAGGTTAAATAACAAAGGCACAACCAGAAATTTAAACTGTGACGTTGACTAACCTTTCTCTACTTTATCCAAAAATAAAAAGTCTTTAACAGATGAGATATACACATAACACAGCACATATGGCCCAGGTGTTCCTTGGCGGCCCCCCCTTGGTCTTCCACTTGCGGCCCCTGAGACCTACTGTTAATGCCTAGGGCATAGGAACTCACCTGTCCTCGTCCAGGATCTTCTTCTGGAGTGAAGAGGAGGAGAGGGACTCACTCTGGCTGAGCACATGAAAGCCAATCAGCAAGAGAGCGCCTGAGCAAGTCCCTCACCTCTCTTCCGCTTCCTGCTCTAAGAAGATCCCATTCTAAAAAAATGAGTGTCTATGCTCCCACTATTCCACCAAAGAATGGGGGATTATTGTATGTGGCACATAACCTCAGAATAGGGGGATATAACCTTTGAATCAAAGCTTATGTGCCCCATAGATATCATCAAATCAAAGGCTTTGATGATATCTATGAGGCACATAACCTTTGATGATGTACATGACACAATTGTGCATTACAACACTACAGTGTTCCCTAATGCTTGAAGTATAATATAAAACAAGTTTTGTTATTTAAAATATTTAAAAATGATAAATAATGTCTTCTAGCTATGTGTGCTGTAATTTCTACATTAGAAAATGCTTATACAAGTCAGTATAGAATAAAAATCTTATGTGCAGCCCTTTAATATTGATGAGGGCCGCACTTGTGGCCCTCCATATTATCTCAGTTGCCCACCACTGACATATAGCATTCTAACAGCCCAATTCCGGAAGTATACATCTGCTGAACATATATTCATGGTTTAAAGACTCCAGTTCCAGAAATGGCAAATGGGAGATATTAACCACCAGTTAGAGACTGCTTTCCAATGTTGCATGCTTATTGTGGTGTAATCCAATGATGCTGCAAAGTAATGCAAAAGGATCCAAAGCCAATCAAAGATGAAATCCAAACTGAACAGGCAAATTCAGATTGAGTTAAATGGGTGTTTTATCTAAACAGTATATTATCACTAGATGGATGCAAACTTAAAAGAATAAATGCACTTATAAAACACCTTGTCTCCTTTTTTAAGGACAGAAAATGTTTATCTATAATGGCTGGTTTCCACTAGGACGCAGACATGACCAATGCAGGAGGAGGATTCCCCACCGATGCTGCTCACCGGTTCTCATTTAAATAGAAAAACCGCGGAGAAACCGATGAGGCGCAACCAGACCTACCCCCTGCGTCACCTGGACAAACCGGTCCTGTGTGCTGAAAGCAAAGTGGAAAAGGTGTACCGCTCACGGTCCTATTCACTTGAATAGGAGGTGTCGTGCCTGCTTCCAATGAGGGACTGCAAATGAGTTGTGAGGAGATTCTAATTACATACAAAAGTACATTTTAAGACATACATACATATAGGAATTGAGTGATATTATGTAAAAATGGCTGCTTTTAGAATTCTGTTTCTTGAAATCAATCTATACCCAACTGCATTCATCTTCACTTTTCTGTATAATAACAGTGAGTACAGGATAACTGCTGATTTTGCCAAACAGCGTGAACTATTAATTTAATCAATTCACCATGTAATCAGGGCTAGACATGTTTAAACTCCAGCCTGTGTAACAATCATGGCTGCCTCTGAAGATATAGTAGAGTTAAGGACTCCATACATGTCTAGAATTTTCATCCAATCAACTTAATTCAATACATTTTTTGGTTGATTGATTGAAAATCTATGGCAGCCCACATGTTTAGATCCATCTAAAACAATTAAAATTGGGAAAATATTTTTCGAAAAATAATTGAACATGCTGGTAAATTTCAATTGGTTGTATTGAAATTCATTACACTTCCGATCCCAAAAAAGTTGATCAAATATCTGTTACTACAGTTGGCAAACATACAATCAATCACCAATATCCCTGACCCCAAAAAATTTATCTTTTTAAGTTGAATGAACAGAAAATCTAGACGTGTATGGGGGGCTTAATAAATGTACAGATTAAGGAGAAAGTGTGTTATTCAGGCCATGTGTCCAAAACTTCTTTTTCCCCATCAACAAGGGGAAAAAGATGCAGAGAAGACATTTATCGTTCCTGTCAGAGTGTTGCTCCCGCTCTGCTTTGTTTACAACGCGGAGTGGAGGGTTGTCATTGCGGTGGCGCATCAATTTAAGATCAATGGACACGTCATCAGTAAAGGATGCCGCATCTGAACAGCTTCGGGTGCAGCTTTTCCACATTGTTGTAATGCAAGTGAATAGGGAGCATTGCGGCCGCCTGAACCACAGGCAAGCTGTCTGCAAAATGGCTGCTCTGGAGTGGACAGATTGACTAAAATTATCACCAGGCTAAAAATAAATGGAAAAATAACAACTGCAGCTAACGTCTAAAAACTGGTAAGCAGCAATTAATGATGTATGTTTTGAGTTTAATTAACTTTTGATAAAGTTAGTTAAAACAGCAACTTAGCAAATATATTTTTTTATCACATCATCTTTTATCTGCAAAATCATGTTGATATAACAGGTACTCGCACACAGATTGATACCAAGCAGTGCATCCTTGTATCCCTCTTCATGTGCTGCATGCTTAGGGTATGTTTCGACTGCACTATCGGCTCTATCGGGTCCCCCTGCGCCGAGCGCATTCCTTTGGCGGGGAGCCAATCCACATTACCTGTCTGCAGCAGTGGCAGTTCTCACAGCGTTCTGCCGATCCGTCGGCCGGAAGGGCAGAACGTCAAACTCCGGCTGTGAGAACAGCCATAGGAATGCTCTTTTTGCAGGGGGACCGACAGCGCCATGGAAACATAGCCTTAGCATGGGACATGCTTGGAGATCTGCACATCCAAAAGGATGGGATGCATGCTTCCCTCTAACTTTCAGAACACTACACCCCTTTTTTATCCCTGTTATTTCTTAGCTTGTACGCTCTTTCAAATGATTCACAGAAGTTTCAGAATTTTTTTGGACTGATGATACTGACTCAAAACAGCTATGAAGAGCAACAGAATAGTTTGATTTTATTCTTACCACAACTGTGCATTTATCCTTTAACACCATAGCACACTAGTAATGCTATATTTCATCTTTACAGACGTTACTTCCACATAGTATATCAGCAGTGACATATTAAGCAGACTGAACCATTGCTAAATCTGATCAGATCCTCCATGGATACCTATAGGCGCTTGTTGAAGACTAATATTATAACTATTTGTGCAAGTTTGGTATTGCCGGAGGGCAAACAGTTGTCATAAGATGTTTAATAGAAACAGTACACAGAATGCCTTGACTGTTGATAAAGGACTGCCATGAATGATCCTTGTGTGCTGATGTAGGTCATGACATGGTTAAGTCACCAATGAATTCTTCTGACTTCAGACCAGCCACTAAGCAATGTGCAGAGAGATTTTGATGTTGTACAGTTAAAAAAAATGAAAAAGGTAGCTGGTTAACCATTATATTAGCCCTTACTAGTACAGGCCATGAAAGAACTCTCTAAAACATCACACGTTAACCCCTGTACAAAGTTGCAGGATCCACTGAAATGAAGAGCCGGTTGTGGTCTGCAGAGTCTATGGGAACACAGTGAAGATGATGGATAATGGAGCCTGTGTTAGCAATAAGCTGTCAGATGCCGTTAAAGTGCTGGTAAATAAGACTAGTTAACATATAGGGATCCAGATCATTCAGAGGTCCATAATGCAGATGTGGGGGACATGATCGTCACATAAAAGATGTTAAAATGATTTGTCCACCAATTGGCTGAAGGTCTGATCTGTGCCAACTCAAAACCAGGCCTAAGTAGAACTAAGCATTTACTAGCACCATCATCCTTTTTTAGTATAAAGTCATAAGATAATAAGATGATCATTTCCTTATTGCCTGGTCGTTTAAGGTCAGATTATCCTTTTCGTTGCCAGAAGAAGGAGTCTCCTTTCTTTATCCTTTGAAGAGTTCACAGTGGACAGCAGAAGGTGGTTAAAGTGCTCCGCATGGCACCATACATACCACCAGCACTTAAATCCTGCGGCAGCGTTTCCGCTGACAGTCCTCAGGCTCTGGTGGGCAGCTGCTGTCAGAGTCACTTCCACTGGAGGTGCTGGCCGCGGTGTCGCTTTTCCGCTGTCGGCTAGGATTGATGCCCATTTGCAGGACCCAGCCTAGCTTGTTGCTCATGACTTGTTTCAGCCCAGGAGGTAAGGGCAAGGCCTCCAGAGAGTCTATGTTATCGGGCAGAAGCTGGCGTATGCGGGCACAGCACAGATACTGGAGGGATGTGCGGCAGCAACACGAACGAATGACCTTCATACTACTCTTAGCGGCGGTAGAGCAGACCATAGGAAACAGCTTCTTGTTCCTCAACTGTGTTGCTGCTATGCCTTGGAGACAGATGATAAATATTAAAAAAATCCTTCATAAAAACAAAATCCATTAAATTAAACAACTCTATATTCTATTCATTCATAACAGTGTTGAAACAAAAGACATATTGTTACCTGGCAAAGTCAGAGCAGCTTTACACTGGACATCCCCTACCACTTTTACCCACCTTACCTGCCTTTAAATTTACCTTTAAATTACTTCTTCCTCTGCTGCCATATGATCCTGCCCAAGTCTTGCAGACAATCAACAATCTGAAACAAGTGACCATAGAAGTGACCCCATTAATCCCCCAAGCTCTGGGGACGATCAGGCGCAATTTTCAGTGCGTGCGCGGCCTACATTTAGTTGAATGGGCTTGTGCCTAAATGCAGCCATAGACATGAATGGGCGCAGTTAAAAATCACATGTCATTTTAACTGCGCCCATTCACTCTCTATGGGCACGATCAGGCAGGGAGGTGCAAGATGTCCTGCCCCACCCCCTCTTCCTGGCTGCAATCACACAGCCGCGATTTTAATCGTGGGTGCCAGTGAAAGATCGCTGGGTGCTAGCGATCTCCCCCAGCTCCGCGATTCCACGATAAGCATTGCTCAAATGGGAACATAGCCTTAGAACTCACTATGGTGGAACCACCAATGTGTGCAAGCAAGGTTGGTATAGACCAGTGGTTCTCAACCTTTTTAGATCTGCGACCTCTGCAAACATGTAAGTGCCAGTGCAGTGTCACTTCCGCATTGCAAAGACCAGAAGTAACACTCCACTATGTCACTTCTGGCATGATCAGGTAAGTGAAATGTGCCCTCCCTTAAATCCCCCCCCCCTGCACATCATTTGCATGAGCAAATGTTAGCAACGGCTCTGATGCTTTCAGTGAAGGCAGCAACCCCTGTAAAATGGTTGATCAACCCACAAGGGGATCCCGACCCACAGGCTGAGAACCACAGGTATATGGGAAGCGAGTCTTCCAGAATCATTAACTCGTAACCCTGCATAGACAGCGTCTCTAATGCCTGGTCCTTAATCATAAAAGAAGCTACATAAACAATTGTATTTATACATTATTTATCATGTGCTTTTAAGTGTATAATAAGAGTTTATACGGTTAAAATTTGCCATAAAAAAACTGACAAACATTCAATTTAGGATATACCCTTAATGCTGACTCCTTCACTTGTGGGTGCAAAGCTCATGTTATGTTTACACAGATCAGAGGCTACAGCTCCATAAGGGAAGACAACATATGTGCAATTCATATATAAATTATGATTACTTATTTTTTTCTTTAGTATAAAGCCAAATAAAGAAGTATATTTATATAGTCTCACCAATGCATTTGCGGTTCTTGTAGAATGTCAGCACCCCATGCCACGCGTCCAGGTGAACTCCAATGATCGATCCCTGGCCAAAGCGCGAGGAGAAGCTGTTTTTGTCACCCTTGTGCTGAAGAAATCCTACAAGCCAAAGAACATGGTATTGAGCATTTCATGACACATGACCCTACCTTCCCTTCCCTGATAACTACCTTATTTCTTGTACAATAGGACGCACCGATTCCTATATAGAATGAGCCGCTTGTTATGTATACACATGCATACAAGTGCTTTGAATATATCACCTGCTGTGACAGCTGAAGACTTCCCCTGACTTCTAAACGAATATGTAAATTTCCAGGGTGAGCTGCCAGTGTAAAGTAAGTGGTTATGTCACAGATCGCAGTGTCACTCAGGGATCTGCAACCGCAGATGTGCCATGCACCAGTTCGGCTGCTTCACATCCCAAACCTCAGAGGACCTTTCAGGGATCAGCTCCCTCTGCTGGTGGAAGTGATGCTGGCACATGATGTACCCCCGTTTCCTCTCCTGGCTGATACCTATTTTCACTGCTGCTTTCACTTCAGTGCTGTCCAATCAGACCACCTGACGTTTGTATATAATATATATATAAGGTATATAAGTCAGAGGCAACAGGGAGTTGCCTGAACAAAGTTCTTTATGTCTCTAATCCACAGGTTCTGCTTCTTCCTATTGCCTTATCGTTACCGACCCCTGGACCGTCTTCGACCACACCATTTGCGGTCTGCCCTGACTAACGCCTGTCAGGCTATGTCTCTGCCTGCCGTCTTGCTACTGCGCTTTGGATATTCTGCTGTCAGCCGCTGCCAAGTAAGTGTAGCTAGGGACCGCAACTTTGGGGCAGCAAAGTTCCAACATTCCTTGCAGAATGCTCTGGTGAATACCGGGGGGGCTCCTTAGACTCTGCGCCCTGGTTTATGCTTGTTTAGTAGCACGGTGGGTCCACACTACGTTATATTCCCATATTTGGTGCGGAATTCTATTTGAAAAAGACTGTCCACACTGGCGCTAAAGTGTGCTGCATATTTTTGAAAACATCAAGCCAGGTATTATGTATCGTGTCACCTGATGCACCATACCGACGAATGCATTGCGCAGGCGTGTTTTCTGAGCTTTTTTCCACTCGCTTCCTTGCATACTCTATGGAATGCGTAAAAAAAATGCATGCAACCCTCCCACATTAATTTACTTGTGTTTATGTTGCAGTAATGGCCACACCCTAGTGAAGCCTTAAGCCGGCCTACGAAGCATAGTTTTACAGCCGATTGGTCAGGTGTTCGGCCACGTGTGATGGCATCATGCCATAGTCGAAAGTCCGTTGATCTGACAGGGAATCTATGTGCACCCTTGTCCCCATACAAAGTACTGACGATCGACCAAAGAAAAATGGACATGTTTGGCTGCACGCTATAACTTAAAAAAAAACGTGTTTTATTTTCTTTTTTTAGTTTAACACATTCGCTATATAGGACACAGAAATAAAAATTAGGGGGAGGATCAGTTTGCATTACATTTAGGCTTTAATATTTGCATAAATCTTATTTGCTTTGATATCACACAGGAACTGGTATGGCTCCTTGCTGCACATTAACATCTGCCACATTGAGACACTTTAAAAGCTAGCTGATTTTATTTCAGAATACAACAACATATACAGCCAGCAGGCAGTCAGGAGAGACTATCCACATAAGCCTTACCTGTGTATGACAGCCCCCAACTCTCTGCATCTTTTCCTAGAAGACTGCAAAATGTGTGACGATATTTGTCCAGGTTCACATCTGATGTTCCAATGCCAACCATCTGAATACAACAAATAGACAACAGTAAGAAACAGAAGGGGGTAAAAGGGTCGATCAGCGAATGATTGTTCAGCGAATCGTTGCGCACCACTTTGCATGATTGATTTCCAGTCGATACTTTGGATGGGGCTAAAGAAAAACTATTAAATGCTACAAAAGGGTTAATAGTAAAGCAACATGAACACTTAACAATGCCCTAGCTCCCAGGCGCCTTTGGGCATTCTTCGTCGGCCCCCCTCAGACCTCACTGTTAATGCATAGGGCATAGGCACTCGCCTGTGCACCGATCTCTCGCTGATGCACCCTCACCAGGGAGGGAAGAGGAGCAGAGGCCAGGGACTCGCTCAGGCTCCGGCTTGTACGCCGATTGGCACATGTTAAAGCAAATTGGCAACCCAGACAGCACCTGAGCAATTCCCTCACCTCTCCTCCTCTTCCCAATCTAAGAAGTTCCCAGGCAAGGATGCATCAGCGGGAGATCGGGAAACAGGCAAGTGCCTTTGCTCCTACTATGCCATCAACAAACAGGGGATTATTGTCTAATATATATTGCGGCACATAACCTCAGAATAGGGTCACATAACCTTTGATGATATACATAGAGTAACCCATATATTATCATGTGTAGCGGTCACATATTGACCCGGCTTTCCTAATCAACTTTGGCGTTACTAATGACATCATAAAATTGTCAATGTTGATCAGGAAAACCAGGACTACATATGACAACTGCACGCAGGGGTAGTCATTGTCTAGGTAATTCACCACACATTCTGTTCTCGGATTATTACACTGGGCTGGAAAAAAACACACATCCTTATGTATACACGACACAAAATATGCATTACCATACATCAAGTTTTGTTATTTAAAAATTAAAAATAATGTCTAGCTATGCATGCCATTTATTCATTATAAAATGCTTATACAAGTCAGTATAGATTGAAAAAGTTATATGCGGCCTTTTAGTGATGTTGAGGGCCGCACTTGTCCATATCAACTCACCATTGCCCTAGCTAATATGCAAATGTTGACCTGTTATTTTAACTATACCCTAACCATATCTAGGACTATGAAGTATATCCCATGCTCTTCCAAACACTATGTAGACGTTATGCAGACAGTTGTATTATGCAGATTACTGTAGATTAGTAGATCTTTCAATGAGAGGAAGGTACCATGTCTGTGCCATACACCGGTGATGTCATCTTGATCTCCCAAAAATGTTGTCCCTCTGTAAGCATCTTAGTCCCTCGGATTGCAGCCGTGCCGCAGCTGTACTCCATGTGGAAGCTCACTTTCCGATTGTCGCAGCTTAACAACGTAGCCGTGGATTTACTCCCATCATCCCACACCCAGTCAAAGTCTGCAAGAGAACAGAAAGTATAAAGTGAGTAACAGGCCAAGAAGTGCTTTATAAGTCAATAGTCAGTGCTAGGTCTTACAGTCATCTTCCTCTCCACACTGACAGCTCTTGATCTGGTGAAAGGCGTACAGGCTGGAGCAATAGGCATCTTTCTGGCTGTCACAACCACAATATGATTCGCCAGTCACAGGCACGGCGCTAGGAAAGGAGGCCGGCAAATGAAGCAGCTCAAACTCGGAGTCGCTGTTACTGTGCTGTGAAAGATGAGAAGGCCAGAGAAAGATTCTTGTTAGATATGTTTTATTGTTTGCAGGATGGTACATACCTTCATTCTATCACTTTAGTACCAGGACATGCCATCCTAGTAACAACACAACTGTTTACATTGCTTACAATATACCTAACCATAATAGGATGGCATTTTTTTTTACAGATTGCCAGTGCAGTGGCTGCATTGGTTTTCTGAAAGTACAGCAAAGTTCCTGATCCTGCCACAAATCTTCAAGTTAGCTGAAATAAAATTTATACCCCAGGTGCCCAACCTGCAGCCCGCAAGAGGCCCTTTGGGCGTTGTTCAGCGCCCCCCTTGGTCCTCTGCTTGTGGACCCTACTGTTGCATAGGGCACAGGAACTCACCTGCCCGCCGATCCCTCCTTGGAAGAGAGATGAGCGACTTGCTCAGGCTACGGATGGAACCGGATACATGAAAGCCAATCAGTGAACCAGATGGCCTCATCTCCTCTTTCTGGTTTAAGGAGATCCCAGGCAAGGACACATTTGTGGTAATCAGCGTCAGGGGAGTTCCTATGCTCTCACTAGCATTGCAAAAGCATTGCATTCTTTCAACATTTATTAAGTCTTAAGCCCCCCATACACCTTACAATCTTATCATACAATTTTCTACCTACCTACCTCTTCTACCAAAACCATGTAATATGAGGACCTTTCTAAACCTTCCAATCACTATGTATTCTATCAGGAAGGGCCCGGCACTACATAGTTGTAGTAGATCTAAAGGAAATTGTACAGAGTGATCTAAAGGTGTATGGGGGGCTTTACGGATTCTTTATCATTTTACTGCTTGCACCAAGCTGGGACAGCAAGGAAACAACTGACAATGACTGTCACTACACATTCTAATCTCGGTTTATTACGGGCTGTATAAAAAACACATCCTTATCTACACATGACACAAAATGAGCAGTACCATACTACAGTGTTCCCTAATGCTTGAAGTATCATTTAAAACGAGTTTTATCATTTAAAAATAAAAAATGCTTGTACAAGTCAGTGTAGATTACAAATGTTATGTGCGGCCCTTTAGTGCTGCTGAGGGCCACACCTTCCATATCCAAGTTGCCCAACACTGTCTTGTACAATGCTATCTGTCTATCTTGTGCTAAATGAAAGTGTATGGGGCCACTGGAAATCGGCAAAACCTGACAATGTTTTTTTTCTGTTTTGTTACACTTCGAATAAAGAAACCATACATATTTTTCAGACTATTAGACGCACCTGACCATAAAACGCACCCGGTTTTTAGAGCAGGAAAACCAGAATATAAATATTTGATGTGTTCAAATCAATTGGGGAAAAAATCCTAGAATCACTATAGAGCACACTTCATGACATCTCATCTTCTTCATACACGGGGGAAGGAGGGGGATGCGGAGTATCTGCATTCATTATATCAGCAGAGTCCTGTGCAGATGGGAGATCTGGCTGTGTGCACATCTGCCTGGAGAGCTGGCGGGGGGCCTAGTTGCGATCAGCCGTGGGTCTCATAGATCCGTAACATACAGCAAATGCTTTTGTTTCAGGGTTACATTATATTTGAATGGCGCCCCAAACTCGCTTTCATAATTCACAGCAATGCATAGTAACCCACTACTATGCATGTCTAGAAATAAAGCATGCTGTGCATTGTAGTCCACTTAAGGAGGATTTCCTGCCCATTCATTTGAATGTATAGGAAAACACAATAGACAACAATGCACAAACTGCGCAGGAACCCCGCTGTTACTGAAAATGTCTCCCCTGAAAGAAGCACAAATTCCAATACACAGATCAGGGAGGAGAAGCTGAAGAAGCAGGCCAGCTGTGATTGGTTGATTTGCAATATGCCTTTACTCGAGTAGATACAGATATTAAAATATTTTCCCCAAGTTATTTGTGATTCATTAAAATTGCATATTCCATTGCAGATGGCCGGTCATTGTAAATCCACCACGTATGCTGCGCTGCCCCCAAAAGCATAGACTAGCATATCATTTCCCTTGGGGAATACAGGGGAAGCTGCACTCCACGGTTTTCCCCACAGTCGGCCGAGCAAAATAACTTCGTGTAGACCAGTGGTTCCCAAACTTTCCTTGCAGGGCCCCCCTTTTCTATTTAGGAACATTATTGAGGCCCCCCCCTATTCAAACACAGGTTAAGAATGAGGGCCTGGGCCTCCCTGGAATACCTTCCTGTAAACGCGCGCATTTTTACAGTACTGCATTTGCTAAAAGGAGACCAGTGTTACAATCCACACTGCATGTTGGTATATACAGTGGAGGAAATAATTATTTGACCCCTCACTGATTTTGTAAGTTTGTCCAATGACAAAGAAATGAAAAGTCTCAGAACAGTATCATTTCAATGGTAGGTTTATTGTAACAGTGGCAGATAGCACATCAAAAGGAAAATCTTAAAATAAAAATAAATATAAAATAAAATAAAAGATAGCAACTGATTTGCATTTCATTGAGTGAAATAAGTATTTGAAC
>CM070039.1:70666341-70676679 GCA_036250615.1 Ptychadena robeensis
TTGTTGGTAGATCTAATGGAAATTGTATGGAGTGATCAAAAGGTGTATGGGGGGCTTTACTCATTGGCATTTAGTTTTCTTATGTTCTGTTTCGTATTCCTACTGTCCTACTTCTTAGGCTGCTAATCTTCCATAGTCCTATTTGTAGTCACGTGTAGAAATACACGAACTCCTGTAATGACCGCATGTAATGACTGATGGTGACAACAGTTTACCATGTAACATCCTGAAATGGCCAGACATTATCTTTTTCACAAGGATGATCCCACTGAAGGATAAGTGGCAAACAGGCACATAGCATTGTCAATAGATAACTGAAAATGTCTAAACATGAAACCCTCTTAGCACAATTACCTGATGATATATTAAGAAAAGCTGCCTAATTACTTTTAGTATTTAAATTATTATATCATTAAATGTATGATATTATGTTTACAATATCTTAGTGTTCGTAGTCAGACACTTTATTCACTTCCAAAGTTCACCCTGTGGGGAGTTCAGTAGGTTTGTGCACTTTTCCCACAAGAAGGAAGTCACTAATATGAAATAAGTATATTAAGTCTTACAATATTGTTCCAATTACATTTCAGGGATGGGATTGTCCTTCTAACGGTGACCACACACTACACTTTATCCAATTTAATGTAATCTGTAGAGAAAAAGGTCTTTCACAATCACTATATATCAACCGGACATGGACCAGGAATGTTCCTTCTTTGGTAGATTGATGAATACTGGGAAGTGATGGGCGCACTGCTGGTCAATGGGTGTACTGCTGGTTGTTGGGTAGTACCAGTGGTCGATGGGCATACCATGGGGATTCAAGAAGTTGATAATAAGGTGATGTTGATCATTTATCTAGTATGTATGCTCCATGTAAATAGGCAATTTTGTAATGAAGAGGTGACTTTACTCTCTAAAGCCCCCCATAGACAGGCAGACTCCTCCATGCAACTTCTGTACAACCAACTTTTCTTCTACCAAAACCATGTAATAGGAGGACCTTTCTACACCTTCCAATCACTATGTATTCTATCAGGGAGGTCACTATACTACATAGTTGTTGGTAGGTCTCATGAAAGTTGTATGGAGGAGTCTGCCTGTCTATGGGGGGCTTTAAGCTGGCCATATACCTTTAGATTTACCAACAACTATGTAGTGCTTGATGGTTTAGAAAGTCCCTCATATTACATAGTTTTGGTAAAACAAAAGGAGATCTAAAGGAAATCTGACAGAAATCGAGAGGTTTATGGGGACCCTTATCTGAGTTGCACGAGGCCCATCCATTTGATTACTAAAAATGTATTATCATGAAATTTGCATGTAGAACCAAGAAAAGGAAAAATGAGAGATACTTCATTGTGTAGTATTCAGTTTTATAACTTTTGCTTAAGCCCCCCATACACGTTCTGATTTTTCGTACAAATTTTGCCCGACCGACCAACGTGGTCGGGAGATTAATCGAAAGCGGAATTATGTACCCGATTCTCAAAATCGGTCGGGACCGCTTCGGACCTGTCCGTAAATTTTGGTCAATCTGCTTAATAAATAGTATCGGGCCAATCGATCGGTGATAATTTGAATTCCGATTTTTCGTGCCAGCCGACCGACCAACCATAACATTTTAGGTGAAAATCGGGTGACACGATCGGACGAAAAATAGGTCGGGAGAAAAATCGGAACGTGTATGGGGGGCTTTACTGGTATAAATCTACTTCTGCTTATGGTGACTTATAAGGTGGACTCTATCAGTATAGTCATGATGTATGAAGGGTGTGCAGACACTGGAGTCAGTATGAAGTCATTTAGCATGATTTATATACTAACAGTCACCTGTTCCTCTGTCAGAGGGTAAAGTCCTTATTGGAATGACATTCTAAAGATTAACTATTTTACCTACAAAGTTTATACTTTTTAAAGAAACATTACTCAAAACTATATTTCAGTTATTGCCGGTTGCTCAAGACCTGATTACTTGTATGTGTTTAAGAGCATCTAGACTAGTGGTTCTAAACCTTTCTAGATCTGCGACCCCAGAAGTGACATTGCAAAGGGTCACTTCCTGTATTTGGAACGCAAATTTCAGTGTTCCAAATGACAGAAATGGGCTGATTTTACGGCTGATCGACCGCCATGCACGTTCCCTTGGTCGCAAATCGGGTGCAAATCAAATTCACACGGTGATCCGACATGTTGGTAAATTCCCTGCCGATCCCATTACTTTGCATTGGGAAGGCAGTACCCCTGCAAAGTAACGTTAATCACACAAAGGGTGCCTGCCAATCCTCTGAGGGGCCCTCATCTATTGAGGGAGAATCTGCATGTGTAATGTCCCCTTCATCCTATTTTCCCAACTTACTTGTGCAAATGATGTGCAGGGTGGAACGTTAGGAGGGAGAAAAATGCCCCCTCCCTTTTTAGTTAGGAGGGAGGGGACATTACTCTCTCCTAACTTCCTACCCCGATTTTGGGCATCACATGGGAATTTACAAGCAGCAACGCTGATGCTTTCAGAACCTGGCGACCCCTGTGAAATGGTCATTTGACCCGACCCATGGGTTGAGAACTGAAACTGTGGCCCAGGTGCCAAACTTGGACCGTTCAAGAGAGATCTGCTAGATCTATATTCTCGCAGCCCCCTACCAGTTGCACTTACTGCCCCTCCATTCTTCCACTCTGAGAGTAGAGAACTGGCTTCTCAGTGGTGTGTTCCAGCAATACAGTGAGCACCCCCTGCTTAGAGTATTCTGGGATCCATAGTTCTCTACTCCTAGAATTGGAGGATGGAGGCATGGTGAGTGCAGCCGGTAGGGGGGCAGAGCGTCGAAGAAGGGTAACAGGATTGGTCTGGGAGAAGGCTAAGTACACACACTGTACACACAGGGATGGCCCGCAGTGTGATAATATTTTAAGAAAATATCAAGGTTGGCCGTGACTTCGTCTGAGTTTGTAAACTTGGCATGCTGTGTATTTGAGTTTGACACCCCTGATCTAGAGTGATTCCGTTGTAAGAGATTCCCATCTAAGTTGTAGACCTTCAGTATGAGGTCCTCTCTTCCCTTTAATAGGGCAACAGAACTGGCAACTCAGATGATGAATTTGTGCCACTGAATCCCCTAACTGAAAGACAAAAGTATATTTCGGTTGGGATTGGCTCCACGATCTTTGCAATAAACACACCAGGTAACCACATAGATGTGCATTGCACTTTCTTTGTTATTCAAAGGAAATGGTTTTATGTATAGTCTGAAGGACTCAAACTAAAAAACAATTGTGCAATGTGGAAGCAAAATGAGTGGACTTTTTGGTTTGTGTTTTTCTGTTATTATGTTATCTGTATTTATATGCTACTCTGATCTTGGATCAAACTGTGCCCCTGCCGGGATCGCCAGTGCAACGTGTGCTCACGGATCCCTTCCAGCCCTGTGTCTTTGGCATCGCCGAAGGGGACGGGGGTGCCATAGACCTGTTAATAGAGGTGGCGCTGCTCTTTCCATCCCACATTGACTCCATCTAATTGATGCCGGCGTTGTGTAGAGAGGCAGGGGGAGGGTGGAGAATTGCGTCGGAGTACAGTGCGGCGGTTCAAGCCCATAACGCCAGGGAGGTTAAGGTCCCCATACAGCGGTCGATTTTTGAATCGATTGCCGTGCCCATTCGAGGTGATCGATTGTTCAGGAATCAACTGTGTAAAATCTTTTTTAATAGATTTTAGCACAATCAAGCGTCGTGAAGGCGCACAGCTCTTGATTGTGCTCAAATCTATAAAAAAAAATGTGCGTGTATGCCTAGCTTTAAGGTAGCCATACACAGATTCTCCCTTGATAGATGAGGGACCAACTGCAGCATGATAATGTCATCACACTGCAGCAGGTCGCTCAGAGGATCAGTGGCCACCCTTTGTGTGCCGGACATTACTTTGGTAAAGGGATTGGTCTGGCATGTTGGATCACCGTGCAATCCGACATGCGGGAGGATCCTGGTCGATCTGTCCAGGTGGGCACACGGTTTGTTGCGGATTTTCGCCTGTGTATGGCTACCTTTAGGCTGACCTCTTATCGTTTTATTAAATGTGATTTCTGAAAAAGCCCCCCCCCCCCCCCCCATAGTATGGCCTGTTACATGGAGGGTTCCCCTGGCTCAGACAAGCGACACCCACTATATTCGTAAGCTCTCACAAGCATCTTTATGATATAATTTATGCTAAATGTAAATTGATTAAACAGCGCTATCACCACAAATTCATAATTACATGGCGCTAGACAAGCTGATAATAGTGAGAAATGCTTTAAAAAAAAACAACTCTCTCATTTCTACACATTTAACCTCCTGAGTGTTGCGCACAGGGCCCACTTAAAAAAAAAAAAGCCTGCCACAAGCTGTATGGGGTCATTTACTTTGAGGTTGAACTTTCAATAAAGTATAGAGAATTTTTATCCCTTTTCTTTTTTTATGTGATATTCTAAGTTCTGACACTGGAAACAATGGTTGGCAGTGCCAGTATAAAGTCCCTATGTGAGGGTATTCTCTCTTCTGAAGAAGGTTTGGCATATTTTGATATTACTGGGTAACTTGAAAAGGGTTTATGATTTATTATTGTTCCGTTAATCTTGCACAGATCCCCATGAAAAGTCACTGAGGGTTCTCTGCCCCCACCCATTTTATCAGGGATACAGTCTGTAATTGAGTTAACCTCCCTAGCGCACTGCTGAGGTCCAGATTTCTGTACCAAAAGCGCACCATAGACTTCAATGGTACATTTTTCTTTCTTGTAGGCCTGTAACTTCCCAAAATATGTCCGTACAAGGGTCTAATAGACATCCTGACTATAATAATGTTGAAACAAACAATTATGTAAAATGAAAAAAAAATCTTTTAATAAATTTAATGAGAAAACACAGAAATCAGGGCAGAAAGCTTTGCTGCTATGTACTAAATCTCGCCCAAATAAAGTCTCTGGTGCTCCAGTTGTTCCCATTTGCAGTTAACCCTCTCTAACCTGGTGTGATGGATGTGGTTAAATCACACCAAGGAAGAGAGATTTACTGCAAATGGGCACATCTGGGGCACCAGTGACATTATTTGGGCGATGTTTATTACATAGGTGCACATTGAAAGCAGTATTGTTCATAGAAAACTGCTTTCGTGCAATTTACTGTTCAAATTTCGCACCCCCCCCCCCACTCCGAGGGGTGGGGGGAGAAAGAGACGAAGATCCAACCTGCCTGTCACTGTAAAAAAAAAAACGTAAGTATGCGCTGCCGGAGCCCCCATGTTCACTGGCCATCTCGTCCAGTGCCGCTAGGGCGGTTAAATAACCCAAAGAAAAATATTGCTCGTGAATGTAAGTAGTAACGGAGGTCTCTGTGTTGATATGAATAAGATCACACCTTACCAGCACTGCATTGATAAGTCTCCATTCAGAAGCCATTTTGGGTAGCGATGGCCTTGGCTTTCATAATGAATTGTATTCCTGTAGTGCCGCTGTGTGGACACACATGGGGCTCACCTCCAGGCTCAAAATGCAGAGCTTCCATTGTATCAATGCAACGCACTACAACACACAGCAGTACATAACCACATGCTGTATTGGTATAGATCTCGCAGAACCAAAGTCTTGCGGTGTTTATTGATTCAAAATTTGTTTTTTTTTTGCATATATTTTTATTGATTTTCAAGAAACCATAACAACGATACAGAAAGATTACATTATCCAGGTAAGTTACAAAATACAACCATCACCAAAGGAATGAATAGGTACCAGAAAAGCATGGCCGAAGCCAGTCCATATGTCCATAGGTCCACAGGTGACGGTCCTGGTGGTGTCCCAAAGTACTGGAAATGTAAACTCATATGCCATCGTGACATGTACGACTTCAGGTAAGTAAATAAAGGAAATAGTACATAACAGAAAAAAATAAACACACTGTGAGTAAACAACCCCAACTGACCCAATCCCGCCCGTCGTCTGCAGAGTCTCTCCCCCCTCCCTCCATCACCCCCCCCCCCCTCAAATTGTATGCTGGGTAAAGTAAGAATGCCCTCCAGGCCCTTAGCCCAGGAGATCACAGCCATCCGGAAATATACTGCCCCGTGTTATACTGCAGTCCCCGCCCTCTTACCGACACTTGCCCCGACAGGTCACTCTACCTCCTAGCCGTCAACCACCCTGACCACCCCCGTCCCCGATGAAGCCCCATCCCCAAGCCCGATATCAAGGCGCCCTAAGGTCCCTCGGAGTTGTTCCAGGGCATACCAAGAGATGTGTTGGAACATACGCATTACCGCCTCCAACTGGCTGGGGGACAACTCAGCTAGCATAAATCGTTTCCAGGTGTTAAAGAATACGTCAATTTTCTTGTCAGTTTGTTTATGCGCATACAATTGCTCCTGCAGCATAATCCCATGTAATAATTGAGACACATCCTCCATGACTGGGACTGCCGGGACCAACCACCGTGCTAAAATCACTTTTTTCATGCACAACAAGAATATGTGTTCCCATTTCCGCAGTGCTGGCTCGGAAGACGGGTGGGCCCCGTCAGACTGAATAGAATGGAGAAGGGCTGTAGCCCGGTACCTAGTGCGCTGCTGTTCCGTGATTCTACACATAAACGACCATGCCTGGTTCCAGAATCTAGAAATTAGTGAACATTCTCATATTAAATGCATAAAATTTGGCTTGTGCGCCGCACACTTAGGGCAATCCTGTGTCCATGTGTCCACCAGGCCTCGGGGAGGAAATTGCAATCCACGATAAGCTCTATGAGCTACCTTAAAGTAAAGTTCCCTACATGACTCATTTATCACTGCCCTCCTGACTGCCATCCAGCCTGCCAGAACCATAGACTCTAGTGATTCAGGGCTAGTCTCTATAATTGCAGCCCACTTGACGATATGGGAACCCAGTTTCCTATCTGTGGGGTGCCCACCACTCTAAGTCGCAGATACAGGTCCGAGATGCATTTCTGGGCATAACTTGGCTGCAACAATCGGGTCAAGGTCAGATGAGAAGGAAAAGTGACCGCCGGACCGAGGACAGACTTCACAAAGTGGCACAGTTGCCCATACACCAGATAGTGTGAACCCGGCAGGCCATATGCTGCCTGAGCTTCCTCAAAGGACATTAATGCCCCCTGTGAGTTCAGGAGATGTTGTAGCTTTCCTACACCCAGCGCACCCCAGCTCTCAAACCCCTTGCACGTGGCCCCCTGAGGAAAGCCAGGGGTTGAACATATAGGCAGGTCTGGCGAGAGGGAACCCTGCAGTCCCAAGAGCTTTCTGACCCCCCGCAGGGCAATAACCGTGTCCCTCAGGAATGGGCTGTTTTTAATTAGGGGGGTAGTCGAGCATAAGCCGTGTGGAGGAGACCTGCTGGAGACCACCTCCCCGCCAGCTGTGATTCTACAGAGAAGGTGGAGTAGAAGGAAGTGCCATTTAACCATTCTTTAGCATAGCGTATCAGGCTGGCCAGATTATATAAGCAAACATTTGGCAAGTTCATTCCCAAGTCCCCCGCCGCCTCCTGTAATTTCAACAATGCTATATGTGGCTTCCGTCCCCGCCAGATAAACTTCTGCCGAGTTGAGTTTAGCTACATCCCTATGTTTCAATAGCAAGGGGAGGTTTTGTAAGGGATACAGTAGCCCGGCAAAGCTTATCATCTTTACCATGTGACAACGCCCTAGCGTGCTCACCGGGAGTGTCTCCCACCTCTTCCTTAGTAATCTTTAGCTAGCCATACACAGTCGGATTCCATGGCCGATCGATCACCTATCCGATCGATTCCGGCAATCTCAGCGGGAATCGGAGGTCCGATCGATCGACCAATTAAGTCTGTCCGATCACTACATACCACCTTGTCCCACGGATTCCTGGACGGTTCCGTGTCCTATCGCTTACTCCACATATGGCAACTCCCCCTGATGTGTGCAGAATCGGATCAGAAAGACCAACATGTTGGTTCTCTGTCCGATCCGATTCTGGGCCCCCAAACGATCGGACGTGATCGGACGGACAAGGTGGGCTTCACGCGATTCCGGGACGATCATTTCGCGTGCACGCGCCCAGAATCGATTGTCCCGGAATCCGATGGGAAACGGACCCGTGTATGGGGGCCTTTTTCAATAATAGGGGTAAAGTTGTAGTGATGCAACCCGCTCATATCACGGGGGATAAAAATCCCCAGATATTTAATCACCGTTGTCTGAATCCTGAGTGGGCATCCAGCCGTACCTGGTAGTGCTCTAGCCTCCTGATCCCCCCTTAAGAACATTAGTTCACTTTTGTCTAAATTAATTCTGAGTCCAGAAAATGAACTGAATGTGGAAAACAACTCGATGATTGGTGTCACCGATGCAGCTGGATTGGCAAGGAATAACAATATATCATCTGCAAAAAGTGCCAATCTCACTTCCTTAGCGCCCACCCTCCACCCCTCAAAGCACTTCGTTGTCTGCAGCATCCAAGACAGTGGCTCTATGGACAGATTAAAGAGGAGCGGGGACAGGGGGCAACCCTGTCTCGTACCCCTGTAGAGAGGGAACTGTTCAGACAGTGCGATAGATGTATAGATTTGTGCCCCGGGCGCGGTGTACATAGCTTGGATATAATGTAAGAATGTACTCTGGAAGCCCATGGCCTCCATGACCTGTACCAGCCAAGTCCAAGAGACATTATTGAATGCCTTCTCTGCATCCAAGGACACCAAGGCCCAAGGAGGCAGAGAGGCACCCTGCATTCTGTAGAAATCCATCCCCGCGAGCACTTTCCGAATGTTCATGAGGCCGCTTCGCCCCTGTACATACCCCACCTGCGCCCCCGAAACCAAATGGGGTAGGATGAATGCCAGCCGGTTGGCTAATATCTTTGACATTATTTTAATGTCCTTGTTCAGGAGCGAGATGGAGCGGTAAGAGCTAGGTAATAACGGATCATGTCCCGGTTTCGGGAGCAGCCGAATGAGAGCCGAGTCCCCAGAGGTCGGAAACGACCCGCCCCTGAGAACACTATTGAACATGCATTGAAGGGGTTCCGCCACCTCCTTTGCCATCATTTTATAAGTCGGAAGAGAAGCCGTCGGTCCCCGGCGCTTTGCCCCCTGCTGACTTTTTAATCACCCGCTCCACTACCTCAGTATCTATGGGGGCATTGAGCAGTTCAATACGATCAGCGGACAAGGAGGGTAGCTTAAGTTGTTTCAAAAAATCCCCTCCCTCCTTCCATCCGCCTGGGGGGCATACAGTTGTGCAAAATAGCTCTGAAGGAGCTGGGCTATGCGTTTGGGGTCCTTGCTCAGTCACCCTCTGTCATCCTTCAAGGCAGTGATATGGGTCCTGGGGCAATGTTCCCTAGCCAGGTTCGCCAATAACCTCCCCGCCTTGTTCCTAAAACGGAATAATTCCACCGATCAACGTGATCTCACATGAACCTCGTATTGTTGCAGCCAGTGATCGCACACCTGCTTGGATTTAATCCAAGTGTCCCTTGTCTCATCAGTCGGAGTGATCTGAAAAGTGGTGTATGCCTCCCTTACCTTTTGGCAAGCCTCAGAGTAGTGGTGCATTATGTTTTTCTTAAGCGTGGACGCATACGCCAGGATCTGACCCCGCAGAACCGCCTTGCCAGCTTCCCAAAAGAGGACCGGATCGGTCCTGTGCTCCTCATTGTGGCGCTGATAGTCAAACCACCAACCCTGTATATGGGCCTGAAGGGTCAGTTGCCAGGTGCTGGGGAAACCTCCACACTCTAGGAGCAGGCCGGACTCCCACCCCCTCTAGTTCCAGGACAACCGGGGAATGATCAGAGATTAACATAGGTTCTATTGTGATGGAGCGGCAAACGTGCTGTGCGGGGGCATTGGTCAAAAAG
Organism: Ptychadena robeensis; assembly: GCA_036250615.1. Lineage (NCBI taxonomy): Eukaryota > Metazoa > Chordata > Amphibia > Anura > Ptychadenidae > Ptychadena > Ptychadena robeensis. The sequence continues at coordinate 70,676,212 of CM070039.1, forward strand.
GTATCTAAACGGGAAAAGACTTTGTGGACGTGGGAGTAGTGGGTATAGTCCCTTTCAGTAGGGTGCCAATGCCGCCATAAGTCTGTCAGCCCCCCCATGGACAACCAGGATTAGTACCCCACATCCAAATCAGAATTCCCCTGTCGCGCCGGCAGCCCCTCCTTTCCCCAGTCCTATCCTCCATCGCATTTGCCACCGCGTTAAAGTCCCCACCGATCACCAAGGGGCAAGTTGCAGATCTGTTCAGGAGGTGAACCAAGAGAGAGTTATAAAAGGCGGTATTATTAGTGTTGGGACCATATACATTAAATGCCGTAAGACCTGACTTCTCTTCTCTTCCAGGTAACTATCCTAAGAAGTCTCATCAACCCGGATCAAAATGCGGCCAAAACAAGGAATGTAATCTAATATACACAGTAGGAGGGGCATATGGGTGTCCCATAGCTCCCGCCCCCCCGATGGTGAAGG
>CM070039.1:70681057-70701097 GCA_036250615.1 Ptychadena robeensis
TGCACTCTATTTAGTCATTAGCACTCACCAGGCAATGTCTATGGGCAACTGACTGCACTGAGACCTAAGGGGGCTGAATAATTATGCACACCCCCCAGTTATTTATTTGTAAAAAATGTTTGGAATCATGTATGATTTTCCTTCCACTTCTCACGTGTACACCACTTTGTATTGGTCTTTCACGTGGAATTCCAATAAAATGGATTCATGTTTGTGGGTGTAATGTGACAAAATGTGAAAAAATACTTTTGCAAGCCACTGTATATATGGTTTTGTTTGGTTGGCCAATCTGCATTTTATTTGGGATGTTGGCAATATCTACCTTTGGTCTAGTGCCCATAATAATAATAATGTTTCTGTATCAGATTGAAAGACCCAGATTCACTGAAAAGAGGGCTGATAGATGCTGGTTCTGTGATCATGGTGTGGCGTGGCAATATCCTATAATAAACACCAGATGTCTCTCTCACCGTACACAACAAAGCTTGGCCAGAGGAGGATTCTATGAGGTCTGTATCTCCAGAACAGAAGTGTGAACTGTTCATACACAGGACTTCTGGGTCATTACTAAAATAAGCCATAGCTTGTGAACACACTTCGCAAAATGCATTCATGGTTTAGAGATTACAGAGGAATTAGTTATCCTGAAGGCCCTTTCAAATCAGGAGCTGAACTACATATGACCTTTTAGATATTTCCTAAAGGTGGCCATACATAGGTCGATTTCCCACACGATTCCTGGCCGATCGATCACCGAGCGCGTGCACGCCGATCGATCGACAAGGAATCGAGTGCAGCCCACCTTGACCGATCGACCCTGCCCGATCGACATGGCCCCCAAATCGGATCGGCCAGGGAACCAACCTGTTGGTGTTTTCTGATCGATTGGGCACACATCAAGGAGAGTTGACATTTGTGAATCGATCGACTGGTAACAGAATCGTCCAGGAATCGGTGGCCTAAGGTGGTAGGCACAGACTTGTATGGTCGATCGATCGACCCCTGTGGCTTTACCGGAATCGATCGATCGCTCAGGAATCGACACGTGTATGGCTAGCTTAAGACCCATTCATATCACAATCAGCTGTTCCTATAAAGCTAACACAAATGCAAATTTTGTATCATTCACTTTAGATTTACTAACAACTATCTACAGTTTGAAGGTCATTCGGATATACTGTAATTCTTAGACTATAAGATGCACTTTTCCCCATTAAAATCTCTAAAACCTTTAGGTTTGAATATGTAAAAAAAAAAAATAAAAAATAAAAACATAGAAGAGTTTAATTCTGGGAGCATTTATTCCATTCCCTCCAGACAAAAGGGAGATTTTAGCTGTATCAGCACTAGCTGTAACCATTCTCTGAACACACTGACCAACTAATGGAGAGATACACAACCCATACCATGCCATATGTAAAAAACGTGCTCATGAGTTGTTCATGCCAGATTGTAAAATGTGTCTCTCCATAGGTTGGTCAGAGGGTTCAAAGAATGAGTACTGCTGGTGTATAGACATATACAAACGTTTCAGCCCTGAACAATATTGCTGGACCACAGACTTGCCTCCTGGTACTGGTCGTTTTGCTGGAGGAAAATACTACTTTAAGCTCTTTCTGTATGTTTGAAATCATTGGCAATAGTCATGTCATCTACACTAAATGCATGGGTCAACTAATTAAAAAACTCCAGTAAACCTTTGACCACACGTTTAGCACACAATGTGTCTGTTTAAATAAGGCAGGTCAAGGTCCTATGTTTTGGGGTATCATGTGGCCCATTCTCATCTTCAGATTCAGAGCATTTATATTTGATGAGGTGCATGTTGTCCTCCAGGTAATAAAGACTGGATATTTTTGTAGATTTAGGGCCCCTGGCTCTGAAATAAAACTCATAACAAAAGTATGGAACTGCTATATGTTTTCATAAATGTGACCCTTTGAAGCTTATAGTGGTTTTGAACACAAATTTAAAAAACACACATACATTAAACAGACACAATACTCACCTGTCAGCAGTTCAGATGCTGGAAAGCTGCTACACAAATTTAACCCACAACATACTCACTTTCTTCACCTTCAGTTTTGATGCCAGCATCTTAGATCCTGGAGAAGTGAAGCTGCTTCCACCATCACTTCCCCCCCTCCACACGCCTCACGCAGAGACTAGGCTCCTCTCTGTCAGAGCGAGAGAGCTTTGTGGGTGTGTGTGTGGAGAGGTGAATCAGCTGCTTGTGTCTCTGGACGGGAGAGACACCCGTCACTGATAACAGCTCAAGCCTTGCGAGGTGGCAGATGAGTGCCTGCATGGGAAGGATGTCCCAAATCCCATTGCGTTTGCCTAAGCATGACGTAAGGCAGTGGGAGGGGTGCACTCAGAAGAAGCACCCCTCCTGCTGTCAGAAAAAGTTTTTTTTTCTTTTACAATTGCGGATCAATGGCTTTTATCACACTAGCAACAAGCGTGGACGCAAGGTCCACATGACATTTCACATTGGCCCTGTGCAATGTCTGGCATTACTGTAAATGCCCTGCTGTACACAAGGGCAGCACATTGAAAAATTTAGGGTTTCCAGATGTAATTAGCTAACACGATAGTGTTACCGGCAAAAAAAAAGCATCGCAGTTGCAGTGTGGCTAATTTGACATGCCCCTCAATCCATGTAATTCAGTTTAATATGCCTGATTTAGGAATAAAATATTACAAAAATAAAAAGATCCCATCATCAAACTTTACAATGTGTTGGGGGCCAATGAGAATCTTTTCTCTGTATCTCAGGTATACTCTCTGCATGTGTGGGATGTATACGTTTCGTCAGCAACTTAAAGTGGACCTACCAGAGGTGCCGCTTATAGGGCAGATCAGAGGTGAAGTGTAATTTAAAAAATACCCGGTAAATATTTCAAAAAATCCGCAGCCCCAAGGGAATATGGGAAATTACGTAACTTCTGATGTCTACTTTCCCATGTCCTCAGCCACATCTTAAAGGGGTGACACGGAGGGACAGAGTATTACCCGTTTCAGATCCAGATTGGTGGATGGAGCCAGACCGGAAGAGTCTCTCTCCTCCATCTTGAAGCCTGGAGGAGCGGACACTGGCGGCGCAGAAGCGATCAGCGATAAGATAAGTACCGTATTTTTTGGAATATAAGACGCATTTTCACCCCCAAAATTGTGCATCTTATGGTCCGAATGTAGAACCACCTGTGGCCATTTGGCCGCCGGTGATTGCAACTTGGCTTCCCGTCAGCTCTCCCGGCAGATGGGAGATCAGCTGTGTGCAGATCTCCCATCTGCCGGGAGAGCTGGACTGTATTAGCTAGATTTGCAGAGCCTCACAAAAATAGCCAATGCAGTGTGTGTGGGGAAAGCTGCACTCGCTGGCAGCTTCCTGACACACACAGCAGAGAGGAGATCAGTGTGATTCCCCCGTGGGGGGGTGGGCCCCATCTCTTCCCCGTGTAGAAGAAGAGATGCACCATTTTATGTCGCTGAAAAGGGGTACTGCATTATATTTTTCACATGCATTTAAACAGATAAAAATGCTCTAATAACTGGGTGTGTCTTATAGTCCGAAAAATACGTTTGTTTTTTTTTAGGGGTTGCTGTCCATGGAAGACCCAGTGTAAGTTAGTAATGTGTATAGGTTTTTTTTTGTTTAAATTCGCTTTAACCTAGAGCCAAGTCAAAACTAAATCAGGTGTTAGTAGAAGAAAAAGAGCTGAACAACGACAGGAGACGACGTTCATTTACCTCACAACCATATTTTATTTCCTCAGAAACAGGAAATGCATATTTAAACAGAAACCTCCTTTAAGTGTGCCAAAAATATATAATTTATATTACATTGTCTTTTCAACCATGTCCACAACGCTCAACTGCTTCACACCTGCGCCTGGCCGAAGGAAAAATATGTGAAACCGTGAGGCCTATAGTATGTACAATTTGCATATAATATATTTATAAACTTGTTTAACAATGACCAAAAAGCAAAAGAAAAAAAAAACACATTCTCAAGAGTGTGACCGATACTGACACAGACAAAAATATCCACATTTGGGGGAGACCGTGGGCCTCGATGTTGCCTATTTTAACCAGTCACATGCTTGTTCTTGTCAAATGCTTTCTATGGACAAGAGAAACACTACTCCAGGTAATACTTTTTGTTTCCAGGAGCTCAAATCCACACAGGCATTTTTTTTTTATTGGGCCTGCAAATGTCAAGTGCTCCAAGTAAATTCGACCCAATGGTCTAATACAGTGGTTCCCAATCTGGGGGGTGCGGGCCCTCATTCTTAACCTGGGGTTGAATAGGAAGGAGGGGCTTGATAATGTTCCTAAACAAAAAAGGGGGCCTGCTAGGAAAGTTTGGGAACCACTGGTCTAATAGAACTGGGAATTTGTCCACTTGAACAGTTTGCTGGAAATGGTCTGGCCTACTTCCTGGTCCAATGTAATATAAGGACACCTACTGGGTAATAAAGTTTCAGAAAAGCAGTGGGAAAAACTGCATTGAAATCACCAAAAACAAATGTCTGTTGTCCCAGGCATCCCTCCCTTCCTTTTCTAATTCACAATATTGGTGGAATATGATGGCTACAAATATACCTTTTCCTCGAATATGAAAAGTGAAAGTTGTCAAGACCAGTGTTATTTAATTTCATTGTGGTACCTGTGGTTTTAAGCTATATATTTGTTACACAGGATATACCTCAAGTAGATAAAAAATACATAATAGTTGTTGAATGCTTTTTTTTTGGGAAACAAACCTTGTACACACAAGCAGAAGGAGGATGTGATTGGCTGGGATCTGTATCTACCACCAAGGGGCGTCCAAAGCTCAGAATACACTTGTGTATTTGATAGGCAATATGTTGGGCTATGCTTAGCTATGTCAGTGGTTTTCTCCCAGCAAATCAAAATCAAGTGTGGATAGGATTTTCTCCTGTGCAACTTTAACCAAAATACACAATGCAAACACATATACAACATATCGTGTAACCAACAAAAGTGTGTGATCCTTGCTATTGCTTTGCCACATGGCTCTATAGTATAGGGCAGGGGTGGGCAAACTTTTTTACCTGTGGACCACATTGGCTTCAATTTGATAAAAGGGTCGGACCAAGAACCTGTAATGGCTGTAAGTGGCAATTCCATGCTTCGCCGGCATCACTAATGATGGTGGTGATGTGTAATAGACGACATTTCCTGCACTTGAAAAAAAAATTCTCAGTCATTGCAATGAGCAGAGATAATTCCTAGAGAGGCTGTTGTCACCATGAGGATGCACCCACCTTGTCATCACATGATCACCACTGCGTTATTCCCAAGGCAACATGTGGACATAAGGCATTTGATTAAATATGGAGAGCTTTCTGTTTTGGAATCATGCCAATTTCCCATTATGCATATTTTTCATATCACTATATCCTATCGGCAAGCAGAATATTTTGTCACATGTTCTACAAGATGGCTAAAACTGGCGCCAAAAGGAAATATTTGGTGCCATGCCTGACAACAAGATTCTTTCCTATAGTGCACTTGTGAAGATTAAGGCAAGTAATAGAATTTTTTTCCAGGCTTCTTCTAATACTACAACAGCAGCAGCAGCTATAGACTTCATTCTTTGTAAGGCAATACATGGTAAGGATAGAACCTCAAGGCAAATAGCAGCAAGCTTTGTATAGCTATTCAGTTGTTGCAAAAGGGGAGCGGATGTGTCTAATTGGTTTTTTGATGCCCCCATGCTTAATGGACCAATAAACTGTCTGCATTGTATAATGACCTAAAATCCTGAGATCGGAGTCGTTTGATAGGCTGCTTTCTTATGAATATTTGATTTCTCATGGTTATCATTAGGTTTACAATGGTTAGCAGGCTGTGTGGCCGATGCATACATACCGGCAACTAGAGATGGGCGCCAAATTTTAACTGGTCTCTTTTGCAAAGCCCCTGAACATGGTATCATCTCATAAATTGCATAAATTAAGTTCAAAGTTATGATGAAATTTCCACTAGATAAACTTTTTGACTTGGGTTTTTAAATGCGACAAGGGGGCCGGACCAAGAGCCTGCAAACGCCGCCAGTATAGGGGTCCTAAGTCCTCGTAGCTAGGACAGGATATTTAAAAAAAGAAAATATTAATAAATAGAAGCTTTTGATAGAGAACATTCTATTGCAGCAAACTACAGCGTCTAGGTAACAGTCCAAACACTTATCCTCTAGGAGTTATCTTATTGCAGGGCATGAGGGGACCCAGAGGGTCTTATAACCAAGGTGACAAAGGGCCAAATTAAAAGACTAGGCTAGAGCAATACCTTCCTACTTGTATTGTTTTCACAACCCTTATCTACATCACCAACAATTCTGGTAAAGGTATCATGTTCAATGGCTTTGGAATCAGTTCACCAATCAACTAGTGAAAATAAAAAAAATACCATCTCTACTGGCAACTAGTACACTGGGATCAGAGAAAAGAGCATCAAGTGCCAATGTACCAACTTACAGGCAATATTATGAAGATCTTAAGTTTTAACATATTTTATTTTCATTGTGTGGCATAGGAGAAAAAAAAACAACACAAAAAGTTGATTCTACCAACACTCCTGTTGGACTGTTACGATCTCATAATAAAGTATACATAAAGAATTTGCCTGCTTTGTTCTAGTGTAACATAAAAAAGATAAATGAAGGTAGTTCATTGCCAAACCTGTCCCAAGTACCCAGACAAAACCCATCATGGAGTAACACTACAAAGACAGGACCTTGGTGAATCCAAGGCAACCAACTGGAAGCCAACATATAACCTTCTAGGTGAACATCCATCTATAGTAAAGATACTAACTTTAAATAAACTTAATGTCAGATATACAGTATGACTGGAATCATGACTCACTGTAACCATTTTCTAAAGCAATTTGCCTTTAAGAACTTTAATACAATGAGATATAATGGCCGATATTCTGGAAAAAAAGATTTATGGTTTGCACTGGCTTTGATAAAATTGCCAGACTATGTCTAGAACATTGTTTGGTTTTCTTTTATGTTTCACTGTTTTGAAATTAAAAAAAATCGGATTGCTCTGTTTTAACACTGTAAACTATCTTTCCAAAGTGCTAAATGGCCAGAACGTTTATGGAGAAAATCGATAAGGTCAGGGAATAACAATCTCTGTTTTAATAGTATTTCAGCAGCAAGATTCTTATAGCAAGCCCATAGGCGGTTTCCAAGTCCAGCAAACACAACCTTTAACAAAGAACAGCTTTGTGTTCAAATTTGTTTCCCCCCAACTCAAATGTGCCCAATATGGGAGTGTTTCCTTTCAGGTTTCTATCTTACAGATGGAAACTGAAAGCCAGCAGTTCCCAACCAACTATGTGCCTATGACCTTAGTGATTCTCCTAGCATCAGTCAACACTCCCGCAACCTCTCATTCAATAACAAAGCCTTAAGGTTTATTATGAAAACCAGTAATGGTGAAGGTATGTCCATGGCGCAGTCCCATTCCAACCACAGTGGCAGTTCAAGCCCAACTGGCACCCAAGAGGTTTATAACAAGGATAGAAACGAATTTAACTGGTGGAATGTCTGTAGAAGTTTCTATCCTGTACAGCTAAATACTTTGTATTACTAGTGGCATAAAATAAGTATATTGAAGGGATTGTTCGATCAGTCCCTGCAGCCAGGGTTGCAAGATCTTCAAAATGCAAGACACATCAGGTCATTCAAACTTTAAAGATATCTTCCAACAAAGCGACAATAAAAGCTTCTCGCTGTTGAGTCTTGACACAGCAACCTAAACCAGGTCAGCAGGGCTGGATTGTCTGCATCTTGGAAGTGCAGAAGGCTCCTCTTCCTTTACAGCGCCGTACTTTCAGCTTCAGTATCGAGAAGGGCGACCAGCAGATGAGGATCTGTGATTGGGCACACCGGATCAGCAACAGGCTGTGGTAGTACTGGTTCTGCATGGAGAAATAAAGAGAAAGGGCAAGAAAAAAAAATCATTATATCAAAAGAAATACAGTCAGAAACAGACATTTTTCAATTCCTATAAGCCTGAAGTGAAACCTATCCCTAGTAATGTCTGACAATTATATATTTGTTTAACATAGAGGAAGGTCATGGTGAGAGGGGATTACACTCAAGCAGTGTGTAGCCTTCTTAACACAGAAGGTATTTACATGTCCCAATCCATCACAAATCCCAAAAGGTAAAAGGGGAAAAATCTTCACATCAGGACAGTGGGCGGAGCCATGCAAATCATTCCTTTATACCCTATCAGCCAAATGCACATCCAAAACTGCTGGTATACAGTGCACATATAGCCTTATGGTACAGAGTCATTTAGTTGCATACAGATGTTTTAGGCTTTGTCCATCATCAGTGCAGAGCATGGAAACCATGGCTATATGGTGTGGGAGAAGGTTATGGCGAGAAGGGATTCAAGGAACCAAAAAGTCCTGAACTCAAAGAGTGCATAGCACAGTCATCAAGCCTTCTTTAAACAATGAATAAATAGCTCTGCACCATAAGGATATATTTGCACTGTATACCAGTGGATGTGCATTTGGCTGATGAGGTGTAAAGGAATGATTTGCGTGACCCTGGCCACTGTCTTGGAGTGAGGATTTTTACTTTTGGGATTTGTGATGGATTGAGGCATGTAAATACTTTCAAAGAAGGCTTGACTGTGCTACACTATATTTGCCTAACAAAGGTAGGTACAGGTATGGCTTGTAGGTGTCACTTTAGTTGCTATAGACAGAAAGGTGCTCTACAGAATCATCAACCACCTATTTAGTCATCATCACATGACATAAATGTGCCCAATAATACACCAACCATGCTAAATGTTATAAATGGAGATTGTCCACTTAAAACTATTTTTACCTAACAATGAACAGTAACCAATACCAACCAATCAGCTGCTTATAGTTCAGTATAACCAAAGAATTTCATGAATTGGTCGGAATGGATTATCACACTTCCCCCTCCTGCAAGTACAAGGAAAAGCTGACCTGTAGCCTACACAGACGTGGGTCAACCATTTTATTGGTTTGCGCTACCTTGTTGGAAAAAGTGAGTCACATGCATGAAAACTGCTTGTGTGCAACCAAAGCAGCTGATCAGACGCTGTATTTCATTTATAAACTGTGAATTACAGCGGGGATCTGACTGGTTTACTCTAGACAAAGGCACTTCAGCTCCAATGATAGCATCCAAGGAGGCCTATGCATTGTCTACTTGTGATATTATTAGTGCCCTGTGCACCCAGTCTGCAGTAAAATGGCTACACACATTGTGTGGGGGCTACAAGTCTTAATGCACTTTGCAGATTAAAGAAGGTTTAGAAATATCAAAGAGTTTTTGTGGGGATTTGGTTAATGTGGTAGTGAAAATCATGTTTAAACTGAAAACCTAGTGTAGGTCAAGTTAAAAACGATGCTTAAAGGTAGCCATAGACGTGCAGATTCTCCCTCGATAGATGAGGGACAGACTGCAGAGTGATGACGTCCCCATCCAAAGTAATGGGATCGGCCAGGAATCTACCAACATGTCTAATCACTGTGCGATCCGACATGCAGGGGTTTTCTGGTTGACCTCACCAGGCGGGCACACCCGATTTTCAGCAGAGCGACTGCCAGACAATTGGTGGGAACGCACACAGTGGTCAATCAGCCAAAAAATCTTTGGCTACCTTTAGACTGACGAGGATAGAACACACTACTCCTGCAGAGAGCAGAAGCTAAATAAAGTATATTGACAATATCATACCACCATCCTGGGTAGCCTTAATCACACCAGCTTGTGAGCTCTCGTGTTCCACGTGACAATCACGCAGTCTAGAAGGAAGCAAGCCAAACCCCAGGGAGCCCACATGCTGTATTAGTGAGTGCACACAAGCCTGGTTAGGGCCACACACGGTTAGTACCCAGCACAAGTGAAGGAAATCATGATTGGAGAGCAGCTGTGAGATGAGTGTTTGGTTTGGCCAATCACGAGCCTCATTTCTTACCATTGGCACTTCCCAAAGTCAGTGTTTACTGATAAAGCCCATCAAACATCTAAGTTGGTCAATAAAATGGTTTACAGTTAGACATATGATACAGGGAAACATGTTAAGCCATATCATTCCTGACGCTACCTGCTATAGAGGCAGCCATCCTAATGCCTGAGCTAATTACTCAACCAAATAACCAAAACGGAATTAGTATATCAGTGGGGTGCATGCCACATGGAGGAGTCGCAGGAACCTGATTGGCTGCATGCTCTTTTTATATTGGTTTACATAACAAATTTTGCCTTCTGGGGCTACAAGATCTCTTTGTAGCCCCAGGTCCTCCTCTTCTTTTATCTTTATATTACTAAAGGAGGAAACTATATGTTGCATTTAACTCTGAGATTTAAGCTAGGCATACATTGTGTTCAAATTGATCGAATTGAAAAATGAAGCTGTCCAGCCTTTCTTTGAGCAGGATCAATCAATCCTGTGCGAAAAGGCTTGATCGAACCAGGAACAGACATGTCCATAAATCCCAGTCGATCTGACAAGCAGCACAGAGGCTGCTGTAAATGAGGTCCCCTCCGCACAGCCTGTGATCGGCTCCCTGCAGGGTAAAGGTGGCGGAGCCTAGCACGGCTGTGTACAGTGTGGGAGGGAGTCCCCCTCTGCAGCAATCATGTGTCTGCTCTCCTCAGCTTCCAGCCAGGGAAAATCTCTCACAACGGTCCAGGGTCCCCCACTGAACAGTAATCAATGTGCCAAGTGGTGAACTTCCTGTTCGATTGACCCACGATTGATTGCAGGTCAATTGCACGGGTATCAACCCATGAATGGCCAGCATTCCTCTCACTTATTGAGTACACCCAAAAGGAAGTCCAAGAAAAGCCAACCTAAACCAGTATTCACCATTTAAATCTACCCCTCACTTTTTGTCAAGTAAAAACAGAGTGAGCAAGTAAATCCCCACAGTGGAGTGATAGGAAATTCGACAATTGAGTTATTGCTGACATATAGGTAGGGTGGACCTTTTTGGGATATTTCCAGCACCTCCTGTTTTATGAACAGTAGTCAAGTTTAAGATCACCCACTCTCCTCCCCAGCAACAGTTGAATATCTCTCAACAGCAACTCCTAACCTACTCCAAGCCAAAGTGAATCAGGGTGGAGCCGACTCATTTAGGAAAAAACCACGATCGCCACTTATATGGGTCAGCACACCCAAGAATAATTTTAGTTATTGGTGAAATCTGGTGGGCCCAGTCCACCTCCCAGGCATAATTCCCTACCATGTTCCTGTGCAGAGGTTGGGGTAGCTCTATTAACCTTTCTGTAAAACTGAGCTCTTCATGTTAGTTTCTGTACAACATAAAAAAAAAATCCATACATCATCGCAGGAGTGGAAGTCATGAAGGTTGTGCAGACCCAAGTACTTGCAGGAATCATGGGAGTCCATCATGATGGTCATACCAAGTGTGGAGACCAGGGAACTCAGCTCTTAGATCTCTAGTTTCTAATACAGAACAATGTCAACCACTAAAAACGTTTTTTAAAAACGGACCAACTATAGGTATTATATATATTTATTCCAGTTTTTAGATTGGGTAGTGAAGTAAAGTAGTGAGGATGAAAACATCACAGATTAAACACATGCAAAACTATTTTTGTTGTTGCATGTAATAACATTATAATCATAATGGCAAACTTAATGCAATGAATATATTTAGAAGCAAAAGTATACAATGACAATATTGGGCACAATTGACAAAACCAGTGCTCAGATACTCATTCAGAAAAGGTGCTTTTAAACAGCCAACGGTGAGATGGCTTTAGATATACAACGCTTGAAAATGTATTTACTTGGCTGGCACTTGCCGATTTAATATTATAACCCGGGCACTAGTTTTGAGCAATGGTGTGTATTTGGTATTACTAAACATTACTTTCACATACACTGGTGTCTAGACGTAAAGTTAATATAACAGCCAACTACCATGCAAACTACAACCAGATCTACCACCAGGGTGCGGCATATCCCAAGCAGTGCGCCACCCAAAACCAAGGATGTGATACCATATATACCATCAACTCAAGTGTGCAGGGGAACACTGAATGTGCAGACTAAGGTATGCTAAGGGAATTCCATGTTTAACTATGCGATTAGTTAATTTATTATTAGTTATTTGATCCGATCCTTTGAGCTGTGCTTCGGTTTCCTGGATGTTAAACATGGCCCATATGTGTGCAGGCAAGGCTGAAAATTGGGCCTGTGGTCGTGCCGGTCAACCAGATTGGCTTCACACAAAACAAATATTAGATTGTCATTTATCCATTAACAAGTATCAAAAACCCTTGCTACAATTTGAATCTCCTAACTTCCAAAAATATCCTGCATGAGTGACTAAAATTAGGAAAGGATTCCTTTCCTAAAACAGTTCAGTATACACTACCTGGCCAAAAAAAAGTTCTGTTCTGAGTGATGGGTAAGAAGAGAGGCAGAGGACGTGATGCACCCATCATGTCTAGTGCCTACTATACCACCCTGTGGGGGCATTGCTACAGTATGATCTGGGGTTGCTGCAGTCAGTCAGGTCTAGGTTCAGCAGCAGTATGTGCTCCAAGAATGAGGTAAGCTGACTACCTGAATATACTGAATAATGGATTTTTCTTTCCCTGAAGGCACGGGCATATTCCAAGATGACAATGCCAGAATTCATCGGGCTCAAATTGTGAAAGAGTGATTTAGGGAGCATGAGACATCATTGTCACACCTGGATTGACCACCACAGGGTCCACACCTTAACCCCATTGAGAATCTGTGGGATGTGCTGGAGAAGGCTTTGTGCAGCGGTAAGACTCTACCATCCTCAATGTAAGATCTTGGTGAAAAATTAATGCAACACTGGAAGGAAATAAATCTTGTGACATTGCAGAGGCTTATCGAAACAATGCTACAGCAAATGTGTGCCGTAATCACAGGTAAAGGCGGTCCAGCCAAATATTATAGTGTGTGACCTTTTTTTTTTTTTTTTTTAATGGTGGCAACTTTTTTTGCCAGGCAGTGTTGCATTTTTGAAGATAAAAAAAACGTGTTTTTAATGTTCTTTACATGAATTATTTTTATTCACATGCAATGTGCATCTGAACCTGCTAGAATATTCAACTACACCCATCTTGCATAATGTAACCCTCTTCTCTTCTAAAGATTATTATTATCTGTTAAATGCTCTGAGTTTTCTGGGGTTACCAACATCCCTCCAAGAAAGCAACTGTAACTTTTGGATGTATACAAAAGTGGGGATTTTACAGGTAAATGGTTGATATAAAATCAGATGACAGGGTCTCTTTAAAATTAGACCCTATTTGCATGATAGAAGCACAATATTCATAGCAGCCAATCAGATAACTTGGTCCTCACTGGTATAAGATATAACACTGGACTGCCTCTGATAAACAAAAAGTTTAGGAATAAAACCTTCATGAAGAGTCTCTGACAAGGGGGGGTCTAGTGGTTCCATTACACACATATTCATGCTAAAGCCACTGTAACCATCCCATTAATGACCGTGATGTTGATTAGGACATGAAGCAGTTCCCCAGGAGTGATCATTGCTATGCTGGCGATGAGATGGACATTTCGTGCCGGGTGCAGATGGTGGGAGGGGGTCTGAACAATATGGTGGAGAGTGGGATGGTGTGAAATGAAAACAGAATCAGCAAAGGTCGCCAAGGCCAAGCGGTCAACACAAACACAGATGGTGCAGGCGGTGTGTCAGCAGTGTACAAACCTTAATACCGGTAACTTTCGCAACCTGTTGGAGGCACCACAGACAAAACTATTAGCAAGCGCTGCCCACCACACAGCTCGCAGTCACCCTCACCACCCCCTTTTTGATTCTCGGTTTAGTGTCATGCTGAGAGCAAAACAGCCAGTGATAGCCAGTGTAGACTGAAGATATATTTCCACCTCATGATTGAAGGCAAAGGAGCAATAGAGTCTGCAGGTGTAAGCCATTGGGTTTAAAGGAGGCGGCCATTTTGAGTGCAGCAACATAAGAATTACGTTTTGTGAGAGTCACACTGCTATTAGAAGTTTTAATTATTATGAACTTAAAGAACTACAATTAGTGGCTTTAATTTCACAAAGTACTTCCAAAACAAATGAAGCATCCCCCTCACAGGAAGCATTACACAAAGCAGGGACTGGTAAGTGAGTTGTTTGTGAATGTAAGGATTTTCCTATTCCTCAATATTTAAAAAGGGTCTGGACCAATCAGAATAGGACAGAATTATGGAGCAAAGCCTTCTCACTTATATTTAGGGTGTGTTGATACCTTCAGTATAACCTAGTGAATGAAGAAGTCATTAGCAGACCATGTCACAATGGTCAGAAAGCGAACATCTTAGGGCCTTACATGGTTCACTCATTATGATGGCACCTTGATGCAGTCACCATGATAAATAGCTCTTCTACCATTATGAAATCATCTGATTTTGGAAAGCAGACAAGTTCATACTGTCTATTTTCTTATGTGTCAGCACTATTGATGTATTGCCGGTGGACAGAAAGGCAACATAGTGATGGAATGCTACTTTGGAAGCATTGCTCATAACTGTGCCTCCATCTCAAGCTGTCCATTACAGATAAACAGACTTTCAAGAGTCAACTAGAAAAGGAAATAGTGAAGACATCTTAGGAAACCATCTATCTTCATAACCTTGAACTCTATAACATGTTGAGTGCAGGATGTAACCGACTCCCCCATCTTGAGTAAGATTGAATTGCAAAGATGTATTTTTAAAGCTCTTCTGTACTTACCAGTTATGATCTTTGATGAAGATGGTGACTGGGTCTCTCCAGGCAAATGAGATGCTGGGGGATGGGGTGGAGGGGGGACATTCGGCCGGATACGTGGTTTAGGGACAGGTCGCTGCCGAGTTAGGGTGCCAGAGTTGTACTGGGGAAAGGGGTGTGTCTGGGTGGCTTCCGGCAGGATGCCCTGAGCAGCCGAGTGCTCTGTGATTGGAGGAGGAGTATCTGGTGGCGTTGGGGAGTGTGAGGGGCTGGAGGATTGCTCTGTGGAGGTCTCTGAGGATGCTGTCACCATAGATAGAACTGTGGGCTTGGGTTGAGGTGATTGCTGGGTGGGTGGCTGTGGGGGAGGATGGTTCGGTGCCTGTATGAAGGGCTGGCTACCCGAATGCCTGCGTGGTAAAGTGCCATGAGAGAATGAAGCAGGAGATGCTGTTCCACTTTGATTACTGGTGCTGTTTGGCGGAGAGGAACTATGGCTTGAGGGTTTTGGGGAGATGGAAGGTGGGGTATTAGCTGCTATAGGCACATTCTGATTTCCAGATTGTACAGGAGGAGGAATTACAGGCTTTGGAGGTGCTGGGGCTGGTTTCTTAGTAACTGCAGAAGAAATAACAATAATTTCAATAATAAAAAAGCAAAAAATACATACAACACTGAAACAAATACAGTTTATGTGAACATGTCACATGCCATGCAAAAGGGATGCCTCCGTTGCGTGGCTTCCTGGGTTTGTCTGTTCTTGTCTTGTGAATAATGATCTCCCTATGAGTAATGTAAGTAACAATCTCTCTTAAATAAGGACAAAACCAGGAGAAGAAGGCTGAAGCCGAATGGAGACCCAACAGCTGGATCACTTAACAAGCTTTTCTAAAGGTAAACACAATGTAGGCATAAACAACAGTATACACAGTAATAATTGTTCACAATGTGCTACTTACCTCGTCTTGTGGAGTGAGGACTGGGGTTGGCAGCGCCTTGTGCGGGAACAACCACTAACTGGTTTGTATTGCCTGTAACCGGTGTGAGAGATCCATTTCGCAGAGATGGGGGTGTAGTTGCAGTAGGCATTTCTTTGGTCTTGCTTGTGCTGTGGATGAGAGAGGAATACAGGTTGTTATCAGGTATATTGATCACGAGATGTGACCAATGCTTCTTGTAATGTACATGCTTGTTCATACCTGGACTCATCTTGTCCATGAGATGACACGGGGTCTGCAGGGACTGCTGGCTGGGAAGAAGAACTGTTAAAAGTGATCACATCCGCTGGGAAACCAGCTGGTTCCGTATGCGTCCCATCATTAGGTGGCAGAGGAGGATTAAAAGCAGGAGAGGCGTGTTTTCTGTTTAATGTTCCTCCTCTTCTTGTATTAAACTGGAAGTCCAGAACTTTAAGGCCAACACTGAAGTAGGACAGAAGAAGACTACTTAAACCACCTGAAAACACTCTAAGAACGTGGGGGTATATCTATATGATGAGAGATCTACAGACAATTATTTCTTCACTGTTAAAGAGCTGCCTCAAGATATATCACTGACTAAAGCCCCCCCCATGAAGCTTTAAATCGTTCCATACAATTTCCTTTAGATCTACCAACAACTATGCAGTATAGTGACCTCCCTGATAGAATACATAGTGATTGGGAGGGTTAAGCTAGCCATACACAGGTAAATTAACATGCAATCGACCCCCAATAAATCACAGCGTTCAATGAAGACCTCCGGGTAGCAGAGTCCTCTCCGGCTTCCAGCTTGTGAATCCGAACATGCTGGAAGCTAAACAGAAATCTATCCAGCCTCTCTCCCTGTACAGCAGTGCTGGAGTGAAGCATGCTGACTCCGCCCCCTTCACACAGACTCCCCTCCTGTGAAGATGCAGGGTCGGCTTTTCCTATACTTTACATGAAGATTCTTCCTTATGTAAAGTATTGGAGATTGAATGTGGTTTTCCAACATGTTGGAAACCCGTTCAATCAAGGTTCTTCGAGGGGGCTCTATTGATCCCGCTCGAAGGACACCACACACTGGTAGGATTGTAAGCAGATTAGAGTACAATCAATCACCGTGACCGCGGACGTTGATTGATTGTACTGGAATCTTTTTACAAATCTACCCGTGTGTGCCTAGCTTTAGTAAGGTCCTCATATTACATGGTTTTGGTAGAAGAAACGTTGATTGAACACAAATTGTATGGTAAGATTGTAAGGTGTATGGGGGGGGGGCTTTAGAAATTGACTTTTTTGGCACATTCACAAATCACAGTTCTCAACAGTATACAACTGTATATTAATGGTCAATTCTGAGTGTACTTGCATGATACATGGACTGACTAACACAAAGTAGTAGTAGACATCCTAATGGAGCATATATCCGCTAGATAAAGCAAACAACCAGATTTTTCTGGAAATCAGGAAAATCAGACGGGCACCCATTTTGTGCCAGCATGTCTCCACTGCGTTCTCGGTGGAGCCGATCCGCTGGCCAGAAATTGACATACTGCACTACGTTGACCTTCCGGATGGTGGATCGGCAGAACGCCGTGAGAACAGCTGCTGCTGCAGACAGGTAATGTAGATCGGCTCCACCGAGAACGCAGTGGAGACCTACTCTTACTTTGGACCCAATCCAAAATAATTAAATTGATCTTAGAATTACAGACATGTCTTAGATTGATTTGGCGGACGATTTCAGGTCGAAATACACTTTTAAGCTTTAGATTTCCACCCAATTTGAATATTATAAAAATCTAACCGTGTAAGGCGAGGCAGGGGGGGGGGGGGTTTAAAAATGGCTGACCTCCTGGTATTTTCATTACCAGCAGTTATGAGAATGAAGGGAAAAAAGATATTTTACTTTTTTTTTTATAGTAAACATTTAAGAAACGTTTTTTGTCCCATGAAAGATTTTTTTCTTTACTGTAAGGTCTTGTGTCCACTGCTGCTTTTGGTCAGAACAAAAAAAAAATGAATGGGAGTGTCCACTCAGTGTATTCTGAGCGGCATGCCCATGGGGCGTCTTGATTCCCTGTGCTGGGCGTACATCCAGAGCGGAATCCACAGTGCACACATGGCCCAAGTAATATCCTCAACTTATAACTGTAGAGTTCTTTTGCAAGCTTTCAAAACTAAGTTGTAACTGATTTTCTTTATTTATGTGTTTTCTAGGCTACTAAGATAGAAGAAAATAGAGAATGAATATATGAAGAGGACGCAGCAGAGGATTATTTCACAGCTATGTAGATGATTTATATAAATGCACAAGCAGAACTACTGTTTTCTTTGCGGACAACAATATTAGGTTAAAAGAGACCGCTAAAACTGACAGTGAATCCATATGCAGCCCCAGCACCCAGTTACAGCAAAGCCCTTGCTTGCATTTTTGGGGCCGTGGCACAAGCATCTCCCATAAGCGCAGTGCAATACGGAAACAAGTTTTTTTCACATAGAGCCAGTGAAATCTTTGCTCCAAGTGCTCCTGGAACGGTGATATCCAACCTTTGGGTCCCCTGATGGGTGCTTTAGTTTCTCTTGCAAGCCCTACTTTACCACTATGTATTTTGATGATAAAGGGATGGAGGGAGGCAGTACAGCTCCCGGAGAGACACATGTCAGACAGCAGTGGTACCCAGAGCTTTGCAGAACAGTATCACATTTCTTCTATACAAGGAGAGCTTTAGAGGTTTATGTTGGGGGTACCAGGTACAGATAAGACCCTTCTTTCCTCTTCAACTCACCCGTCCTTTTTTAGGTCCTCCACAATAGCCATGCTAAACGGCCTCTTCTTGTCCATAAGACCAAACTCATATATCACATCGTTTCCACTGGACACATTATTATGGTGGGAAGCTGGAGTGGCCGGGACAAAGGCACCAGATACATTGAAGTCCACCTCTGAAGATAAAACATCAAGAATGAACACAGCAATGGGCAAAGATGATGGCAAATAATCAATAGCCAGTAATGCAAACAAAAACTTCCAATTCTTTAGGCCTATTGTAATAGTCAACTTTAAAGCTCGACAAAAAACTTACATTCAATACACTGCTCTTTACTTATTTACTTGATAATGTGATTATCTTCTTCTAGGATTTTTTATTAGGGGATGACACATTTTCTTGGTAATTATGCTCTACACTACACAGAGTCATCATAAGCCGCACTACTGACTACAAAAAGGCATCCGTCTACTTATTTCCATTACATGGGGAAGAGTACTCGTAGTTTACAGGCAAACACGTTTGTAAATTTAGTTCAGCAACTGCATTTTGGCAACTAATTTTTGTACTTGATGAAACTGGTCTAAGGCTATGTCTCCACTGCGTTGTGTGATTTGTCGGGACCCCCTGCGTTAAGCTCAGTGCTTGGCAAGGGTCCCGATGGAGCACATACACATTACCTGCCTGGTGGATCCTCTGTTCACATGGCGTTGTTGCAGGTGTTAACGTACTGCAGTATGTCAACCTTCAGCCAGCGGATCAGCAGAAGGCAGAAGTGAGAACAGCCAGTGCTCGAGACAGGTAATGTGTATCGGCTCTGTTGGGTCCCCGCCAAGGAATGTGCTTAGCGCAGGGGGACCCAATAACACAGTGGAGACAAAACCTTAGTCTCCAAAAGAAAGGGCCACTTTCAATGATACCCCAGGTTAGGATCCTTTTTGTTGGTCACAAGCAAGCAAAGCAACCACAACAGTCAGGGCATCACACTGTGAAAAGGAAAGAATGTCAGGTGCAGATCTGCTTTGTATGGCTGTATATTTTGTCTATGGCCTTACCTTCAGGGAAAAACCAGTCTGCGTGTTGTATGATGGGCTCAATAATCGTCACCACATGGACTGAGGTGGCAGCTGCTATTTCTGCCAGTGTTCTGCAAAAAAAAAGAAAAAAAATCCTTTTAACCATCTGCAATCTATATGATTGCCACATTTGCCTCACTTCATGAATAAGTCTGTGCTATATAAATATTTAAAGCATATATAGTGCATTTATGGAAAAAATTACATCTTTTAGTTCAAATTTAATATCAGCACCTAAATGATATGTCTGACTGAACTGATGGTCCACTATTCTGCTCCGCTGAAACTTTCCTTCTTTGTAAACCCCTCAAGAAGTTGTTAAGAACGAAACGTACATCGGGTTGGGAGTTGCTGTATTTTCTGGTAGTAGTATAAGACTACCGTATATGCCGGCGTATAAGACGACTGGGCGTATAAGACGACTGGGCGTATAAGA
>CM070039.1:70711094-70724025 GCA_036250615.1 Ptychadena robeensis
TGATTTGGAGATCTAGTTCTGTCTTTATCTGCAACCTTAAACCAAATCAAACCATTACTCCCATATGATGTCACATTTATAAATGGATGACCCACTGGTAGCTCTATAAACCAGTGGAGATTGTGGAAGTCTGTAAGCATCAGATCAGAGAGGGACCTGGGGATAACAATCACCAGTCAAGGGCATAACAAAAATGTAAGATGCCCAATGCTAAGCGGCACTGTAAGTGTATAGTCAGCACACACACCAGCTTGGAAATGCAAAGTTTTGGGATAGCACACTTTACATTTTTACAGTGAGAAAGCGATCATGTTAAACCAGAAAGCTGGTGGAAGAACAGTTGTGACACTGCAGAGAGTGAAAGTTAAGCAGGAAACGGAGCACAGTTGGGCTGTAGACACTGCCCCCTGTAGGCCGCAGACAGAAGCACACACAAGGCGGTGTGTAAAGACAGAGTCAGAGTTGGAAGCAGTGAAAGCCAGGGGTGTTTGTGTTTCATTACCTTGCTGGGCCTGGATTTCGGGCAGTGCCTTTTCTAAGACAGCTAGTGCTTTTCTATGGTAATCTGCTTGTGTCTCTAATAACTGAAGACAGAACCCAACACAGAAAACAAAGCCACAATGAGTACACAACGAAGGTGAGACGCATCATGAGCATGTGTGCAAATGGCAAACTGACAATGACAAATACCAAATATGATGGCAAAAATAATAAGAATTATCAGCAATGATACTTCTATAATATTACAGCAGTGATCTACAGTTACCAAGAGAACGCTAACACATTTTATCCATTTATAGTAGCCAGAACAATGACAGATAAAACGATGGTATTATCTATAGACCGGAAATATGTACATATTTAGAGGGGTCTGCTGCCAATTAATTAAAATAACTTTGGTGATGTGGTGCTTATATATGGCTTAGAACTATTTTGCTTTCTGCAACAAGATTCCAGGCATCTGACCCCTGACTTCCAGAGAGTTTACGCCCTCTTATCTCTTTTTTTTTTTCATCTGTCCTACCTTTTAGGGGGCCATAATGCACTGAAATTGTACTGATCGCCCTCAGCACAGAGGAAAAATTCCTAGACACCTATGGGGTTCTTGCTTATACCCCCGTGTGTGCTCATATATCTGGACTCAGAGGCAAGTTTCTGAACACCTCTGGGGTCCTTTGGCGCAACCCTGAGGCAATAGTGTTTGTACTGGCTGTACAAACTGCTTTAAAGAGTCATTAATGCTTTCTGCCACAGGAGGGTGTCTGGAAAGCATAAACAAATTTGGGTTGTAAATCAAAACTTTGGTTGTGTGTGGAAATTAACATTTTGGTCTTATCTCAAGGGTCCACTGTATATATTTTATTTCAGTTTAAATACGTTTTGTAACAGCTACATTTATAGGCAACTGCAATAGAAAAGGTAATAACATTTCCCTTTCACCTTTTGCAAAGGTTTATATTGTTATAAACCATTACTGATTGTAGGCATTTTATTTATTGTTTGCCTTCTTTTTACTTGGTGTCCATTGAGGAAGATAATGAAGCCAAGTCCTAAAGGATTTGGTTCAGATATGAACTTCCTTTGTCATGATAAAATGATCTATAATACGTTGACAGCGAACATCTGCCCAAGTGCCAGGAAACATTGCTGGGCTTCTCACCACAGCTCACAAAGTAGTTCACATTTAGCACCTGTACAGATTACTCTCATGTAGAAACTGTAGACCCTGATGATGGGGAATTTGTGAATGGACTCCTGAAAATCAACTTTTAAATACATGAGACAAATAAATAATCTGACCGAACCCTACTATAAAGCAGCATCAAGGTAGGTTTGTTTGCCTGTACACATCCTTAGTAAAGCCAGCCATACACTGCTTGATTCCCCTGCGACTCTCGGTCCCTATCAAAAGTAATGGTGATCGAACAGGGAAATACCAACATGTCGGATCCATGTTCGATCAATTTTTCCTTGGAGTGAGGTCGATCGACCAAGGTGGGCTGTGTTAGAATTCTCGTTGCATACGGCAATCAATCATTTGGAATTTGAACAAAAAACGAGCCGTGTATGGCCAGCTTTCTAACTTATTTAATTCAAACTTATTGTAAAGGTGACTTTATTGAACATGGGTTGCTTTATTGAATATCTGTACATTGTAACATAAGTACAGAGAATGCAAAATATAGAAATTACAGCAATACAGAATAAAAGGAAAATATACATAACCATCCCCAGAACCTGCAGTATACAGGACAGGTCTCTCGTGACTTACCGAGACAAATAACTGACCATACTCTCCCTCTTTAGATACAAAATTGTACATATCGGCTGCTAGCTGATCCTGGGGAGAATAAAGCAAGATTTACATTATGTACGCTTATCCTGCACTAGTTTTATTTTCACATAACTGCAATCATATAGATAGAATCCATTTGTTCCTTCAAAATATCATTTATTGTAAAAGCACTTACATTTGTATTGGCATGGCTGAAAATATTACAATAAATTCTGTATGTACCATGTTACAGTTAGGGTATGTTCCCACTTAAGCAATTGTTATTGCGCCGCAATCGCGGCTGATCGCTTCCATGGGCTTGTGCCCAATTTAACTAAAGGCCATGATCAGAATCTCGGCTACTCGCGTTTTTGATCACGGTCCACAGGTGGCCTCAGGTGACCACGGTTGATTGCTCCCATAGAGGTGAACGGGCATTGTTAAAATATGTGTAATTTAAGCCATGCCCATTCAATCTTTATGGGCACGATCAGGTGGGGCAAGGTGTCCTGTATCCCAACCCCCCCCCACTTCCTGCCTGCCATCTCTGTGCCACAAGTCTAATTGCAGGAGACCACTGGGTGCAAGTCTAATTGGGTCTCCGCGCCGCAATTCACGACTCCTGGCTGATCGCTGATGTGGGAGCAAACCCTAAAGGGTATGTTTCCGACATACAGTCTGCTGGTCGGAAGGTTAACGTAGTGCAGTACGCAAACTCCCAGCCGGCAGACCGGCTCCATGCCGTGAAGAGAGCCGATGCAGTAGGCAGGTATCTGGATGGGCTCCATTAGCATCCCCATCAAGGAATGCGCTTACGGGTATCAACAAGCTCTTTGTGCCGTGGAAACATACCCTAACTCTAAATTTTCGGGCAGTCTCTACCGTACGCACACCTTGCATTGTTCCACTTTGTTGCCTGCTTCGTCCATCTCTTCTTTCAAAGAGTCCATTTTGCCAGGTTGTATCTGGAAATTTGTGGTGGACGATTTCTGAGCCTGATTATACCTGGGGATAGAACATTTGGTGGAATATTACAGTTGTATCAGACTTTTTCACTTTAGAGCAATACAAGTCAAGCAGCGTCAGGATTTATGCACTAGTAGACATACAGTGCAATGCATCATTATGGGGGTGATTAGGGATTCACTTATAGAAAACATTGATGGAGCAGAGAGCAGAGCAGAGACATTGATGTATGTGGAAGAGATTAGTGACATTATACAAACATTTAGGGATCAGTACAGTAGTTTGAGGGAAAGAATACTACAGTGTATGAACAGGGACAGCAATAAGAAAGAAGTAGTGAATTGTGAACAAACTGCACAAGAGTAGGGGGTATCCTTTATTATTTCCTTGCCTTGCTCGTGCAGAATCCCAGTCTAACACCAGCCTAGCCAATTGCTTCCGCTGCTTCTGTATGTTGGGGATATCTACCTGTGGGGACAATGGAAAAGGAGAACAATGTGTTAACCGCAAATCCTGCCTGGAAGTAGGATTTTATTACAAGTTCAGAGAATACAAGCTAAAACTGATGTATGAATGATAACATGGACAAACTGTTGTACCTCTGTCAGCTGGTTAAGGGGTTCCAGGACATCTTTTTCAATCTGGACCTCATGGTGGGAGAGCTCCTGGGCCAGCCGCTGCTCTGCCTCTGCACATGAGTACAAGGTCTTCCTGTAAATCAGAGCAGTATGATTATGCTAGAATCCTCATTACAATTGCAAAAAAACTAAAAGGAACCTAACACACACATTTTAGTCTTACAACTTGGAAGAAATTATGTCTCTCTTTTAGTACTATCCATCCAGCACAACTCTGGTATGACTATGTAAAGCAGAGTGTACAGTATGTCTAGGACCCGAAACGCTTTTCATTGGGATCTATAGTTCAGTAGGAAACAACAGATTTCCTGGAACACATTGCCTTGGAAATAAGGTAATATCAACCAACAGGCTCCTGTAGAGCAGTAGGAATTATCTTAATTCAATGTACACCCAGACTAAGGCTATGTCTCCACTGTGTTTTGTGATCCATTGGGACCCCCTACATTAAAGTGAAGTGCTTGGACTGATCACATACACTTTACCTACCTCTGCCTGAACAGAGCATTCACTGGGCAGGTAATGTGTATGTGATCTGTCAGGACTGCCGCCAAGCACTTTGTTTAACGTAGGGGTCCCGACGGATCACACAAAGAGCCTAAGACACAAATATCCATTTTGAGTGTAGCCATACATACAGGCCATACAAATACAATGTATGATTCTTGCAAAAATAATTGTTGTTAACCAGAAATAAATCACAGAAGATCTTACCCTAAAAGGGTTTCATCGCTAAGTTGAGTGCATCCTTCCAACATGGACTGAGAAACACCCATAAGTGGAAGCTTTTTCTGAAGAAAAAAAAAACACAGCACGCCTTATAGAGCAAATATACAACAAAAGTTTCCTTGAACTCCCTACCCAGGTAGACTTCTCCCACCCAGGGGGGAGACAATGAAAAGGCCAACATCCTAGGAGGATTGCTTTGTCCCTTTCCCTCCAGCCAAACTAAAAGTCCATTGCCAGGAGGCAAGGAACAATAATATATGTCTATAAAAATAACAGTAGAGGCTCTGTCTGAACCCAGAGAAATATATCACAAGCTGGCACTGTCAAGTTACCCATGAGCAGCTATTTACACATGAGAGGAGGGGCCAGTTTTTGTCAAATAATATTTTCACTGCAAGGCGTAATGTAAATGTAAAAAGCTGCAACCCCATGGGTTCATCAATATACAACATGAGAAACAGTTTAAAATGTGTTTTAAATACAGTGTTTCTATATAATGTTGGTCCATAGTCATGTATTTCAATACCTTTTATAAATATATTATCTCTGTGGTTGTGTGATATCATTAAAATCTATGTCTTCAAAGTTTTATATAAGAGTGTATGTGGGACATCCCATTCTACCTCTTCATTTAGGGCGAGTTATAGAGTATGTAACTTTCTGTTGACTTTTACAATACACATCCAAATTCTCAATTCATGAAAAGAATTAAAAACGTACATATCTCTTATCGGGATCAGTGCCGGGCTGTCCCTGCAAACAGACAAGGAGCTTCTTGTGGGCATTGTGACAAACCAGGCGAACATTGTCAAGTCTTCTTTCGATCTATGAAAATAAAGGACAACAGTTATGTTTTAGATCTTCTTATTGGATACAGAAAATCCACAAATAAAATAAGACAACTTTTTACATATTAAAGTGGAAATATCAACCGCTTTTTAACTTGCTGTCATTGGTGCTGATAAAAGGACAGAATGAAGCAAAAAAAAAAAAACCCATCTGACTTGTATTGAGTAAACTTTGAATGTCTTGGCATCTGTTAATGACCCAGCACAGCGGGGGGGGGGGGGGGGGGGGGGGGGGGGGGGGGGGGGGGGGGGGGGGGGGGGGGGGGGTCTGACATCTCTGAGAACAGTGACAGACGGGTTTGTACCCACAGACCTTTCTTTATTGGAAACCATTATATGGTGGCCCCAGTGGCCACTCGCTTTATTGCACTGAATTAACCCCTGGAAACCTGGGAGACAATGATGGAATCTATCATATGATTTAGGGGAACAGCAGTTAGTATTTTCTTTGGAATGTGGAGCACTTTGCTACCATCATGACACTTTAGACAAAGTTGAATTTTCTATGCACACTATAGGGGGATTGTCTATGTCCGCTTTAAACGTGTCGTTTCTAATTCTACAGCTGCCATCTTGTAATTGGAAGAGGGAATACACCGTTTAATAGGAGTTCATACAATTTTTTTAATTTACAGCTCACAACATTTCTATTTATGTGTAAAAAAGCATTTAGGGAAAGGTTTGGGGCAGCCAATGGTCCATTGCACTCATTTTGTACATCTCAAAAAAGTACTGAAAATCACTCTGCAGAGTCCTGACAGTTAACTGTATAGCAGTTCTCAGTCAATGAGGGTGGTTGAGAAGCCAAAAGCCAACTAAACACATCATTAGGTGTTCAATGAATGAGTAACGTTTCTCTGAAATTAAGGCATCATCCGAAAACCGGGCACCCTTACATTTTTGCCTCATGCTGAAATATAAGGCATCCCCCTGAATATAAGGCACCCCTGAAGATACAGTACTGTAACTCTGGACAGGTGGGATCTGAGGCGGCAATCAAAATGACACAGGAGGATCAGAAGGGGTTACTAAAATGGTAATCCCACCCTAGTCTCCTGTGCCATTTATATTTCCCCCTCTGATCCCCCCTGTGTCATTTAGAGTAATTCCCCCCTCCTGATACCCCAGTGCTGTATTCATCTTCATGGAAAAATAAGACCTCCCCCAAGCTCCTCCCCTGCTGTACCAAGATATTGATATGAAGTCTCCACTCTCAAGATTTTGAGAAAGTCAGGGTTTCAATCAGCATTCTAATCAATCCGCATTCTAATCATTCCAAAAGTGTTCAGGGAGGTTGACCAAGAGGTTCAGAAATGACCATAGAGTTAAAAAGCTGCCCTTTCCCAAACACTTTGTATGTTGTATGAGATTATGGACAGTAATATAGAGGTCCAGCACTATGAGGTTTGACCCCCATTAGTTTGTCAAGTTAAAACACCTAGAAAGGTAAAATGATTCAGTTATGCTTTTAAAGCGTTTTTTAAATCTTTGAGTGAACCTGTGATTACTGCAGGGCCACCTATGAATAAATCAAAAGGACCAAAGGACCTTGGTCAGCATCAGAGAAGATTAGCACACACAAGGAAGAAAAAGTCTTGTGTTTCATTCCAAGTTCCAGACATCAGATCACATGGTGTAAGAATCCCACTGCTCAATTCCACCCTAATCCCCGCAATTCAAGCGTCAAACTGCTCTGACTTAAGCTGGGTATTGACGAACCGTCTATGTCCAGCTTTACACATAAAAAGTGTTCAGGCTAAACACATCCAAGGCACCGTTTGTTTTTTTAAAAGTGCAAATGTTGTTTTGCCATCCTATTTAAGTAAAAATTTGAAAACATATGGGATGATAAATTCCCCAGGTATGACAGTAAGGCTATGTCTTCACTGCGTTGTGTGATCCGTCGGGACCCCCTACATTAAGCGTAGTGCTTGATGGGGTCCTGACGGATCACATACACATTACCTGTGGATCCTCTGTTCACATGGCGTTGAGACAATCTGCAGATGCAGTGGTTAACGAAGATCTGCGGGGCAGGTAATGTGTATGTGCTCCGTCGGGACACCACCAAGCACTTCACTTAACGGATCACACAACGCAATGGAGACATAGCCTTAAGCAAATGACCTGCTATGATACAATCCTAGGGCCAACCTTCTATATAACATATTTATATGTCCTTAAGTCTTGAGGAAGGAGGACTGTGGAGCCCCAAAAACTGCTGCCTACTCCTATTTTATTTACACATTAAAATCTTGGAGTAGACTTTATAAATGCTTATAGCCAATGGGTGCTTTTTATATTGGTATCTTCTTTGCAATACAAACTAAAGCCGGCCAACGACGTCTCGATCCCAGGATCGAGGTTTCCCATGAGATCGATTGTGCGTTATGGCGTCATCACGTCCGGCCGGTCGTGCCGAGAATCAGCCGCGCACCCTTTGTGTGCCAGCATTTACCTTGGATGAGGACGCTCATCCAAGAGATTGATCTAAAAATTACTGACATTTCAGTAATGGCAGATAGATTTTTGGGCCGTTTTATGGTCGAATTGAAAGGTTTTGCGTTGGATTTGTGGTCAATTTTGCGGCAGATTGTTCACCGTTAGCACGCACCTTAAGTAAGTAACCTGAAGACTAAAAGCTGCCATTCTCCAAGTTGTGTGCATGTTGTGTCAGAATACAGATGATAATATAGAGGGGTGAATCACTACGGCATTTGACCCCACCACCTAGTTTCCACCAAAGATCGGTCATCTGTACAGTTGATGGCTCTCTGAATGACTGATCTACTCGACAACCATGTTTCCTATAGGAGGACACAGCAGCTCACTTGTCCTCCCTCCCCTCCAGAGAACAGAAAAAGCACTTTATGTACGGCACTCCTTGGTTCTCCAGTCACTGGGAATGATACATTGAATGTCTGTATAGCAGTGGTGGCCAACTGAGTTGATATAGAGGCCACAAGTAACATTTTCAATCTATACTGATACTTGTATAAGTATTTTTAAATGACATAAAAAATGACCTTCATAAACCTTTGATTCAAAAGTTATAACCCCATATTCTCAGGTTATGTTCCACAATATATATTATACAATCACCCCCCCCCCCCCTCTCATTGGTGGAATAGTGGAAGCATAGGCACTACAGGAGAAGAGGAGGAGAGGCGAGGGACTTGCTCAGGCGCCATCTTTTTATGTACACTGACCACATAAGTTTATCGTCTCCCCTACTCTTCCCTCTCTAAGAAGATCCTGGACGAGGAGCTTTCAGCAGGGGATCAGCAAACAGGTGAGTTCCTATGCCTTAACAGTTAGGTTTCTGGGTCCGCAAGTGGAGGACTGAGGGGGGTGGGGCCTGGGCTGCAGGTTGGGCATCTGGGCTGTATAGGCTCAAGAAGGATTTTGTTTAAAATGCAATGAATTGTTTGGTCATTAGAAAGTAAAACTTTTTATATTATATTATTTTTAAGTCTGTTCTCCACCTGGCCAGAGAGGCTGCTCGGTCCAGGTCTGGTGACTCGGAGTTGGCCCGAAGTACCAAGAGACAAGAAGCTCGCCAAGTGCTCTGTATGATACAGGAAAGTGTTCTATATTCAGACTACAAATTGGAATGAGAATATCTCCTGCTGTTGTGTACACAGACATCCTGTACACATACCTGCTGCTAGCAGGGTCTCTGGGATGACCTGCACTATATATAGGGAATACCAGTCCCTCAGAGACACAAGAGTTTATCTTCAGGGTCATCTACCAGCATTCTACACATTCTTCTTCACTTTCATACTAGACACGTTGCGTAGCTGTTGCGTTTTTGCACATAATGGACCGGGTCCGTTACTGGCAAAAAAAACCACATATTGCGCTGCACTTACGTCTCCCATACAAGTGTACAGGAGATGCTTGTGCTGCGCCACGCAGGTCCAGTGTGAAAGGTACACAGGTTTCCCATGCTGATGCAGAGGACTGTGAGGGAGCCAGTGAGGAAGACCATATATATACCATATATATACCAAACACCATCTCCTGGTACTCATCTGAGGAGCTCACTAAAAAAGTTATGTGCACCCTGACTATATCCCTGCCTCTGATGTGTGGAAAAGGCCCACCTATGCCGCACAGCCATTACAGGCTCTGGTTTTGGCCCCTCTATCAGATTCAAGAAGCCACTGTGGCCCGCTAGTGAACACGTTTGCCCACCCATGGTCTAGACTGTACTCACCATTCAAGTTGACATCTTTGTTCTGCCCTATTGTAATTGCTCTCTCTCTTTTTTTCCAACTTTCCTACCTTTCTTGGGACCATTATGACTATCCAATGATTATGCACCGATTGTCCTCAATACTGTACCTCCCACTATATGCTCAGAGGTCCTTGCTTATAACCTGTGTATGTACAGTATTGTGTATGCTCATATAGTATAACTGGTGTTGGAGACATGTCCTGGACACCTATTGGGCCATCAGTGCAACCTCCAGCCAACACTGGCTTTGGGCAAGAGATTGGGTGGTATGTCGAAACTTTGGTTGTATGTCAAAATGAACATGTTGGTCATATCTTGAGGGTCCACTGTACATATATACACAGTTAAAGCTTACTTTATCAAAAGCTGGACTTTTCTATTTGCTATGGATTTATTATAATCTAACATTGCACACTGCAGTTCCCATCTTGAAGTGGTTAAATTGTTTGGAGATTTGCTGATATCTGAAGCCTGTATTTATTTTTGGAAGGTACGCAGGGTAAAAGTCACTATTTTTATACTGAAAGACGTTACAGTCACACAATCTGTATAGGAAATGTCTGAACCACCTGGCTTAAAATAAATCTGCATCTGAGGACGACGCCAACAACCACAGCCACAAGAAATAGGTACAGGCCGACTCATATTATGAAGGTCACACTGTATTTATAAAGCCCCCCCATACATGCATAGATTCCGGCGCCATCGTCGACAGCAGCGTGACGTCATCATGCTGTGGCCTATCGTTAAGAGAATCGGAGCGCACCATTTGTGTGCTATTCGCTGGCCGATGCTTTAAACAGTGATCGACTTGTGGTGTGATCCTGGTCACTCTAGGTGGGCGCATTCGGTTTGCAGGCGATAGATCTGTGGGCAGTTGCCAAGAATGTGCACAGTGATCGATTGTCCGCAAAACCGGCGGATCTATTTGTGTATGAGGGGAGGTGAACACTAATCTTTTTTATGTTTGATTCTATGTAGAAAATTCACCAGGAGTTGCCATCTTGTCATTCAACTTAGCTGGCTTTATGGCAAAAGAAATGCTTGGTTTAAACCCCTTAAACCCTAGGTGCCCAACCTGAGGCCCGGGGGCCGCATGCGGCCCTTTGGACATTGTTCGGCGGCCCCCCTTGGTCCTCCCCATGTGAAGTGGTCACACGCTGACCCGGCTTTCCTAATCAACTTTGGCGGTCCTACATCAGTAAAATTGTCAACGTTGACCACAGAAACCAGGTCTATATATGAGTTCAGCACCCAGGGGCAGGAGGGAGGGGTGCTGTCTGTCTGAGTTTGACTGCCTGACACAATCAGGTCCGCCACCTGCTGAGATATGTCGGCAGGGGGAGGGTCTGGATCGATGTTCTGTGCGGCCCTTTAGTGATGCCGAGGGCCGCACTTGTGGCCCTCCATATCAACTTGCCCACCACTGCCTTAAACAATAGAGAATGTTTTCAGAATTTTACAGATCCTGATCCAGGAAAGTCTGTCCTTTGGTGAATGCTGCAGAGAAGGACCTTGCTGTATGTGAGGAAGAGGTCATCTCTCTGCAGAGGTCTAGCACGCTCACCACCAAGACAGACTAAAAGCCTGTCAAAACATACCATATTTTTGGGACTATAAGACGCACATATAATACCTACATCTTATGGTCCGAATGTGCGACCCAACAGCCACTCGGCCGTGGGTGGCTGTGCCTTGGCTTCCCGGCAAGGAGATAAGCCGGGGAGCTGTCAAGATGAGAGATGCCGGCCAGTGTCCGGATATCCCATCTGAACTGTATAATTGCTTATGCCAACAGAGCCCTGCTGGCATAAGAAATGAAGAGAGATAGATGAACTGCCATCTATGCCTCTCTCCCTCCGTGGAACCTGCAATCACTCTGCAGCTCCCACGGACACAGAAACAGCCAGCAAGAAAAGCAGAGGAGAACTGACTGTGCAGCCCGGCCCCCTCCTCCCGATCAGTGTGGAGAATGATGTATTGTGCTGAGACTGAACTGCTGCTAGTGACATCTACTGGCTAAATATGATATTGCATTCATTAAATTCATTCCAATAACTTAATTGATGTGAAAACATATATTAAATATATTTTTCTAATTTTCCTGCCCTAAAATGGTCTGGGGCGTCTTATAGTCTGAAAAATACGGTATGCATTTTATTGAATGTGGAACTCCTTGTGATTCATCAGGGGGAACATCACAAGCCTACAGAAAGACTTCTGCTACCACACAAAATCCAAGCGTCCTTCAATAAGTTATAAATTACTTTGCAGATCTTATGAATTTTGTTATGTATCTGTGTGACCCTAACATTGCAGGGTACCTAATGGGAAATAAACCCAGGACCCCCTGTGCTCCATGACCACCGCTAACCACTGAGCCCACACCCCAGTACAATGCTGGCCTCTATGCCAAAGAACTGTACTTACCAACTAATCTGTTTTGCTTTTTGTAAGCCAACGTCTAGCCTGTAAAGTCTCTTATCTTGTTCCGTGAGGTAACAAGCTGTACCACGTTCCCATGCTTGGAATGTGGCCTTGTGTAGGAGCTGCCAGGATCTCCTCACTTCATATAAAAACTTCACAAAATGAATACTGGGCAGACCTGTCCGCACACAAGTTCTCTTAATTTCAGCTCTTGGGTTTCTTTAGAAAACTTTCTCTTTAGAAAATGTGTATCTTATAACTAGACTACAGGCACATGTAATAAGCAGACATTAATGTAGACTTGCAATAATCAAATACATTTGTTAGATGGGATTTGGTCTGGTGTCAGGCTCCTGCACGCACAGGCTACTGGGGAGTGAGATGCAGACACAATCTAGAAGAAAGCAAAGTGATGGAGAGATGATATAATCACAGTGCTAGTTCTTTAAATACAGACTGCGGCAGTTACAAGATGACCTGGGCTCAATGGAAGTGGGTTGAATAATTCTGGCCATTTAGATGGCATTTAGGTAAATAATTTTCATTACATGAGTGTGCGGCTAAACACCTGTCATCTGGCCTTGTGCTAGCCTTAGCCTCGGGCTCATCATTAACATTAATAGTTAAACTAGAGTTAAGAGATTGGCAAGAACAGTGAATAGCTCACTAAATAAGAAACCTTTAGTAAATGTACCCCCTCAAAACAAAACACTTTTTCTGCACCCCTGGCAGTAGTTTATCCAAAACATATCATTTGTAACTTTTGTTTACATTAAACACTACATGCTGGAAGGAATATGTCTCC
>CM070039.1:70724567-70737197 GCA_036250615.1 Ptychadena robeensis
CCGTGCCGTGTATGGCTAGCTTTTCTTTAATCAATCCTGCTGGAATAAATTCGATCGAACAGGGAACCAACCTGTTGTTTTAAAACCAAGGGTCCCCGTCCAAAGTATTGAATGTTCAATTAAAGAAGCTTGAGCGCAGCTCTATGACATGATCGTGCTGCGCTTGAGGATTCCTCGATTGCATGGGCATCAACTGGTGTATGGGCAGCTTAATTAACAGCAAAGTAACTAGAATGCTTTACCCAACCAATATATGCTTACTGTACCTCTCCTTCCACCCAAGCAGTAAATACATACTAATCCCCAATACCCCCAATTTTTTATTTATTCATCGAAATATTCAATAAAAACTGCCACCCTGTATGTGCAAAGCAAAGAAAAAGCTTCTCTTTTGCTCGATCGATCTTTGATTAAAAATGCTTGTGCAATTTAAGTATCAGTCAGTAATAATGTCAGCCTAACATTGTTTAATGTTACTGCCACACCATGTGATCGGTTTAAACCCAATCGATTCCTATCCAAAGGACTGTGCAGATGTTCCATAGTACCATCAGATATAAATACACCAAAATACCTATAAAACCCATCAGATACTGTAATAGAGGACTGAAATGTTCCAACATGTCCGATCACTGATCAATGTTATGTTTCATTTCCAGCATTTTTGGTTGACCCAAAAGTGATGGAAAGTAAAAAGGAATCTACTTCAAATACTTTAAAGGCAATCTAATGGACAAAAAAATCCAACTGTATATGCCCACCTTTAGACTCCAGTTTTCCAAAATGTCTTTAGCCTTATGAACAGTGACGTAATCCCCCACAATGCAGAGCTTATGGCTCTCCAATGTAGACAAAGAAAGTCAAAGTACTGCTCACAAGCCAGAGGAAAGGACAGCACTAGGAGCACAGGATCAGGTAAGCAAAACTTACCTGGTAACCCCCCCCATGGATGTAAACATGTATTTAACCCTTGCAGTAGTTTGGGGGTCTAATTTGAGAACTTTAAAGCTAACCACAGGAGATGAATAAAACTGTGGAAAGTTAGAGAGAAGCGTCAGGTAATCAAACAACACAGTAGCTGCCCCAACACAATGATCGGCAAATCCTGATTCCCCAGCCAAGCTTGGCTGAAAAGGAAGAAACAGAGCGGATTGTGCTGATGAATCAGCCGGCAGCCCCCCACACCCTGCCCGCTCCATGAATTGTAGGAAAGCCAGGCAATTGTTCTCCTTCTCTCTCTGCTCCTGTTTGTCACCAGTCTGGAAAGAGTACAGTGGAAAGGTTTCTGTCCCTCCCAAAAACAACACAGATGTACAGGCACCAAAACAGTACACGTGCTCTGGACTCTAATACTATGATGGGAGCCTTGGCTGAGCCGAATGTATAGAAGTTACTAAAGTGCAATTTAAACCATGACGATACTTTCTTATTTGCTTCCCTTTTGTCAATTTATTCTACCATTAAAAGCATTGTTCTATCTATTTGATCAGTGAAAAACAAATACTTGCTAACTGTTATCAGCTGGTATTGTTCTTAGTTTTCTAAAGACAATTGAATCCACCACCTCTATGCAATGGAGATGTACTACTGTGTTTCCCAGAAAATAAGACAGTGTCTTATATAAATTTTTGCTCCCAAAGATGCCCTACGTCTTATTTTCGGGGAATGTCTGATTTTTCCATGAAGAAGAATACGGTAGGGTAGGGTGGAGGGATCACTTAAAATTGTACAGGGGGGTTTAGAGGGGGAAATCAAAATGGCACAGGAGACTCAGAGGGGGGGAATTACCATTTTAGTAACCCCTTCTTATCCTTCTGTGTCATTTTGATTGCCCCCTCTGATCCCCCCTGTCCAGAGTTACAGTACCATTTCTTTGGGGATGCCTTATATTTCAGGGTGAGGCAAAATGTAAGGGTGCCTTATTTTCAGGGAAATGGGGTAGTAACAAAAGCCTAGCCACATGGAGTGCAATAAGGATCAGGATTGCCTAAGGCCCGCTTACACGAGTCGTTGGGCCTATGCAATTGAGGAGCCCTTGAGCGCAGCATATGGGGACCTTAAAACGTCACCACGCTGCGCTCGAGCGGGTCATTGTTTGAACAGGTGTCAACCCCTGTATGTGGATCTTAAAACCTTACATTGAAGCAGCACACCCACCACTGCTTGTCTTATGCATGAAGCTTTCTTTGATGTTCTGCATATTGGTCACCTGTTTGCCCGTTGGTTTTCTATGGGCGTGTATTTGGTGCATTGCCACAATTATTCGCTCTAAACCACAGTGAGGTCACATGCCCTCCTACATTTTTTTCTGGCCTTAAGTGCAATTCTGTGATTTTACTATGTAGTTTGACTTCCAGGAAGAGTCTATTTCTAGAACAGTGTCTTCCAAAAGTTTCTATTTACGGTGTACACTTGCCCTACTCCTTTATCCTTCCCTTCACCTGGTGTACATAAGTGGTTAGGTATCAGCTGGGGAAGGAGCAAAGGGGAATACTATAGCGGTGTCATGAGCGTCAGCTCTGTCTGCTGGGACTGTGATATTACATCAAGATAAGGTCCACAAAAAGCAACCCTTCTGTATCTCCACCTAAAGGAAACTTACAAAGGTAAATAACACACACAAAAAAGGTTAAAAGGTATCTAAAATTCTAAAGGGATCATTTCCATTTCACAGTAGTGCCAATAGCACATCATAAATGTGCTATGAATTCAGGAGCAGTGTGACATTGTTGCCATCCCATCCAAGGAAGCTGCATTGGATGGACCTCATATGAATATATATATATACACACACACATACATACATACATTTACACACAGTACAGGCCAAAAGTTTGGACACGCCTTCTCGTTCAATGTGTTTTCTTTATTTCATGACCATTTACATTGGTAGGTTCTCACTGAAGGCATCAAAACAATGAATGAACACATGTGGAGTTATGTACCTAACTAAAAAAAGATGAAATTACTGAACATGTTTTATATTCTAGTTTCTTCAAAATAGCCACCACATAGGCACACTCTTGGCATTCTCTTGATGAACTTTAACAGGTAGTCACCTGAAATGGTTTTCCAAGTCTTGAAAGAGTTCCCAGAGGTGTGTAGCACTTGTTGGCCCCTTTGCCTTCACTTTGCGGTCCAGCTCAGCCCAAACCATTTCGATTGGGTTCAGGTCCGGTGACTGTGGCGGCCAGGTCATCTGCCGCAGCACTCCATCACTCTTCTTGGTCAAATAGCCCCTACACAGCCTGGAGGTGTGTTTGGGGTCATTGTATTGTTGAAAAATAAATGATCGTCCGAACAAACCCAGAAAATGTTGCTGCAGGATGCTGTGGTAGCCATGCTGGTTCAGTGTGCCTTACATTTTGAATAAATCCCCAACAGTGTCACCAGCAAAACACCTCCACATGTGTCCTCATGTGTGCCAGTTTCGTTGTAGCGACTTTTCCGGACTGACTGACCTTCATTTCTTAAAGTTATGATGGCCACTCGTTTTTCTTTAGTTAGCTGCTTGGTTCTTGCCATAATATGAATTTTCACAGTTGTCCAATAGGGCTGTCGGCTGTGTAGTAACCTGACTTCTGCACAACACAACTGCTGGTCCCCACCCCATTTATAAAGCATGAAATCCACAAAATAACCCTGATAAGGCACCCCTGTGAAGTGAGAACCATTTCAAGTAGCTACCTGTTGAGGTTCATCAAGAGAATGCCAAGAGTGTGCCAAGCAGTAATCTGAGTAAATGGTGGTTATTTAGAATATAAAACATGTTTTCAGTTATTTTACCATTTTTACCATCCACATGTGGTCATGCATAGTTTTCATAGCCTTCAGTGAGAACCTACTAATGTAAATGGTCATGATATAAAGAAAACACATTGAATGAGAAGGTGTGTCCAAACTTTTGGCCTGTACTGTGTGTATATGTATGTGTATGTATGTGTGTGTATATATATATATATATTTCAGGCCAATCTGTTAATCATCATACGGCAACCCAGATGATAACATCCAACAGATAATATAACAGGCCACTCACCTCTAGAAGGTCGTTACTTAATACTTCTGTCTTTTCAGCTCTGTAAGAAAGAAGAAGATAAGATGTCAGTACTTTTGCATTAGGAATTGGCTTATTAATAAT
The DNA here is from genome assembly GCA_036250615.1 of Ptychadena robeensis. Lineage (NCBI taxonomy): Eukaryota > Metazoa > Chordata > Amphibia > Anura > Ptychadenidae > Ptychadena > Ptychadena robeensis. Next base: position 70,728,709 of record CM070039.1, read on the forward strand.
AAGTGTACAGTATACAAAACATATCACCACAATCAGCACTTTCTTAGGCTAGGTTTCCATGGTGTTATGGGCTGTGCTGATTCCCCCTGTCAGAGCCCATCCATATACATGACTTGCTGCACCACCTGTTTCCACAGCATTGAGCTGGGGTTGACGTAGTGCATATGTCTAATGAGATACCCTTCCTTTACTTCGATTACTGGTCCTGTTGACCACTGTTGCATTCTGTTTTTTGTTTTGTTTTATTGCACACCTACTATGACACATAAAAGAGTTCCCAAGTTGGGTTGCCCACACTACCCCAGATATATAATATATTGTATTGGATTTCTGTTTGTGCTGAGATTGTTGTTATGTATAGGCACTGGTAACACAGTCGGGCCGAAAAGGCTTGACACATGCAATGTTGTAAATTTTTACCGTATGTGTCGCATGTATTTATATGTAAAATTGTTAGAGATGATTTATAGAGATGATAGGTATTGACATATTGGGAAAAATTCAATATTCCTTTGAGAGGTAATGTTGAATACGTAAAATCCACATCTATTTTTAAACCCACCCCTATTAATGAGCCAAATCTTTAGTTCATTTAAAATACCAACAAGAAAGAAATTCAGTAGTTTTTTTTATTGGTATGAGGTTTGGAGAGATTGCTCTCCATTTCCTGTCCTGGTGATAGAACAAGCAAGGACATGTCTTCTATATATAATTATAATAAACCAATGAGTTCAATGTTCTGATAAAAACATTATGAGACTCATTCTTGCATGTGGTGGTCCTGCATCAATGACATTGATGTAAACAATTTTGTCAGCCATCTTGGCACTTTTATAATAATAGAAGTTTGGTTAGGTATTACTGTTTGGCACAAGTAAACTATTCTACATTTTCCTCTATGATGAATGTAAAAAATGTATTCCTTATTAAAAAATAGGGAAGCATTATATTTTTAATACCAAGCTCACACCTGCCATCAATAATTTTATGTGGGTAAAAATCTCTCATAGATGTGTACTTTCCCAGTCCGGAAGTGAAGACATTATCAGGGGTGCACATAACTGGTCCGCTGGTACGCATTTGGGTTTAAAAACCCGCTCTGCGTACCTGTTTTGTCCCTCTAAATCGCATCTGTGGACCACAGACACGGGACATATTGACAGAGCTTTGTGACTGTATCAGCGAGGGGCGTGTCAGGTAGCAGGAAGCTGATAGGCTCAGCACTGGAGTCCTTGCTGCCACGCCCCCTGTGTTTCCGAGGCAGCTGAGATGCTTTCACTCTCTGTGGTGTGTGTGTGTGTGTAGAAGGACATTGGGTTTTACCCTGCAGCAGGCTTAATTGCTTACTGGACTGTCTTTTCCCTGATGACAACAATTAATCTATTTTTTCCCTGGTGCCAATGATTGGGTGGAATGATTGGGGGGTAATCCACATTTACTGTAAATGTTTTTTTTTTTAATTGCCAAATTTCTTTGGCAATTTTTATTGTTAAACATATACAATTTATGTCACCTGAAAATCCGCAGGGAAGCTTTTATAACTATGAAAGGTTGCAGTTAGGGGTGTCACATGGGGAATGCAAATTACTAATTCAAACACAGGTGACCTATAGCGGGGACAGCTAATCCGAGGATTAATGAGGAACAGGGAGGTCCATCTGCAGCAGAATCTACCATGCAGGAGGGTGACGCAGAGGACAGTGAGGGAGACCACGCTGCATATGGGGTGAGTACCAAACATTATCTCCTGGTACTCATCTGAGGAACTCAGTAAAAAAGTTATGTGCACCCCTGGACATTATATTATTAACTTTTATTTATAAGAACCAACAAATAAGCTGTACATTAAGGAGGGGGTTGAAAGACAAATAAGCAAAAAAAATAAAAAAAACTATCAGACCCTGCCCAAGTGAAGCACGGATGGGAGTAGTAGTTCCTTCACATCTGACATACCACACATGAATTATGTTGATGAGAAAACTCAGGCCTTGTCAGTGTTATCTAACTTTCTCAGCCTCTTGAAATGTTTGCACAGCTATTTCTGAACCTGCAGGCCTTTCATATGAAGGTCACCAAAGAAAAGTAACCTGAATTTCAGGTTTGGTGGTCCAATGCAGAAATTCCCTGAGGGCAAATGTAGTCGACGAAGACCCACTGATCCAATATGGCTGCCACAGTACTTCCTGTCCACATTCCAATAATGTGACAAATGAGATATTACCTAGACGTGAAGTGGTTCTAGCAGGCTGAGCATAGTAGGAGGGAGGGCGCTGAATAGTTTCTCACACACATATTATGTTTCTGACAAGGCCTTGCAGTTTATTTATAATGCATGGCTTGTGTCACAGCTTTTCACTATGTCGGGAGCTCCGGTGGCACTCAGGTACCATGACCAGGGAGGAGGCTCCAGGGCTGCGTTGCATGCCATAGGGATTGCTTTAGCTGAGAGGAATCCATGGTATTTAATATCAGTCCCCTGGGACAAGTCCAGGCATCAGGAATAACCCATCCTTCATAGTACACACGAACTACTGACAATACACCTTACATAATGTAAGTGTGTGTCATAAAACCATAAATGTCATTCTCTCCTCAGTCATGGCTTTCATTACTAAAGAAACTGAAGCTTAACCCTTTAGGAAGGACGCAGAAATTAAATGGTGTCATTTCATGTCAAAACCTCTGTGTACACATTAAATAGCCTTAAAAATTTTTACCGAATCAAAAATGTTAAATAAATTATTTATACAAAGGGCTAATTCACACATTCAGTTGAAAATGGTCTTTAAGTTACCCTAAAGGGGGTATCTTATGGGGGGGGGGGGGGGTTAAAGCATAAAAGTGTAACCATACACTCAGACCATACACAAGATTAATATATTATTAAAAGGTCTTTATGTTAGGATCAGAATTCAATAAACAACAAAAGAAAAGACAGTATCAATACAAAAAAAATACATTTAAAAAAAATCATTTAGACATTCAGTTAATCTCCTAAGAGGTTACCCAACTGGTTTACAAAAGATGAATGTGTTTACTGTTGGTCATTTATGTGATGATCATATCTGATACAGTTTTGCCAGAATGGGCTTCCTCGGGGGAGATTTTTATCTTTTACTATCATATATAGACTACAAATAAGATCATGATTTTTTTGGTTGTTCCTGTACAACCTATGCATGCCTACATGAAGCTCTTTTTTAAAGGTGTTTCAGCAAGGAGAAGCGGAAATCATACCAATGCCAACTTTGATCTAACCTTATCTGGCCCATGGTGATCTGGATCAAGTAACCTATCTGCCAACTCTTGGTATCTGTGCATGCGACAGCATTGGTGGCTCCCAATTGGTTTAGTGATATATAGGCCTAGGAGAGGTGTTCATAGACCTGTGCAAGCTTGGCCAAGTTAAATACCTAAACATGGCTTTCTTCCTCAAGCAGCACCTGAACTAACCATCTATATTAAAGTATATTGCCTTTGGGGTAGATCATTCGATTTTTTTTATGGTCATGTATGTAAACAAACCAACTCAAGTAATTACAGTAAATTAATTGGCTTTATAGAGGAAGCACCTGAATCCTTGAGAGGACTACTGGTACATCAGGAGCAATGAGGCACCCACCCATCTGTAGATTCCCCGAGTAGGTGATTCAATGTTATACAGCCTAACCCTCTAAATAAACTGAAAGCTGTCCAATAATAGCCAGGTCTGGTAAAAACAGAGGAAACAAGGAGACACTATGTTCCAATGTTTAACTATTTTCAAGCGCCTCATAGAGAGCCGTCATCGTTCCCCCTGTCCAGTATGACTCAGTAGTGAAACATTCCACCTCCCTGTACCGGCTTCTGCTACAAACCTAGAGGACATCCCATGTTTGAAGGGAAGGCATTCTGTATTATCCATGAATTCAGAAACGGATGATAATGCTGGATAACTGGTGGATTGCAAGGTCTATTGCACAACACTGCAGGCTATTCATAGGTAGAGGGAAGCTATGTGCTTTGGTAAATTTTATGGCTGAGAATGTGGCCTGCATGGGCAATGATTAAACCAGTAATAGAGGTATGCAGTTAGTTTTAACAACATGTCAAAAAGACTGTGTGAGAACCTTCAAGCTGGAACAAAGCTCAACATGTCCCAAGCTTTAACAAAAAGTCTAGGCAATGAATGGATCAATAAGTAGTGCCTTTCAGGTGCACTTCTGGTGACAAAAATGTTTATAAAAGGCCAACCCATGCGGAAACAATGTTGAATATTGGCTTGGCCAACTTGACAATAAGACTTATGCTAGCCATACACATGCCGATAAATGGCCGATTTTTAATCTGACCGACGGGTGTGCACGCTCGCGCCGTCGGTCAAGTTAAAAATCGGCTGCTAATCGGCATGTGCCCCACTGCTCGGCCGGCCAGAGAACGGACATGTCCGATAATCTCTGGCCGGCGTGAGCCGATGAAAGCCGATGCCATAAGCTGCAATGAAGACGACGTCTTCATTGCAGCTTATGGCTGGCACACAAAGAGTGCCGCCGACTGAAGGGGCCCCATAATGCACCGGGGTGCAAACGTGATGACGTCATCACGTTTGAATCTCGGTGCACATCGGGACTAGTCTGCCTGCACATCATCGGCATGTGTATGGCTAGCATAACTCTATTAATTGTCATTCCTAGTCGAGTATGTTCAGCCTTTACACCTTTGGTCTGTTTACACATCCGCCGGCAGGCAAAGTCTGTGGGATACGTCAGGACCCCTGCTAAGCGTATACGCTTAGCGTAGGGGTCCCGACGTATAATGGAAACAAGCCCTAAGAGGGCCCAACCAAAGATATATATATATAAAGTAGTGCAAGTGCACTGCTGGTGTCCATACTGCACAAATAGTCATAAGGAGTGAGGAGATACATACTATGGAGTCACTGTTATATCTAAATCCCTTTAAAATCTAACATTATAATACCACTCCTTTGTTTATCTTGGCATCTGTAACTATGGGTAAATTCAACTTTGCTGTGGTATATAGCAAGTGCAACTATTGTGCAGGTAGGTGGCTCTCAATCACTCACCAATTGCCCCCATATGTTCACCCATAAGGGCCCTTTCACACTATATGTGTTTTTAAAGGCATGTGTTTATGTATATGTACAAAAACGCATGCGTTTCTCACATTACATCTGCGTTAACGTTTCTGAACAAAGCAATAAAACATGCAGGGTGTTCTAAAAAACGCATGTAGAAATGCAGTTTTTAAAACTCAATACTTGCAGTGTAAATGGCAACATTGGTTTTCTATGACAAAACGCAGTACTGAAAAAAAACATGCATGGTTATAAAAACACAACGCATAAAGGGCCCTTAGACAAGCCATGTCTGCCCCAGAGGTTGCGATTCACAGTTAATACATTTAAATAATTGTAAACCAGAAATGTCAAACGGTGAATTTGAAGGTGTATTGATTAAAAATCTTTTAGTGTAAGGGCTTGTTTCCATTATACGTCGGGACCCCTACGCTAAGCATATACGCTTAGCAGGGGTCCCGACGTATCCCACAGAGATTGCCTGCTGGGTGGATGGTCTGTTTACACTTCCGCCGGTGCAGAGGCTGAATGTACTCGACTACGTTCAGCCTTACATCGGCGGATTGGCTCGGCACAATGAAGGCAGATCCTCCGCCGAGCAGGTAAGTCTATCTGCTATGTCAGGGATACGCTTAGCGGAGGGGTCCCGACGTAATGGAAACATAGCCTTAGCCTAGCACAGCTCAGACTGTGTCTGGCGAGGGTTTGTAACTTAATTGTTACTTATTGTGTTATTCAAAAGAAGTGAAATGCAGTTGTGCAAGCTACTTGTATATTTAATGATGATCAGCATTACACAGAGGGGGGGAATGGCTCCAGCTGACGTATACAGAGTTACAAAATATATATACAATTTATACACACGGATGATTTATAATTAGACAAATAGTAATACACATTATTTATATATAAACAAATGAAGGCAGGACCTCTGCTACATGGAGTTACATTTGTTACCAAGATGGCGAGACATCCGGTTATGCAATGGTAACCTTACCGCTTGCAGCACCAGAAAACACTGTTCTAAAGTTTGTACACTTCAGGAAGGGAAGTACTGTATTCCAGACTATAAAACACACTTTTTTTTTACCATTAAAAGTGCCCCTGCATCTTTTTTATTTTATACTATATGATAGAAAATTTTACATGGTAAGCCACAACATGCATATGGTGGGAATATCTAAAATTCCGAGTTGGTTAATAGTCAAGATGATAGTCTGCAACACTCATTGTTGGGGTAGCCAAAACCTATAGCAAATTTTTAACATTCAACATTAAAAAGAACATTAAAAAGGACAATCTCAATAACATTATAAAGCTGATGTACCCCATAGTCACAAAACTAAAGCTAGTCTAACCTCTTTAAATGATCAATCCCTGGCCAATACTTTGGATCGAGGGTCCCCAACCAAAGTTAAGGATTCACAGACATGTCAGATCCCTGCTTGATCAACATTCGAGCGGAACTGATTGCTCAAGGTGGGCAGAGTTCGATAACCAAGTGATCGTAAGGGAATCGAAGGCCAAATCGACCTGTGTTTGGGTACTTTAAAGGCTTTAATCCCACTCTAAACTAACCTAATAGGTTTGCTGAATTTGGTTGCAAGATAATTTCACCAACCAAGGTAAAGGAGTGTGTCATGAACCTTTTAATGTAAACATAATGATATTGTTGTACATATTGGGGTTAGAACATGGGCTGAGGCCTGTGGCACAGATCCGGCCTGTTTAGCTTTCTTTTCTGGCCTTTTGTCAGATTGTTGAAAAGATGCTCACCTCCAATTGTTCTCTGCAACAAGTGCACATAATGCCTAGAGGTGTCCAAACCCTGTCTTGGGGACAATGCAGTGGCGTGAGCATGACAATGAGAGCACATCCTCATGGTGACAGCAGGCAATCTATGTATGTTCAGAAAATGTAAAAAGATAACGTCCCTGTCACACATCACCTATTACACATTACAGCCATCATTACTGATGCTGGCAATGCATGGAATTGGCATACCTATGGCGGGTTGGCCATTACAAGCTCTTGTTCTGGCCCCAAGCCAATGTGGCCCACGAGTCGAAAAGTTTACCAATCCCTGGGTGAGAAAATACCCAATCGCCATATCATGTTATTCACAGATTCCAGAAATGCAAACAGAGCAGGACTTCAGAGTTTTTTTTTCATATTCAATTCATAACATCGGACATTTTAAAAGGGATACTGCCCATTGACTGGAGACAAAAACCTATTATTGGGCTTATTATTGATAATATACCTACAAAGTTTACAGTTTTGTTTTAAAAGAAACTACAAGATTTGTTTCTTTTTTTTTACATTGTTCCTTCATGTCCACATGACACCCCAGCAGGGGGTTGGCAGGCTGGTTTTCATAGACTTCAAGGCAAATGCAATTTTTAAGATATGGTAAAACTTGGCAAACCACAGAAAAAATTGCTTAAATTGGCTCTATCCTGGACACCCTTATCGTCAACCGATATTACTTGTTGCCAGATATGATACACAAAATGTTTTATGAAATCTATGTAGATAAACTGAAAATAACCCCAAAACTATAAATAAAAAAGCAGACCCAAACTTTCGGCCATGACCTTGGTCGTTTCCTGAACGCAGAAGGATGCTGGGAAGAGCAAGCAGCAAGCCAAAGATGGGAAGACAAGTTTTACCAGAGCCTCTGTTCCAAAATTACAAACCGCTAGATCAGCCGGGACAGCCGAGGTCAACGGTGACATAAGACATCCACAAAGTAAACAAAAACTGAAACAAACACGCATGAAGAATGAGGAACGATAAGGACCTGAAAATCAAGCTGTTTCCAGGTGCTTCTCTTCCACCGCACACCAAAATAGCTGCAGTCATAATGTTTTCATTTCTGCTTCCTGTTTAATTAGAAGAGCTAAGTCTGAGAAAAACCTATACTGGGAATGATGAATTTAACATGAAAATGGTAGGCCGCTAAAGAATTACTCCAAGCAAAATATTGGAAAAGGACAATAAATCCTTTTTGTTTTGAATTGATGCATGTAGGTGAAATTTCACCCACTTCCTGAACTGGTGTCCATACAGGAAATGGAAAGTCTCCAGAAAATAAGGAAAAGGAAATAACTATTACAAATTTTTTAAGCTTCATTAGATGCTGTCTATGTACTTGTTGGATATATATTTGCCAAATTATTATCTTGGTGACTTGACAAAAAGAAAAGCAATCCCAGTAATTAAATAAATGAAGGTGCCTTCTCTTAGGAAGACCCTGTAGACCAGGTGGGTCGTGGTGGATATGGGAGTAGATCATGGAGCCCTGAATTTTTTTCTCATCTTAAATAACATATGGCAAATGGTAAGGCCAGAAGTGTATTCTGTCATACATGCTCATGTTGTTATGCAAGCTAACAAAATACACATTAAA
>CM070039.1:70737297-70748971 GCA_036250615.1 Ptychadena robeensis
TCATATACATATCCTTGTAATTCAGTGAAACATGTTGCAATGAATATGGCACACGCATTGCGCTGAATTACAAGGATATGTGTATGATCCCGTTTAACTCACAAATTGTATCTACTTGTACTGTATTTGTATTTTAATGCTATAGTTACATATTTTATAATCTCACGGACACTACGGGTCCAAATAAAAATTGTTTGTATCACATGAAATGCAATTCTTTGATAAAAACCACAAGGGGACCTATTTTCTTTCAAATATTCTATATCCTGGGATGGGAGTGTTGGAGCATATACGAGATAAATCCAGATACATCCAATAGTAGAGTAGAGTATAGTAGAGTATCCAGTAGAGTTACTGGATTGAGCTGGATTGACATCACTGCAGGATTTCGCTGGCTTGTGACCACTTTTGATCATGAAAATCTATGCTGAGCAACATTCAGGATTACCATCAGAAAGAGAAAAATAGATGGCCCAGTATTGGGTTCTTTTTTGGTAAAGCAAATAGGTTATAGTTTAAGGCATGGATAATAGGTTAAAAAGGAGGGATTGGGGTTAAAGCGCTGATAATGGTACATTAGAGGTTTTACTTCTGTATTCAGCCATCTCTTGACACAGGTTTAAGCTTTTGTTAAAAAAAATTTAACATTCTTTTACATGATCTCATAATCGACTGGCAAATCCTAAATATTTAATGAATTTAAAATAAAAGGCTTGTGAAAACTTGATTTGACCTTGAAATGCTTACTCTGACTTTAATAGTGATGGAAGATTTAAATGGCTGAACACAATCTGAAAGTGAAATTGCATTACGTTCAAAGAGCTTTTAAAGGTTTGTATTGCATGAAATATATATTCATGAGGTCCTCTAAAGCATTGAGAGAGAGTATTCCCATGCTAAATTGACTAGCTGTCAGTTTTTCTTATGTACCACATTTAAGCCCATCTCTGTCATCACAGTCCTGTATGTAGAAGCACAAAATAATTACAGGTTGGTAAAAGTCTCTTAGCCTACCTGAAAGTGACTATGAATGCAGCCTGACTGTCTGAAGCATTTGTGGGTGCTAGGAAGTTGCTTGTCAAGTATTGATGTTAACTTTATGAGTGAAAACCCCCCAAAATTGACCGGTGGATGCAACATCATGCATATATATTATGGTTAACCCAGGGATGGGCAAACTTTTTGACTTGTTTTTAAATTTAACAGAGGGGCTGGACCAAGAGACTGTAAGGGCCACCCCGCATAGTCCTCGTAGCACCCAAAATCATTTTCAGTGCAGAATCTGGATTTCAAATAGGATGCATAATAGATTATATTTAAAAGAATCCAGACAAAAATATGAAAGCAAAAAACACAAAACTACTAAAAATCTATAGTAACAAAAATTTTTCCATTAATGTAATTCTTACACATGAACTTTGGGAAGGCAGAAAAAAACTAATAATGCAACTTATGTACTTATTCAGCCTTAATAAAGTATTTTAATGCAGTTATTATGAATTTGCTGAATTTTATTTGGTATCATCTTGTAAACCACCCATAGCAGTTAAACTGGGAGAGGTGTACTATAAATATATTTTCTGACAATAAATAGGGTTATAGGTAAAGAGAGCAGGAGGGTGACTCTTTAGAATACTTCTGTCCCTGTCACAGGATGGAGGCAGGGAGGTGAGCAAGTCACATTGCTTAAAGTGGACCTACCTGAGGGGCTGAGAGTCACCAGATTCAGATTGGTGGAGGGAGCGGGCCGGCAGGAAAGGTTTTTATTTTTTTATTTTTAGGGGTCACTATCCTTGGATGAAGACTGGATGTAGATGAGTTATGTATACATGTTTATTCTGTTTATGTTTTCTTTTTGTTTCAATTTAGAGTTTACATCTGCATTAATTGCAGCAGAAAAAAGTCTGGTCATTGGAATTGGCTATAGACATTCTGTCTGTCTGTAAAGACTTTCTGTCTGTAAAAAAAAAAATACTACTCATGCACATGTAAATTCACCTGTATCTGCTTACCTCCGCTTCGTTTTTTTTAATCTAATGCAATCTATTTATCTTTTGTTGCCTTTATTATAAAGGGTTACAGGAGAAGAGTTACATAGAGAATTCTCTTATCGTTTCCCCTACTTTCCCCAGATGTCTTTTGTTGCTTTCATTCTTTTTAAATATTCATATTGCTATTGAAATGACTTGCTAATGAGTGCTGGGGAATGTGAGCAGTAAGGACGGCCAAAGAAAGACCAATCAGCAGTGACCCCTAAAGCCTTTACACGGTCTAAAAAAAAAACGATCTGCTTCCATGGGTTATTCAGCCTTGGAAATATTAGAGCTTCATTGTACACTTCTCCATTCATCTGCATTATTCTTCTCTAATGGTGATCTCTTGGGGGAGGCCATGTTTTACAGTGCATCTGTATTTAGAGTTAAACCCTGCTAGTACCAGAGGTGCTAATAATATGGGAGATAGGAGGTCAACCCCCCCCCCCCAAAAAAAGCTACCTGTTTAAAATTGCAAAAATCCAGCAATGCTCCGGCCCCCAGTGACGTTCCGCTGCAGTGGGCTGACTTAGGACAGCAGTGAGGTCTACTTTCCCCCTTGCACCCGGCAGCCAGCCACATCTGAATCCAGTGACGCTGTAGGGGCGGAGCACCGCCGGATTCAGATCCAGGTTTGTGGAGGGAGTGAGACCAGAAGAGTCTTGTTCCTCCATCTTGCTGCCTGGAGGACCAGACACACCAAGCAAGCAGGCAGGAAAAGCTTTAAATTTTTAGGGGTCGCTGTCCCTGGAGTAAGTCTGAATAAAGGTGAGTTATGTGCATAAGTGTTTATTTTTCCTTTATTTTTTTTTTTAAAGTTTACATCCTCATTAACTAAATTACTCCAGCATTTCTGGGGTTACTCCGTCACTCCTTCACCATCATCGGTGACGCCAAAAGGGTCAGTGCCATAGACCTCCATGTTAATGGAGGAACATCTGTCTCCCAGCAAACATTGCCAGTATCATCCAGTGGAGAGGGGCTGAGTGGGAATTTCAAGCAGAGTACATTGTACTCTGCTGCAATCACCCGTACCATGCCGTTTACGGGCAGAACGCTAGGGAGGTTAAGCTTTGCTTTTTTCAGGTTCAATTTAAGCAAAGCTTTGCTTACATATGAAAAGGTTAATCATATCGGATGAGAAGGAATAATTCTAGACATTTATTCAATAAATATTAGGGCTGGCCTGTAACTTTGCCCAAGATTTAAATTTTGGCCCCCCTCTGTGTATTTTAGTTTGACACCCCTAGTCTACAAGTACTATGGAAGGCGATGAGCCTACCTCCAACCAGTCTTGCTTTAAGCCTCACTTGGGTAGTTTTGCTTAAAGCTCCAGGAAGTTACAAAATATAAGCATTTGTTCAAATAAACAATCTACTTCAATTCTGCTAATATTAATAAGATATGCGCCAGACAGATGGGTGTGCACGGTGCTCAAATCGCCAATCGATCTAGCCTATATCTATGCATGTTTGGGCACCTTTAGTCTTACAGGTTAAATGCCAATAGAGCAACATCCAAGTCAATAAAGTATCTATAGAAAGCTTTAAAATGTTGGCCATCAGGCTTAGAAAACCTATTAGCATAAATCAGAAATCAGGGAAACCTCAGGACTGAAGGTCAATACTGCAGCAAAAGCTGCATTCGTTTTATCTTTTAATGGACTTCTCACTTTTACCTTGTAATTGTTCTGCTTATGATGACTTTAGATAACTGCTATTGGCTAATTTAGAATTCTGCAGCAACCAGGAGTGGTCAGTGTTAACCTTTGCATGCCCTGAAATGACATAACTTATCTAGCTGTGATGTAAGTGCTCAGGAATGAGAGGGTAGCACTTGGGTATGAATAAGATGCTGGCACAATGCCACAGATCCATCTGGCCTATTAGTATGTATATGGAATCTATCAACAGGTGATGTGATGGTGATATTAAGGGACCTGAGCAGATCATAAAGAAAGTCAAATGCAAACTTCTATTCTAGGAATTATTAAGGTGTAAAGGCATGCTGGTTCTTGTAGTTGCACTGTTAAGCAAAAATGTTGTAATACATTTTACGCTCGTTGACACTATCCATGGCGAGCTTGCAGCTTCAGTTTTTAAAGGTAACGGACGCAGTAGGGGTGTCGCTGCGCTTGATTCTCTCATACAAGTGTACTGCTGGGCGTTTTCACGCCCTACCAAAAACACAAGGACAGGGTTAGTGTAAAAACCAGTGGAATATGCACCTTGCACTTACGATATCTGCCCAGTATTGCGTTATTGTACCGCACCAAAGCTAGTGTGAATGAGCCCTAAGGGTCCTTTCACACTATGCATTTTCTTACAGAAGGCCAATGTTACCATTCACACTGCATGGGGTGTGTTTTTAAAAATGCACCGTTAGCGCATGCTTTTTTATTTTTGATGCTCTGTTCAAAAACACAAATGCAGGTGCAAACGCATATGTATAATGTGCAAAACGCATGTGTTTAAACTTATATGCATAAAAGACACATAGTGTGAAAGGGCCCTAAGACATTTAATGAGCAACACTTATTTCCGCTCCAAGTTAATGTTTGCTTCAGAGTTAATTTGTGCCGAACAACACAAAGACATTTTTTTTATCTGTAACACAGGGAAAGGCTAAAAACAGCACCAGCTCCCTACCACTGGGAAAATATTCTAAACCCCAGATAGTGGAGCAAAAAACATAGACACCAAATTGTTCCCCATTCTATGTAAAACTAAAACAAAAAATGTTTTAGCTCAACATATAGTTCAAAATTTGCCTAAGGGCTAAAACCCAGAAGTGAAAGGAACATTCTTTGTGACGATGTCTACACCCTGCACGTCCCAACCTGAGTCAGTGTCATGCCATGTAGAAAATGTTTCATTAGTTCCAGCCATGTGTTGACACACAGGTGGAGAAATCCAGGCACTGCAAAACTGCGCTAGGCACAACTCAAGCGGGTCCCATGGCGGACTGTCCTAATAAACATGAACTCAGTCATGGTTCCCATCTAATTTTTCCAGGACATCGCCGGGAATCCTTTTTGTTTCCCACAGATATTATAAAACGTTTTCCTTAAAGTATTATACGTCAGCATTTTTGAAAAACATGAGCTGAATTTGAAAAACAAAAAAAACGAATTAAATTTTAAAGCCTTGGCAAACGTTAACATTTTGGGTGTTTTTATTATTGTTATTACTTCATTGGAAGTGGAAATGACTCATCCCCTCTCACTCTGACAATAGTCAAGGTATAAGGGATATGGTTGTGAGTGGGACTAAAATGTGCATAACCAGGTAACCTAGACAAGAAAGGGCCAAGAAAGTTACAAATAAATGCATCTTTATACACTAAATGCAAACTCTTGTAGCAGAGGTCCTTGCCTCTGGTCTAATATATGATACGCTAATCTCTAGATGACCTACAGGACACAATAGTAAGCCATTTAGGTCCTTCAGAAGTCTTTTAGGCTTCTAATTAACTCATATAGAGTTTGGCAGGCTCAGACAGTGAGATCATGAACATCAGACCTTGGTAAACTGGTAATTTGTTTCCATTGCAAGATAATCAATAAGAAACAGTACCCCTGGTACACCTTGGAGTCCAGTACACACAAACAATGTCCCCTGCCCCCACACCCCTATTGGTCTAAAGGTGGGCTACGGCATGTAAGAGTAAAGGTGCAACAGTTGGCCACACCATCAATAATTTAGAAAGCCCAGACCGCAATTGGGCACAGACAAATCATTCAATACAATACTGGAAATTATTATTTACTAAAGAAAAAGAAAAACTGTGAGCAAGTCCATTTTTACTGACCAGGCTGGCGAAATACAATTCAGTGGCAACCCTAGCTGTAGGCCAATGGATTTTATGTCAACTGTATGTCAACATTCATCTGTCCCGCTCCAGGCCTTACACCACCTCTCCCATGTTTATGTTCTGTGGAGTTTAGACATCATCAGATCAGCATAGTGTCACACCTACCAGTCTCTGTGTCATTTCCCTGGTTGTGGATACAAAGAAACTAGTTTGAGCACACAGGAACTATACACTGATTAGGCATGTGGTAGTTCTAATGTTACTTATCAGTTCTTGTGCAGGGAAAATCTGATAAAGTTCAAATTGACTTCACATAGATTACAGACCATAAAAACAAATGCACCGTAATACCAGCACTGAAAAAGTAAAATCAAATTACAGTATGCATACAAAATTAGCTGCTGATACCCCAGATCTACTGATAACTTATCATATGCGGAGGTTGAAATGTCATTGGTTCTTGAAGCTTAATGCCAGATTCAAACATTTTTATTTAGACTGTACATGCAGGCCAGAGGTACGTGTTAGGTAGAAGGACATGGTATTCAGGTAGGTGTTGGGTAGAAGGACGCAATATAAAAGGTAGGTGTTTGGTGGAAGCACACAGTATTCAAGAAGGTATTGGTAGAAGATTACTAAACATTGACTCCAGGTACTGTAATCTTAAACTCTGTTTTTATACCAGTAAATGATACTCTGGCAGATCATTCAAAATAAAAATGAGTTCCTTCCTAATAAATAAGGCATTAGGGTCAGCAACTAACATGTTTTGTATACATTAAGTGTTAAATTCCATTGAAAGGAATATAGAAGATCACGATGGTGTTATATATTTACCATAACAGTACACACTACCAGCAGCCTATATCTGGACCTGGCTAGGTCTAATTCATTGCTATTCGGGAATTTCCTGTACAAAAAACTTTTTACTGTCATGCAAGACTACAAGAGGTTTTAAGGATGTGAAACAAAGAACTAAAACTTTTCTCTAAACATAGAGAAATCTCTAAACATAGAGAAATCTCTAAACATAGAGAAATCTCTAAACATAGAGAAATCTCACTGAAAACGAAGGGAAAGGTTTTAGAAGAACAACCATAGGCCGGTCCCAGTGTCTGGGCAGCCCAGTACTAATCATGTTTTGCTGGATTTTTGATGGGAAGAAAAACATACCAAAACCTCTGCCGGGAACAAGTGTGACGTAGTTCTGCCAATTGTGATGCACAGTCACTATTTGTTTTCTAAATTTAACAGAGCGGATAAAAATAAAACAAGAGAAAAACTTGGCATTCCCAGAGTTTACACTTCAAATTTCAAGTTGCTTTTCAGAATGTACCCCAAGCTTCAGATGTTTATGTGTCCAGTGGGAAACAACTCAAGGCACTTCCAGAGGTCCCTGTTTATTCTTTATATATATCCTGTAATCAAGCAGCAAAGTGTGTAGATGCTGACTTCATATAGCGTCTATATAATAGAAGTCATAGGAGAAAAACTAAGGCCCGGGGGCTGGATCTTTCATTTCCAGACCTTTCTCCCCTTCGCCCGTTCTCTGCACAAAATGTCTAGAGGTGTCCAAACATTAACTTGGAGAAGATAAGGTGGCATGATCATGTGATGACACTGGTGGCAACAGGCAGCCTCTAGGAGACAGGACTAGAGATCTGGAGAAGGGTTAGGGTATACTAGCAAAAAAATTTTTTTGCTCTAGCACATGTCATTTTTGCATTAATAAAGTTTAAAGTCGAAATTTAGACTTTCAACTTGATTTTTGCAAAAACTTCAAGTGCTAGACCAAAACCTTCTTTCCTCCTAATGTTCACAACCCTTCTCTACATCTCCAGCAATTGGTGATGATACCATGCTCAGAGGCTTTGCAATCAGCTCAGAAAGTCAGCTTGACGAAATATTCAACTCTAGACAGGACACACCACCATGGTGACTCATTCACAGAATTTTTGAATACATCTTGGTATAAAATAGGTAATATGCCTCAGAAGTTACCAGCTTAGCAGTGGTTAAATGGTATGAAAGCAGCTGTAATGTTCCTGTCGGAGATGTGTTAAGAGGCACACCCGGGCCCCATCTACGTAATGAACTGTGATTCAGGGCTTCCAGCCACCATTCTTACGGGCCCATCCTGTAGGGACCAGCTAAATATAGCCAGTACTCTTTAACCAGGCCAACAGACTGACTTGTCATTCACAGGCTGCGTCTTGGTGTACAGTTCACTGCCTACTCTGTCAATACTATACATGACAGAGAAGGAAAAGCTTCAGGAGACTATGCCAAGAAAGGTGGTAACTCAAAGCAGAGCTAGGTCGTTCCTTCCAGGTTACAGAGGAAGAGAGAGATGGTAACTAGTCAACATAGTCACCAGAGAGACAGAGATATGCTTCCTTCCTATCCACTGAGCAAATTCCCAGAATGTAAATCTATGCATGTTCCTCACCACGGGAACCTGTGCAGAGAAAAGCCCAACTTCCTCCCCTTCTCAAATGCACATAAATACATCTCTGAAAGCTTTATGGTTGCATATAATAATGTGACCTGCAAAGAAATACATCAGTAAGGATTTACCATATAGACATATGACTAGAGTTGGGCAACTTAATTAACCTCTTAGCACGATGTAACTTGGGGCCAGTCTGTTTACCAACAAATCTCACCAAAGCAAACATAGGGCATACTTACCCATCCGGTAAAAGCCCACGGGGGTTCTCTGCAACAGTGGACCTGCAGAGGTGTTGAACGCAGTCATACATCAGAAAATATAACAACTGACTTCATGATATTAAAAAGAGCATTTAAATAATGTGGTGCTCATAAACAAAAATATACATATAATGCACTACCTCTACATCATACATCAACGGGTCCCTATTTTATTTATGAAGAGAGGGGGAAAAACAGCAAAATGCAACCTCAACAGGGGAGATAGAAAGAGTAATAGGAATGAAAGCATGTGGAGGCGGGGTTGTAGTAGTGGTGTCACCACGTTGACATCGATCGGCCTGTGTATGGCATGTTTTAAAGTGGTACCCTTTAAAGTAGGTGTCAAGATCTCCATCATCAAGATATTATTGACCGTCTATCTAGGGTCTGTTGTGGGAGGGGATGTCTGCTTCCAGGCCACTGGAATACATCCTTTACCAGCATTCAGCAAGTGGATCAGGAGGGTCCTCTTATACCTGGGATCATTGCCAGATGTAGAAGACAGGCAGCTGAGTTATCACTGATATCAACATCGGTCAAGTGTTTAACCTCCCTAGCACTCATAGATGACACCAACAATATGGGCTGAGAAACGGAGGCCCCTCTATTATAATGGAGGTCTATTGGGCTAAAATTATTGGAGATGAAGGGAAGGACTGTACAAACATGTTTTATGTATTGCTCCAGCACATAAATTTTTTGTATAAAAAAAGTTAGATTCATTTGAAAAAAACTTTTTAACTTAGCTGATCAAAATGTCATGACCAAGTCCAACATGGAGCAAAGAAAAAAAACTAAGGATGAACAATCCCAGCTAGAATTTTAGGCTGCTATGGAAAACAGTTATACCTTTAGAAAACAAACCAGCTTTTATACATGGTGGTATATAAAGAGGCAACTACAAGAACACCAGGTACACAAACTAAGGGAACACACATGTAATGGACCAGATCGATGGCCGATATGAGCCTCATGCGCATTTATGGCCATCTATCTGGCAATATCTAATGTGGCAATCCTCGTTTTCGAGCGGGACCAATCAATCCCGCTCGAAAACAGGTATATCGGACATGACCGTAAATCCTGTCCGATGTCCATTACTTCAGAGGGGGTCCTTGAGTCCCCCTTGGAAGTAACGAAAGCAGAGAGCAGCTGAACTGCCTCCACGCTGTGATCCGCTCAGCTGCCGGCTGTGGCATGGGGGTGGGGCCTTTCACAGCTCTCTGTACAAGAAAATATCTCACAACACAGGCTGAGAACTGCATGTGTCACAGGTCCCTATCAAACAGCAATTGATGTGCACTTTGGTGCACATTGATTACCATTAAGCTAGCCATACACGTCTAGATTTTCTGTTCAATCAACTAAAAAAGATCAATTTTTTGGGGTCAGGGAAATCTGTGATTGATTGTATGTTTGTTAACTGTAGTAACAGATATTTGATCAACTTTCTGTAGATAGACTGAAAGTGTAATGCATTTCAATACAACCAATTTAAATTTACCAACATGTCCAATCCTTTTTCAATAAATTTTTTTGCCAATTTTAATTGGTTTAGGTTGATCTAACCATGTGGGCTGCCATAGATTTTCAACCAATCAACCAAAAAAATTGATTGGATTGAGTTGATTGGATGAAAAATCTAGTCGTGTATGGGGGGCTTTAGACTGACTGGGTCGATTGCACAGGAATCTACCTGTGTGAACCCAGCTTAAGATACACTGTACAGTGGGGAAAGAAGATCTCACTCTGGAATAAACGACAAGCTTACATAGAGGCCAAAGCACGACCAGCAATAAATTCTTGGAGTGTTTGCAATGAGCTATGGGAGAAGCTTGTCTCTATGTACAAAAGGAGTTGGTTTGGCATTGTCTGCCGCAACGCGGTTTAAAGTTGTAAACTTCACTTATGATGTGTAAAGCTTGTTATGGCTAATGAGGCAAGTGAGATATCTATTTATAAAAGGTAATTCCTTTCCTTATAAGGTTCTATCCTTTTTGGTAGGACAATGAAGGGTGACCCAGTTGTTTCTTGTACCACTTGGGAGACTGCAGTATGTATTTTGCTTCCTTCTAAATGGGAACATGAAATTTAATACCCAAATATAAAGGAACCCCAGTTAATTATAGTGCGTAACAAATATATAACGTAACAGTGCCAGGTTATATATGGAGATCTAACATGTTACAGAAAGCTTAAGAAGTATGTATGCTTAACCTGGATATTTACGGTTACCAGGAACTGCTTCATAGAAGGAAAGAAATTCAAGATTAACTGCCCCTTCAATAAAAAAGAAAAAAAAAGCTTTTAGAGCAAGAAATTCTCTGGATTCCGGGAAAAGAATGCCGTATTAGTCTGAAATCCGCCATAATGATCTGACTACTCTGCTGTAACACTGGAAATTTGGCATTGAGAAAGGATGTAGAACAGAAAGGCTGGGCAGGGTTTAGGTGAACCGTGATGCATTAGCAGAGCTCTTTCCTCGGTGTTACACCATTAACTTTTTTTTGGAACTTGTTGCTGCCAACACAATGGAAACCCCAGATCAGGAGAAAACAAGACAGGTGTGATGAGTACATTGTTCTAGTAATCTCACTTTTTCCAGACGCTGGGAAACAATGCTACATGCATGTTCTAGAAATGCCTTTTAAGCTAAGCCAAGGTTCTTCAGATAAAAAAAGCTGAAGAAGTGTTTTGGATTTGGTACAAAACCCCTTCAACTCTACTAATATCCAGAGGAACATGACTACTACTTAAACAAGATTTCCTAATTGTCATACGATCATTTGTCCCAGTATGAGGATTTCCATGAACCTCTTTCTTATATTTTGATTTCTTTCTAAGCAAGGGTATGTTTCCACATCCGTCGGGACCCCCTATTCTAAGCGCATTGCCTCGCTGGAGGTCCCAACGAAGCACATAGACTTTACCTGCTTGGCGAATGCTGTGTTCTCATGGCAATGAGCTGCACCGCTGATGCATGGGTTAACGTAGTGGGGTACGTTTACCCCTGCATCAACGGATGTCTGAACAGAGCATCCGCCGGCCAGCTAGAGTGTATGTGATCCATTGGAATCCTCGCCAAGCACTGTGCTTAACGTAGGGGTCCCGACGGA
>CM070039.1:70751542-70772529 GCA_036250615.1 Ptychadena robeensis
CCCAGCAAAAATTGCCAGTATCATCCAGTGGAGAGGGGCTGAGTGGGAATTTCAAGCAGAGTACATTGGACTCTGCTGCAAATCAACCCGTACCATGCCGTTGACGGGCAGAACGCTTAGGGAGGTTAAAGTTTGCTTTTTTCAGGTTCAATTTAAGCAAAGCTTTGCTTACATAGAAAGGTTAATAATATCGGATGAGAAGGCATTAATTCTAGACAGTTATTCAATAAATTTAGGGCGGCCTGTAAACTTTGCCCAAGATTTAAATTTTGGCCCCCTCGGTGTATTTTAGTTTGACACCCATAGTCTACCAGTATATGGAAGGCGATGAGCCTACCTCCAACCAGTCTGGCTTTACGGCCCACTGGGTAGTTTGCCTAAAGTCAAGGAAGTTAACAAAATATACGCATTGTTATAAACAATCGACTTCAATTCTGCTAATATGAATAAGATATGCGCAGACAGATTGGGTGTTGCACGGTGGCTCAAAATCGCCAATCGAGCTAGCTTATATCTATGCATGTTTGGGCACCTGAGTCTTACAGGTTTAAAGCCAATAGAGCAACATCCAGTCAATAAGTATCTATAGCAACGCTTTAAAAGTTGGCCATCAGCTTAGAAAACCTATTGCATAAATAAGAAATCAGGGAAACCTCGGACTGAAGGTACAATACTGCCAGCAAAAAGGCGCATGCGTTTTATCTTTTAATGGGAATTCTCAACTTTTTTACTTGTAATTGTCTGCTTATGTGACTTTAGATAACTGCTATGGCTAATTTAGAATTCTGCAGGCAACCAGAGTGTCAGGTGTTAACCTTTGCATGCCCTGAAATGACATAACTTATAGCTGTGATGTAGTGCTCAGGAATGAGAGGGAGCACTTGGGTTGAATATAAATGCTGGCACAATGCCACAGATCCATCTGGAATATTAGTATGTTATATGGAATCTATCAACAGGTTGATGTGCTGGTGATATTAAGGCTTTGTTTCCATGGTACGTCAGGAGCCCTCCGCTAAGCTGATACGCTAAGCAGGGGTCCCGACGTATCCAATAGACTCAGCCTGCGGCGGATGGCGTTTAGACATCGCGGTTGTACAGGCTGAAAGGACCGGACTACGTTCAGCCTGACCCAGGCAGTCGGGCGGCGCAATGAAGACAGACCGTCGACGAGCAGGGGTAAGTCTAGCTGCTACGTCGGGGACCCCGTAGCGTGTACGCTTAGCGGAGGTCTTCGACGTAATGGAAACAAGGCCTAAGGGACTGAGCAGATCATAAAGAAAGTCAAATGCAAACTTCATTCTAGGAATTATTAAGGGGGTAAAGGCATGATGGTTATTGTAGTTTGCACTGTTAAGCAAAAATGTTTGTAATACATGTTGACGCTCGTGACACCTCATCCAATGGCGAGCTTGCAGCTCAGTTTTAAAGGTAACGGACCGCAAGTAGGGGTGTCGCTGCGCTTGAATTCTCTCATACAAGTGTATGTTGGGCGTTTTCACGGCCCTACCACAAACCCAAGGACAGGGTTAGTGTAAAAACCAGTGGAATATGTACCTTGCACTTCCGATATCTGCCCAGTATTGCGTTATTGTACCGCACAAAGCTAGTGTGACCGAGCCCTAAGGGTCCTTTCACACATTGGCATTTTCTTACAGAAGGCCAATGTTACCATTACACTGCATGGGGTGTGTTTTTAAAAATTGCACCGTTAGCGCATGCTTTTTTATTTTGTGATCTGTTCAAAAACACAAATGCAGGTGCAAAAGCATCTGTATAATGTGCAAACGCATGTGTTTAAAACTTATATGCATAAAAGACCACATAGTGTGAAAGGCCCTAAGACATTTAAGAGCAACACTTGATTTCCGACTCCAAGTTAAGTGTGCTTCAGAGTAATTTTGCAGAAACACAAGACACAAAGGACTTTTTTTTTTATCTGTAGAACAGGGAAAGGCTTAAAAACAGCACCAGCTCCCTGAACAACTGGGAAAAATTCAAAACCCAATAGTGGCAGGAAAAAACATAGACACCAAAATTGTTCCCCTTCTATGTAAAAACTAAAACAAAAAATGTTTTTAGCTAAACATATAGTTCAAAATTGTGCCTAAAGGCCTAAAACCCCGAAGCTGAAAAAGATAACATTCTGTGACGAGGTTCTACACCCTGCACGTCCCCACCCTGAGTCAGTGTAATGCCATGTAAGAAAATGTTCATTAGTTCCAGCCATGTGTTGACACACAGGGTGGAGAAAATCCAGGCAAGCTCAAAAACGCGCTTAGGCCACAACTCAAGATGGTTAGCCATGGCGGACTGTCTCTAATAACATGAACTCAGTCTATGTTCCCATCTAATATTTTCCAGGACATCCCGGGAATCCTTTTGTTTCCCAAGATATTATAAAACGTTTTCCTTAAAGTTATTATACGTCAGCATTTTGAAAAACTATGAGCTGAATTGAAAAAACAACCAAAAACGAATTAAATTTAACGCCCCCCTCTTGGCAAACGTTAAATTTGCGGGTGTTTTTTATTATGTCTATTACTTCATTGAAGTGGACAATGACTCACTCGTCTCATCGGACACTTAGTCAGGTCTATGGATTTATGGTGGAGGGACTAAAATGGGCAAACCAGGTAACCTTAGACAAGAAGGGCCAAGAAAGTACAATAAAATGCATCTGTATAAACTAAATGCACACTCTTGTAAGCAGAGGTCCTTGCCTCTGGTCTAATATATTGATACGCTAATCTCTAGAGACCTACAGGACACAATAGTAAGCCATTTAGGGCCTGTTCAGGAAGTCTTTAGGCTTCTAATTAACTCATATAGAGTTTGCAGGCTCCAGACAGTTGGATCATGAAAATCAGACCTTGGTAAACTGGTAATTTTGTTTCCATTGCAAGATACTCAATAAGAAACAGTACCACTGGCACACCCTTGGAGGCCAGTAACACAAACAAGTCCCCTGCCCCCCACCACCGATGGTGCTAAAGGTGGGCCTACGGCATGTAAGAGTAAAGGTGTGATTGCAAACAAGTTGGCAACCACCAGCAATAATTTAGAAGGAAAGCCTAGACGCAATGGCAAAGACAAATCATTCAATTACAAAATGGGAAATATTATGTATAAAGAAAAAAGAAAAAACTGTGAAGCAAGGTCTATTTTATGACCAGGCTGGCCGAAAAATACAATTCAGGGCAACCCTAGCTGTAGGCCAATGGATTTTATGTCAACGGTATGTAAACAGCCCCCCCCCCCCCCCCCCCCCCCCCCCCCTTCATCTGTCCCGCTACAGCCTTACCAACACTATCCCATGTTTAGTTCCTGTGGAGTTTAGACATCATCAGATCAGCGTGTGTCACACCTACCAGTCTCTGTGTCTTTCCCTGGTTGTGGATACAAAGAAACTAGTTGAGCACACAGGAACTATACACTGATTGGCATGTGGTAGTTCTAATGTTACTTATCAGTTCTTGTGCTGGGAAAATCTGATAAGTCAAATGGACTTCACATAGATACAGGACATAAAAACACTGCAATTGCACCGTTAATACCAGCACTGAAAAAGTAAAATCAAAGTACAGCCTGCATTACAAAATTAGCTGGCTGATGACCCCAGGAATCTACTGATAACTTATAATATGCGGGGGGTTTGAAATGGTCATGGTTCTTGAAGCTTAATGCCAGATTGATTTCAACATTTATTTAGACTGTAATGAAGGGCCAGAGGTAAGTGTAGGTAGAAGGACATGGTATTCAGGTAGGGGTTGGGTTAGAAGGACGCAAATAAAAGGTAGGTGTTTGGTGGAAGCACACAGTATTCACGCAGGTTATTTGGTAGAAGGATTACTCAACATTGCTTCCAGAGGTCTGAATCTTAAACTCTGTTTTTAACCAGTAATGATTACTTGGTAGGCAGATCATTCAAAATAAAAATAGAGTCCTTCCTAATAAATAAGGCAATTTAGGGTCGCAACTAATTGTTTGTATCCCATTAAGGTGTAAAATCCAATTGAAAGGAATATAGAACGATCACGGATGGTGTTCTATATTTACCATAACATAAAAATACAGCAGCTTATATGGACCTGGATAGTCTAAGTCATTGCTATTCGGGAATTTTCCTGTACAAAAAACTTTTTACTGTCATGCAAGGATACAAGCGGTTTTAAGGAGTGTGAAACAAAGAACTACAAACTTTTTCTCTAAAACCATAGAGAAATCTCTAAACATAGAGAAATCTCTAAACATAGAGAAATCCTCTAACCAGAGAAATCCTCACTGAAACGAAGGGACAGGTTTAGAGAACAACATAGGACCGGTCCCAGTGTTGGGGCAGCCCAGTATAATCATGTTTTGCTGGATTTTTGCTGGACGAAAAAACATACAAAGCCTCCGCCCCCGGGAGGAACAAGTGTGACGTGTTCTGCAAATGTGATGCACAGGGCACTATGTGTTTCTAAATTAACAGAGCGGGGATTATAAAAATAAAACAAGTCTTTGAGAAAAACTTGGCATTCCCAGCGTTTACACTTCACTTCAAGTGCTTGTCACGAAGTACCCAAGCTTCAGATGTTTATGTGTCCAGTTGGGAAAAAACTCAAGGCCACTTCCAGAGGGTCCCTGTTATTCTGGTATATTATATCGTGTACTCAAGCAGCAAGTGTTGTGTAGATTGTAGATGCTGATTCATATGCGTCTATATAAAGAAGTCATAGGGAAAAAACAGGCCCGGGGCTGGACTTCTTTCCAGACATTTCTCCCCTTCGCCCGTTCTCTGCCACAAAATGTCTAGCAGGTGTCCAAACATTAACTTGGGAAGTAAGGTGGCTGATAGTGTGATGACAATGGTCGGGCAAACAGGCAGCCCTAGGGAGAAGGACTAGAGATCTGGAGAAGGGTTAGGGTATACTAGCAAAAAAATTTTTTTGCTCTAGCCACATGTCATTTTTGCATAATAAAGTTTTTAAAGTCAAAATTAGGGATTTCAACTTGATTTTTGAAAAACTTTAAGTGCTAGACAAAAAACCTTCTTTCCTCCTAAATGTTCACAACCCTTCTCATACTCTCCAGACAATTGGTGATGATACCTGCTAGAGCTTTGCCAGCCGCTCAGAAAGGTCAGCGTGACGAAAATCAACTCTAGACAGGAGCACACCACAATGGTGGACTCATCACAGAATTTTTGAATACATCTTGGTATAATGGTTTTAAGATGCCTCAGAAAGTTACCGTTAGCAATGGTTTAATTTAAATGGTGATGAAAGCCGCTTAATGTCCGTCGGAGATGTTTTAAGAGGCACACCCGGGCCCCATCTAGTAATGAACGGTGAATTAAGGCTTCCAGCCACCATTCTTACGGGCCCCATCGTAGGACCAGACTAAAATAGCCATTACTCTAACCGAGGACAAACAGACTGACTCGTGTCACATTAACAGGCTGGTCTTGGTGTACGTCACGCACTCTGTCAATATATAAATGACAGAGAAGGAAAACGCTTCAGGAGACTATGCCAAGAAAGGTGTTAACTCAAAGCCAGAGCTAGGTCGGTCCTTCCAGGTTCAGAGGAAGAGAGATGATGGTAAATAGTCAAACCATAGTCACGAGGAAGACAGAGATATGCTTCCTTCCTATCCCACTGAGCACATTCCCAGAAGTAATATATATGCATGTTCCCTCACCACGGGACAACCTGTGCAGAAGAAAAGCCCAACTTCCTTCCCCTTTCTCAAATGCAACAGCAATACATCTCTGAAAGCTTATGGTTGCATATGATAATGTGACCTGCAAAGAAATAATCAGTAAGGATTACCATATAGACATAGGGGACGAGAGTGGGCAACTTAATAACCTCTTAGCACGAGTAACTGGGCCAGTCTGTTTACCAAACAAATCTCACAAAGAAAAACTATAGGGCATACTTACGCCATCGGTAAAAGCCCACGGGGGTCTCGCAACAGTGGACCGGCAGAGGTGTGGACGCAGTCCTACATCAGAAAATTATAAACAATGACTTCATTGATATTAAAAAGAGCATTTAAAATAATGTGGTGCTCATATAAACAAAAATATACATATAATGCACTACCTCTACATCATACATCAAACGGGGGGGGTCCCTATTTATTTATGAAGAGAGGGGGAAAAACAGGCCAAAATGCAACCTCACAGGGGAGATAGGAACGCGTATAGGGAATGAAAGCATGTGGAGGCGGGTTGGGTGGGGTTTTGTAGTAGTGGTGGCACCACGTGGACATCGATCGGCCTGGTATGGCATGTTTTAAAGTGGTTTTACCCGTTAAAGTAGGTGTCAAGATCTCCATCCTTAAAGATATTATTGACCCGTCATCTAGGGGGCTGTTGTGGGAGGGGATGTCTGCCTTCCAGGCAACTGGAATACACCTTTACAGCATTCAGCAGTGGATCAGGAGGGTCCTACTTATACCCTGGGGATCATTGCCAGGATGAGAAGGAAAGGCAGCGGAGTTATTCACTGATATCAAGATCGGGCTCAAGTGTTTAAACCTCCCTGCACTCATAGATGACACAAAACAATATGGGCTGAGAAACGGAGGCCCCTTATTATATGGAGGTCTATGGGCTTAAAATTATTGGAAGATGAAGGAAGGACTGTACAAAACATGTTTTATGTATTGCTCAAGCACATATTTTGTATTACAAAAAGTTAGATTCATTTGAAACAAACTTTTTAACTTAGTGATCAAATGTCCATGACCAAGTCAAACATGGAGCAAAGAAAAAAAAATAAGATGAACAATCCCAGCTAGAAATTTAGGCTGCTATGAAAACAGTTATACCTTTAGAAAACCAAACAGGTTTATACCTGGTGGATATAAAGAGGCAAACTACAAGAACACCCGGTACACAACTAAGGGAAAACACATGTAATGGACCAGATCGATGGCGATGTGAGACTCATGCCGCAGTTTATGGCCTCTATCGGCAATATCTAATGTGGCAATCATCGTTTTCGAGCGGGACCAATCAATCCCGCTCGAAAAACAGGTAGATCGGACATGACCGTCAATCCGTCGATTGTCCATTACTCAGAGGGGTCCTTGAGTCCCCCTTGGAAGTACGAAAGCAAGAGAGCAAGCTGACCTGCCTCCACGCTGTGATCCGCTCAGCTGCCGGCTGGGCATGGGCGGTGGGGCCTTTCAACAGCTCTCTGTACAAGAAAATTATTTCACAACACAGGCTGAGAACCTGTCAGGTCACAGAGGTCCTATCAAACAGCAATTGATTGCACTTTGGTGCACATGGATTTACCATTAAGCTAGGCCATACACGTCTAGGATTTTCTGTTTCAATCAACTAAACAGATCAATTTTTTGGGGTCAGGGAAATCTGGATTGATTGTAGTTTTGTTAAACATGTAGGAACAGATATTTGATCAACGTTCTGTAATAGACTGAAAGTGTTAATGCATTTCAATCAACCAATTTAAATTTACCAACATGTCCAATCCTTTTTCAATAAATTTTTTTTTGCCATTTTAATTGTTTAGGTTGATCTACCATGTGGGCTGCCATAGATTTTTCAACCAATCAACAAAAAAATGATTGGGTTGGATTGAGGTGATTGGATGAAAATATAGCGTGTAGGGGGCTTAGACGCGACTGGGTCGATGGCACAGGAATTACCTGTGTGACCCAGCTTAAGATACACTGTACAGTGGGGAAAGAAGATCTTCACTCTGAAAAAAGACAAGCTTACATAGAGGCCAAAAGCACCGACAGCAATAAATTCTGGAGTGTTTGCCAATGAGCTAGGGCGAAGATGTCTCTATGTACAAAAGGAGTTGGTTTGG
This sequence comes from Ptychadena robeensis, assembly GCA_036250615.1. Classification (NCBI taxonomy): domain Eukaryota; kingdom Metazoa; phylum Chordata; class Amphibia; order Anura; family Ptychadenidae; genus Ptychadena; species Ptychadena robeensis. The sequence continues at coordinate 70,759,378 of CM070039.1, forward strand.
GCATTGTCTGCGCAACGCGGTTTAAAGTTGTACACTTCACTATGGATGTGTAAAGATTGTTATGGCTAATGAGGCAAGTGAGATATCTATTTATAAAAAGGTTAATCCTTTTCCTTATAAGGTTCTATCCTTTTTGGTTAGGAAAATGGAAGGGTTATGGACCCAGTTGTTTCTTTTACCACTTGGAGACTTGCAGTATGTATTTTGCTCATTCTAATGGGAAATGAAATGTATACCCAAAAATAAAGGAACCAGGTAATTTAGTGCGTAAAACAAATATTCTAACAGTAACATGCCAGGTTATATATGGAGAGATCTACATGTTACAGAAAGCTAAGAAGTATGTATGCTTAACCTGGCTATTTACGGTTACCAGGAAATGCTTCATAGAAGGGAAAGACATTCAAGATTAACTGCCCATTCAATAAAAAAGAAAAAAAGCTTTTTTGAGCGCAAGAAATTCTCTTGGATTCCGGGGAAAAGAATGCGTATTAGCTGACATCGCCATTAATGAGCTGACGTACTTATGCTTGGAACCTGGAATTTTTGGCATGAGAAGGATGTTAGAACCGAAAGGCTGGCAGGGTTAGGTGAACCGTGATGATTAGGCAGGCTCTTTCCCGGTGTTAACACCATTAACTTTTTTTTGGAACTGTTGTGCCAACACAATGGAAACCCAGAGCAGGAGGAAAAACAAGGACAGGTGTGATGAGTAATTGTTCTGTAATCTCACTTTTCAGGACGTGGGAAACAATGCTACATGCATGTTATAGCCAAATGCCTTTAAAGCTAAGCCAAGGTTCTTCAGATAAAAAAAGCTGAAGAAGTGTTGGGATGGTACAAAAACACACCCCTTCAAACTCTACTAATATCCAGGGACATGACTAACTACTTAAACACGATTTCCTAATTGTATCCGATCATTTTGTCCCAGTCTGAGATTTACAGAACCTCTTTCTTATATTTGATTTTTTAGGCAAGGTATGTTTCCACATCCGTCGGGACCCCTATTCTAAGCGCATTGCCTCGCTGGAGGTCCAACGAGCAACATTAGACTTACATGCTTTGGCGGAAGGCTGTGTTTCTCATGGCACTGAGCTGCACCGTGATGCAGGGGTAACGTTAGTGGGGTACGTTTAACCCTGCATCAACGGATGTCTGAAAACAGAGATCGCCGGCCAGGTAGAGGTATGTGATCCTGGAATCCTCGCAAGCACTGCTGCTGACCGTAGGGTCCCGACGGATCACAGAACACAGTGGAAACCAACCCCCCCCCCTCCCCCCATTAATGGATACCAGGCAAAAAATAATGGCCAAAGATGCTCCAGTGGGAGCAGGCTTGTAATTAAAACTCTAACTGCACATACACACAGTTCTAACATCAATCGATTTAGTAATAACACTAGTGTGATTTATTAAAAACAGATTGATCCTTTCAAAACACCTGGCGCAGGGCTGTAGCACCAACCCAGACCAAATACCTAGAAAACCCGTCAGATACTACATAACATCTACTACAATAAAAGGTTCTGAGCACTGCTCATCGATGTTAGGTTTGATTTGTATGTGATGAAACTCCAGGCGCGTGCGGCAGCCATGAAGCTACGGGTGTTGGTTGTACTGTGTCCACATGACTGACCAGACTCGTGACGCCTGGATTCACGCGAAAAAGTCTGTGATGCTGGTTGGAAACAAACAAGATAGGAGGGCACGGGATGGGCCGAGTGCAATGTTTATTTAGGACAGGGCGCAAACCAGGGGAGCCTCCCGCCACCTGGAGAGAGTGGCACTAGGACGCCATGGCCGTGGTGCGGCCATAAAACTCTGTCAGGGGACAGGTGACTAGTGATTGCTGCGGAGCTCGTAGGGTCTTTGTCCCGTTGTTAACTATCTTATACACGCAGGGGAGGGTGGGGGAGGAAAGAGTGGGATGAGAGCCTTACTTTCTGGGAATCCAGCACCCCAGTTGGCCCCTGAGGCCTAGAGCTTCTGAAATGGTGCTTGACTTCACTGATGACGAGGTGGTGTTGTAGGTTATTAAAAATTCACGACAAACTGCAGGCCCCGGGTCCTGTGGGCATCCTGACGAATGAGTTCTACAAGCTCCCTGCTGTACACAGGTGACTCCTTCCCTAAAATCTTTATTTAACCCATATTATGAGGCTCAAGTGTACCCAGAGTCGGGCAAGCAGGCCCTACATTACACTAATCCCTAAGCCAGGCACGGATCTGCTGGATCCGGGGGGGCTTCCGTCCCATCTCCCGAATAAACCAGGATGTCAAAAATACTTTGTCAAAAAATATTGGCTGACGATTAGCTAGCATTATGCCCTCCCTGCTACACCCTGCGCAAGTGGGGTTTGGAGGGGTCGGGCGGCGGGGCGGATCACTAATGTCGAAAAGTTGTTGGTGGCCTGGAGCAACTACCGAGGTTGGGGCCTTTTGGGTGTCCAGGGGCTGTGTTGACCCCTGATGCGGAAAAGGCCTTCACAACGTAAATTGGCAGATGGAGGGGGATTGGTCATGCGGCAGAGGAGGGGTTCAGGGTCCCTTTCCTAGCATCCATTGATACGCTATATACCTCCGCACTGTGCTAGAATTCTCGTAAATGGGGTGCTTCGAAGGTTTTTAACGTTGGGAGAAGGGCATGACGGGTGCCCATTATACCTCCTACTTTTTATCTCGCGCTTGGAAACCCTAGCTAGGGAAACTGCTACACCCTGACAGTTTGGGGATAAGGGTGTGTTAAACAAGAGCTGCGGACTGCATTATTCGCAGGATGATCTCGGCTATTCCTCAAAACCCACATGTACACTGCAGGCGTTGCTGGGGGGTTTGGGATTTTACCTGGCTATGACGAAGATTTACCATCAATAGGCACAAAAGTTGAATTGATGTTCTTGGGGAACACCCCCCCCCCCCCACATGTCTTCAGCAGAGAGCGGTTGGAGGCGAGTGGGATACGGGTGGAGCAGCGCCGCCATTAAATACCTCGGTGCTGATGTTTTCACCAATGGCTCATGAGAACATACACACTAATTTCAAACCTATTTTACGAAAAATCCTAAAGGAACTCAAACGATGCATTGATCTCCCCCTGTCTGGTAGGACGCTGTCAGGCTTATTAAATGATTTCCTTTCCCCAGACAGACTCCTGTACCCCTACCCGACACTCCCAGACGATTGAGGCACCAGGGATGTTAAGGATTTTACTCTGCGCATTGCCCTCAGGGAAACTGCACAGACCGGTGGCCCAAGTGGGTAAACCTCCCTGACATACGGAACTCTATAATCTGGCTTTGTCTACTACGACATGTTCGGGACTTGGGATGGCATCACCGCCCTGTCGGAAGTCGACTTTAGGAATCCAGCCGGTGCGGACTGGTCACTGAGGGGCAACGACATTGCACGGTCCCCCAAACTCCCTGACCTGATCAAAAAGACATGTACTTCCTTTAGAGGACACTATTGTAGCTTGGAGGAGATAAAGGTTTTAGGTAGTATGGGACGTTCTCACCGCTCATGCATGTCACACCTCCCCAGCTTCCCGAAAGGGAACTTTGAAACAAGCGGTGGAGGGACGGGAGTTGGGAACAGAGGGTTGTCAGGCACTCATGGATATCACTACCCCTGAGGGACAGCTGGTTCCCTTCAGGTCTCTGTGTGAACGATATCAATCCCTCAGACTCAGGTGCTCTTGTATGCGTTTTGCAGTTTCTTGGCCGAGTATGGCACCAGGGACGGGGGCTTAGTTCTGGCCCCTAGCCTCCGCAATATTCCTATGCCCACACGCGCCCAAGCGTTCTTTATCGGAACTGTACTCATATTTGCAGGACCGCAGACCGGAACCCCACGACCCTCCGGACTAATGTCGGCTTGGGCACAGGTTCCTGACAATGCGGATGAGCGCTGCTGAAGACCTCCTGGAAACTTAGGTGGGAGACTTTCGGAAAATATAAATTAGTAAATCCTGGAGGGAAATGGGCTTCAAAATTATCCACAGGCGTACCTGGCCCATATATTACCAGTATAGGTGGAGGGCGACCATTGACGTAGTACAGGAGGGCCAAAGTGGGCTCGCCTGAAGCAGACCTTGACCATATCTTTTGAACTTGTGGGAGCGCATAAGAACTTCTGGCGGGCGGTTATTGGCTTTTGTGCATGACGTAACTAAAGGACGGTTGTTTGACTTACAGCCTACGCTCTTATTTGCATATCCTACGTATTGTGGAGGTCTCTGACCCCTCCACCTCAGTGGTGACTCCCCGCCACCCCCCCTAGATTCGCGACCTCTGCTTCATAGTGGCAAGCGGGGAATCCTCAGACAATGGATTCATTGCGCAGGCCACCTAATGTATCTGATGTGAAGGGGTGATTTACATAAAATGAGGTAGTAGAAAAAGATTAACGCCTGAACGGTCCCGGCCACATGAAGTTGGGAAGGTCATTCGCTACAGGGGAGGGAGATTCCTTCCTATGAGTTGGGCTGGCAGAATTACATGAGTTCATGAGCGCCTTCCAATACACCACGTGTACCTGGAGGAGCAGGTCAGGGGTACGACGGGGCCCTTTGAAAATTCCGGATATGCTCTCTTGAGCGATATTCTGGGTATCAGCTTTTCAGTGCCAGAGGGACAGGGGATGGATAGAGCTCTTCATTGTTCGATGGTGGGTTGGGGGGAGTGGGTTGCAGCTTGCCCAGTGGACTGTGTGTTCGCTGGAAAGTAGTTTATTTGTCTTTTTCTTTCTTCCTCTTGTGTTCCTTTCTGTGCTCTTATAGTGTGGTGCCCCCCCCCCCCAGAGTGGGAGTCTAGAAGGAGGGGGGTCACGGGTATCCCACAGGGTAATCTAGGATTTAGGGCACAGAATGCGTAATTGTCTTGTTGATTTATATTGTTTATGGTTTTGGTTATTACACCACTATGTTCTTTACATGATATTCAGAAAATGTAAGAACACGTAGGCGTTGGATATGTATCTGTGCATGCATGAATAAGCTGTGTTTTTTTATCCGTATGCCTTTGTTCTCAATAAAGATGATTTACAAAAAAAAAAACTATTATTATTTATAAGTTGTTCAAATAGAAAAAACTTGCAGACTAAAGCTCATACAATTTCCTTTAGGTCTACCATCAACTATGTAGTACAAGAGCCTCCCCTATTCCACACAGATTGATGAAAGTTGAGTATAGGGCATTAACCGACTTATCGATTAGTTTTCAAATTTGGAGGCAGAATCAATTACTACTGAGAGATGTTGACTAGTACCCTTTCTGGGTCTGCGTACAAGACATTATCTCTATATGTGCATGCCTACTAGTCTCTGCCTCTAATTGGAGGAGAGAGAATGGGAGAATGGGAGACCATCCCTCCAAACCAATGCTGCCAACGTTATTCCTATCTTTTTTTGTTCCCGTACACCTTGAAAATATCCTGCCTAAGCAGAAAAATTGCTTCCATCCCCTCCAAAACTGACAATCATAGGCAGAGACAGCATGCATTCTGGTCGAGCAGCACAAGACCTTCTCTCTCTGTCAGTATTGGTGGGGAGGTTATGGGAGGTGATGTCTGTGTGGTGACGTCACCACTAGTCGACTAAACCACAACTTTGAAGTCCAATGACTCAACTTACAAAATTATTAGTAGTTAATGCCCTAGTTAAGAAAAGTCCTCATATTACAAATTTTTGGTAGCGTGTATGGTGACCATAAACCTGCGCTGCTTTTGGGTGTACATACAAAAATTCACCATTTACTAATTGATGGGTGAATAATCGGTTATAAAAAGTGCATGTACTAAAGGTTTTTGTTTCTCATAGTTTGGGCTATACAAATTCAAGCTTAACCGTGGGACTGGCAAATATTACTTTTAAGCAGAATACAGGCGTCTCGACATTTGAGCCATCTGATGTTCCCTGCACTGCAGCAGCACGAGGACGTCATCACGCTGCTGTCAGATATCGGTGGAGACGGGGAGGCAGCTCTGTTCTCTCCCCAGCTCAGCCTAAGCTTTGCCTGGAGACCCTCAGTCTCTATGCAAAGCAATGGGCATCGGCAGTATTTAACATGTCCGATATGGCTGTTTTCGAGCGGAATTGATTGGTCGATCTGGCCCATATCTGTATGTCTGTACCCTGCTTAAATTGTCTGCTGTAATAAAGACCTGTGACTACTGCTCCATCTCCTTGTACATTGTGATTGGTCTTGTATCCACCCCCTCCTGCAGTTTTTAGCAGGAAGTGTTTCATTTTGGGAGCTGCATCTTTAGCCAACAAGAAATATATATAAAGTATCTATTTTGCGTATACTTGCATATTCCAATTTCTTAAGGTCCTCTCAGCATACTTATCGACTGCAGCCGTATCCTGATTTAGACAGAAGGAATTATTGAAAAGGGAAGCAGGATATTACTGCTCACACTGTGAAAACACAACTAGTCAAAGCAGATAAACAGAAAAGCTTCCTAGACGCTCCACCTCGCTTGGATTGAAGCAGCGAGCAGTCCTTGTAGGAGGCAATTACAGCTCAATTTTGTTATTTGTGGATAATGGATATAACTCTGATTAATAATTCATCAACAAAAAGTAAAACCGCACTGCGACGGCGGTAAGCTATCAAATATAAAAGGTACCCTGCTAAGTCAAAGAAAAAGGCATGGGCCATTTTTCTATTTGCCATTAGATGTCAATCTTAAGTAGATTCCATAGCCGACCACCCGTTAGGTTTCCTATACCCAAGTACACAAGATTTGTTATTCATATGAAGGATCAAATGCATTCAATAGGTATATAAAAAAAAATTTATTTGAGAAGAACATTCAGGACTGAAGACTAACATATGTACATGTGCAATGCTTTGGGACTTCCTTCTAAGCATCGATCAAAATATCAATCAGCTTAGCTGGCCAAGAGCAAAACTGGAAGACCCGCTGAACGCCATGGAAAGGAGGGGTGGTAAGTCATGTATTTGGATGGGCTGCATCGATATCTCAACACTATGGAAACTTAGCCATAGGCTATGTTCAGGCAGCATTAAAGGATGCGTTCATGCATCTGCCTAAATGCAGGAGACGTGTTAGTACGTGTTTGGACATTCACCAAATATACATTATTTCTTTCTTCCCTCTTGACTGGTGTCTCAAAAAAACATACTTGAATGCAATCCTTATGGGTGTGTTAATGCACCCAAACCTGCGTTGTGTTGCGTTAATGCGTTAACATTAATGCAACCCACATTGGAAATCAACGCATGTGTGTACTAGTACATTGATTTACAATGGATGCATCAACATCCATGAAACTGACACCATCAGAACATAGCCTTAAGCTAGCCACACACGGTTCAATTTTGGTTCAATCGATGCTCGATTAGATCGAGGAATTCAATCGTCTAATCGAAAATCGATCTTAATCTCATCAACATACACCCCACATTGAGTTTTCGATTGTGGTGAGATTTCGATTCCAAAATATTACTAAAATCGTCGATTTTGGTATGGAAACGATTGAAGTTCAGATTGAAGTGGTCTATGTTATTATATCTAATCTAATCGATCCAGGAGAACCACCACAAACATCAACGATTATAAAACGATTTTGGCACAATCGACGATGATTTTCCAACATATTCGATCAATTTTTCTGCCTTCATCGAACAGTTATCGTCGATCGTACCATGTGGGCATTTCCCGATCTTCATTCAATCGATGAAAAAATGTATCTAATCGAGCATTGATTGAACCAAAATCGAACCGTGAGTGGCTAGCTTAAAGTATGTTTCCGTCTAGACATTGGGGGACCTCTTCTACTGAATGACTATTTTGGATGGCAACAGGTGAGGTCCTTTTTTGCCCCCATATGTCTTTTTTAAGTACATTTTATCACTATGTTTACTTGGCAATCATGCCAACCCATGACTTTTTACACTCAGTTATTAATCTGGATTAAGTATGCAAAGACTTCCAGACATACTTCATCTGCATATTTGCAGTGCTGAACCCAAACCAGCGTCACACCTTGCAAAGTGAATTTGATCATCATAAAATAGATCTACAATAGGTATGTTAACTATCTGAATACCAAGCTATAGTAGGATCAGTAGAGTGTTGTACCGTGTTAGCCACCGATAAATATAGAGAGTTTGGAGTTCAAGTGATACATACAATTGTATTAGCCTGAAGAAGGGATCTGCAATATCCCGAAAGCTTGCTTCTCTAATGACTCCAGTTAGCCAATAAACGGTATCACTTGAGCTCCAAACTCTCTAAATCTATAGTAGGGAAAAGCAAGTTTTACAAAAATGTCACACATGTCCAGAGGTCAAACCTCAGCGCTAACCTTGCACACCTAGGTGTCAGCATTCCAAAGCTGCGAAATTCTGCAGACTGACCTTAAATCTTACAGATGGGGAAAAATCCCCCCACAATGCAGCAGGCTCGGGGACATGGAAAACACGTTAAGCGCAGAAACACCATGAAGCCTAATATGGTATTGCTTGCTGTTCCAGCGTGGATTTCCATAGGGAGAAATTGGGGTTTCCAAGGACACGCAAGCACTAAAGTGCCAGATGGTTCAGATTAAAGGCATGGACTGCAGAACTCACAAGACAGGAAATAAGTCCATACATTTAAAAAGAAATGAAAGTACTATAAGAAAATGTAAAGCCAATTTCAAGAGCCCTGTTGCTGGAGAGAAGAATTTGGTTACATGCAATGTAATCATCATGAACCTCTACAAGTGAGTTACACACTTGAGCTTAAGTTCCATGTCACTGCTGATTTGTACATCAACATACATCAAACATCTTCGTATTATTATCATCATTTATTTATATAGCGCCAACATATTACGCAGTGCTGTACAATAAATTAGAGTGGAGCTACAACACAGGATAGTACACACAAGAACAGGTTATGACACAGGAAGAGTAGAGGACCCTGCCTGGACAGGCTTACAATTCATAGCTTGAAGTTAGGTGATCCTAGTTAAAACTTTCTCCATTGCTTACATTCAAGGGGACAATAGCCACAACTTTCTTCATCGCTGAAGTTGAGGTGACCATTACCATCCATTTCTTAATTGCTTGAAGTTAAGGTGACCCTAGTTAAAACCTTTCCCATTGCTAACATTTAAGGGGACAATAGCCATGACATTTAGGTGACCATAGCCATAAATGTCTTCATTGATTGAAGTTCAGCTGACCATAGCCATTAAGTTTTTTATTGTTTGAGATTAAAAAGACAAAATTTTAACTTTCCCCATTCCCTGAATTTTAAATGAACATAGTCAAAACCTTCTTCATTGCCTAAAACTGAGGTGACCATTGTCATCAATTTCTTTATTGCTTGAAGTTAAGGTCCCTAGTTATAACTTTTTCTATTACCAGAATTTAAGGTTACCATTGCAATATCCCTCTTTACTCCTAGAAGTTGAGGTAACAATAACCATCAATTTATTTATTGCTTAAAGTTAAGGTGACCCAATTACAACTTCCTCCATTAATTGAATTCAAGGTGATCACATCTATATAACCTTTCTTGTTGCTTGAGACTGAGGTGACTCTTCCAATAACTTTCATTATTCATAGGGTAAGAGTGACCATAGCCATTTGTGGGGAATGTGATCTGCCAAATGGGAACAAAAACCTTGATCAACTTCAAAGGACATACCGGTAAGTGAATGTGAATTTGGCATGTACGACTAGGTTTGTTTAGCTATCACTAGTGATTAGGGAGATTTTTAAAAAGAATCTGAAATTTCAGAAGACCCAACCATGCAAGCTGGGTTGGAGGTCTTCAACATACACTAGGACATCACTCTTTCAAATGCTATTTATTTTTTACGCAGTCCTGTGCAGTGATTTTTGTTTTAATTTCAATTTGTTCATCTCAGCATCTGCATGGGGAAATCACGCTAATAGCTATTTTCAAGATGTCGAAATAATGCAAAAAGCAGATGAGCAACTTCCTGCAACGCTGTGGTCTTGTCACTGTAGTCTCCTCTGAGTTATAAAGATGTCTCAGAACTGACCGAGATTTACCTTAGCTGTGGGAGAGAAAAAAAAGGAACTGTACCAGAAAGCACTGCTTTCCAGACACAATTTCAGCAATTAAAAAGTACCAGAACAGGAAGGTATAAAAGACATAATATATGGCAATTTATTGTTTACTGTTACATTCATATTTAATCATCTTTAAATGAAAAGTAGTGTACATACCTACATTTGGCACATTATCACATGCTGTGCATGGCAGGGATGGAGCATGAGTGGAAGACTTTAGGCTCCCATACACGTCTAGATTTTTCATCCAATCAATTTAATTCAATACATTTTTTGGTTGATTGATTGAAAATCTATGGCAGCCCACATGGTTAGATCAACCTTAAACAATTAAAATTGGGAAAAAATTTTATTGAAGAAGGATTGGACATGCTGGTAAATTTCAATTGGTTGTATTGAAATTGATGACACTTTTAGTCGATCCCAAAAAAGTTGATCAAATATCTGTTACTACAGTTGGCAAATATAAAATCAATCACCACTTTCCCTGACCCCCAAAAAATTTCTTTGAATTGAAGAGAAAATCTAGACATGTATGGGGGGGGGGCTTAAATTAAATTTCAACCTTGTAACAAGCTACCTTTATTCCTTCTGTGAAGTTTGTGGATTGAGTTGAGATGTAACAAAAAAAAGAAAACTATGTGAAGAATAGAAACCTGACTGGCTTTCATAGACCGCAGAGTTGCTAGTTTTATTTGCACCACTTTTCATATATAAGACGACCTACAGTCAAATTTGCATTTTAACAAGCACGTATAGTCATTGCTGCTACATGTTACTAATTGCTGCAGTAAAAGAAAGAAAAGGTAATAAATAGAACTGTTGTCACCATCTAAAGCCCATAAAAAGTACATTAAAAGGTCAGGAACTAGGTCCTTTTCCTTCAGCATGACTTTCATTTCCTGACATCCATGTCATTTGTTTCTTGAGGCTCTCTGGGCCCCTGATTGTCACTCACTGCAGCTGGATGTCCCTGGGTGTTTCCATTAACACAGAATCAGCATCTCCATCCAACAACGTCATTTAAACATACGTTTCAATGGCAAAGATTGCATTTTATGGAAGGTCTTGGTTTTCATTAATCCACAAACCTGTAAATATGTACAACCTGACTTAGAAGGTTCCTCTTGAAGAGGATTTGCCATTGATTTGGTAGGCTTTTCAATCCCTTTAATCAATTCATGGAGCAAGCCAAATAGAGAACAAGTAAAACATCAATAGAAATAAAGTCAGACCAACTGAACTTTCTTACTACAGATAGGTCCACTTACATATATAGCTTATGCTATACCACGCGTGTGGCCCAGTGTAGACCATTAAGAAAGCCCATTAATGTGGTTGGACATACAAACAATCCACAGTGGTTAAAAATGAGGCCTTACCTAAAAAAACAGCACATTAAAGCTAGCCATACATGTATAGATTCCCCTTTGATAACTGAATGGTCGATCGTAATGTGGTTAGGTCACCACATCGCACGATCATCACCAATCATTCAGGGAATCGATGGGCACCACCTTGGGGAATTGAACCTCGGCCAATGGGGATCAAACAGGGAAATACCGACTTGTCGGATCCCTGTTCGATCCAATTTTGTTTGATTTGATCTTTTTAAGTAGATCATTCAATGTGCAATGCGCATGTTGCTGGTCAATCATTTGGGAATTGACTGCAGAACTGATCTCTCAAGATTGGAGAGGGTTGTGTTCCATTCCCAGCTTAAGCCCCTAAACAATTGATTGCTATACGCAGGGGTGCACATAACTTTTTTAGTGAGCTCCTCAGATGAGTACCAGGAGATGGTGTTTGGTACTCACCCCATATGTAGGGTTGTATACCTCATTGTTCCTGTTCCTGGCTGATCCTCCGATTAGCCGTCTCCATTCACAGGTCACCAGCTGGCTTTGGGACAAATGTAACTCTCACAGTACAACACGATCTCATACCTCAGTAGTACAACTATGACATTTTCTGGCTTAGCAACTAACCGCTGAGACTACCAGAAGTCCAATTGTCAACCTTTCATAGTCCTATTCAAGCTGTCACACAGTGCTTTTCTCTTGTCAGATTGTACCCCTACATATGCCTACTTCACCCCCCAGACCTGGAAGTCCAATCTTTTTTTTGGATTAGTAATTTACATTCGCAGTTTCACACCCCTAACCTTTCATAGTTATTCATGTTTCCCTGCGGTTATCCAAGTGACATAAACAGTATACATTTATGTTTAGCTGCGGCCGCCCAGACACGGAGCACCTCCAAGTTGTTAGCACGCATATGAGCTGTGTAACAATAATGCAGGTACACATAGCTAAGCTTTGGCCCCTTTTGAGTAACAGAGTACCTCTTATGTGCACCCCTGGCAATACGCCTTGATCGATCATCCGGGAATTGCGAGATCTTGAGAGAGCCACCTTGAGAGATTGATTGAACAGGGATCCGACATGTCAGTATTTCCCTGTTCAATCGCCATTACCATGGTATTGGTCAGGGACAACGATCGCAGGGGAACCGAGCCACTTATGGCCGGCTTAATTCTTCAATGCAGTGGATTGAAGATGGTGCATTAGAGTGTTATTCAAAGAATTCTGATGTTTACCAAAACAGTCCGTGGTATTCCTCAGCCTAGAAGTAGCAATTCAAAATGTTTTTGTGACACAATAGTGTAAACATTCCCCCAACTCTTACATTGTTCAGGGATTATTGGTAAAAACTCTGCACTTTGTTTCCAGATCTGTACATTGAGCAACTTTGTCCTTCTTGTTTTTTTACATTTTTGTTTTGTATGTAAACCATGAAGAATGCTTTGGAGAAAAAGGAGGACATAAAAAACTCTCTCAGGTTCATAAAAAGAAACTTGAGACCAATGGGCAGTAACATTTTAACAATATCCAGGACAGGAGAAGCTCGGAGATTAACAAGGATGCCTCCATTATGGAAATATAACATTTTGAGGGATAGACCGTTTAAGGTGTCAGAGTAGGCTTGAGAAGTGTTAGCCCCTGTCATAAAGGCAAAATGTAAAAAGAGAAATAGGCCAATAGTTATGAGAACATTCTCCAGTGAAAAGAATTGTTCTTTAAGCCCCGCCCCC
>CM070039.1:70779236-70794465 GCA_036250615.1 Ptychadena robeensis
TTGATGATATCTATGAGGCACATAACCTTTGATGATATAAATGACACAAAATGTGCATTACCACACTACAGTGTTCCCTAATGCTTAAAGTATAATATCAAACAAATTTTGTTATTTAAAAAATGCTTCTAGCTATGCATGCTGTAATTTTTTTTTATTAAAAATGCTTATACTAGTCAGTTTAGACTGAAAATGTTATGCGCACGGCCCTTTAGTGATGCTGAGGGCCGCACTTATGGCCCCCCATATCAACTCAGTTGCCCACCACTGTATTAGACAGTAAGTCCGATTGGGCAGGGTTCTCTTCTTCTCCTGTGTCATAACCTGTACCTGTGTGTTATCTTGCATCTCAATTCTAATTTATTGTAAAGCGCTGCGTAATATGTTGGCGCTCAATAAATAAATAATAATTATTATTATAATGGAGTGCAGTGCAAGTAACTGAAGGACAGAAATCTAACCAAGAACCCAGATGAGAAGAAACAAAAAGGCATTAGATTTATTGTTAGAGCTTTGTGTGGTTTAAGGTAACCATGCCAGGGCTTTCATGAACACTCAACGTCAAGACAAGTCATATAAGATGTATTCACCTTAATGATGGCCTAGGTCATCTTACCTTCCCACAGACTCAGTCTATTTGGCATTCCCTTTGAGTGTTGGGTGTCTACATCCCTTACCATCTGCTTTGTGTTCATCATTTGACCTCTTTGTGACCAAAAGACCAGCAGTGATGTAAAGGCTGAGAGAAGAAATAAGGATGCAGAGCTTTTGACACTGCTTGACGTGTCCAAGGCAGAAGAGTCCTATGGAAGCTGCAGGGCTTGGAGAGAAGGAAGGTAGGAGCCATGGCCATCAGAGACAGGACAACACTACTTGTTCTCTTACAATGGCTTGCAATTGGGATTAAAACCGCACTCTTCAAGTTTATATAAAATAAATCCATTTTATATAATGCACTTGATGGTTCTGGGATTGGCTTCTATGGACATTCCCACCAACTAAGGTGCCAAGCTGGTTCATATGGAAAGTTGCCAACTAGCCTGATATTCTGATGACGACTTGGAAGTGGCCATTAGATGACTCTTCAGATGATCAACGTCTAACGTGTTTCTATATCATACAGGATTAACAGTCATCGTGAAATCACATGTTAAGAAGAATAGTGTATTATGCTGCTAATACAAGCTATTAACTTAAATATTCACAGATTTAATTGAAACTAAACAGTGGGTTTCATCTGTAAAACCAGTGAGGAGCAAAGAAGAAACATTGCTTGTAGGATTCAGATAGAATTTAGCTACAATACTTTGTACAAATGAACGTGATAGTTGCTAAGGAGGACAACACCACCTTCCTGTTCCTCAGCCTTCATAAATAAGTCTCAGCAGGCCTCATATACTCAAGTATTCATCTGCCAGCAGGTCCCTTGTGTAAATAAAGGAAACCCAAAGGACAAAAACACCACACAATGGAAGAAATGCAACTGCTAGCTAGGTTCTGTATTTTTTTTAAGGATGACAGAGAGCAGAAAAAAAATCCAATAAAAGCTGAACATGTCATGTTGGTTAGGCGGACATTCCAGCAACATTCCAAAAATTCTCTCATGGAGCTCTGAGAAAATAAAGTTATAGCACACTTCAGATGACAAGATGAAACCTGGATAGGAATAGCACTGGACCTTTTTCGTGAAGTGACCTCATGTTCACAGCGACCAGACTCGAAGTGCTCATAGTACGCCTACGACTTTCCGGACCTACACCCCTCTAAAACCTGCTTTGCTGCTGTCAAATCCATGTAGAAGGGGAAAAAGGTTCATAGAAATGTACTTTTATCTTTCCCCAAGGGTCTGTAAGCAAGGGGAGACCTCATGATAATTTTTGGTAAGATCCTGGACATCAACAAGCTTCCCAAATCTCACAAGAAGACTCTCTTTCACATAATCTTATGTAGAAGCTTAAGGTACTTAACAATGGCTAGGATCTTATAACCTAAAGCCACGGCTCAACTTTGCCCCCGATCCAGGATGCACAACCACGGCGTGATGACATCATCGTGCTGCGGGCGTCTGGCTCGAACCGGCTTGATATCAAGCAGCAGCACTTCTGCGGCTGCCAGTCCGCCCGATACTTTATATGGGGAACCACATTCCCCATCCAAAGAAATGGAAATCGAACAAGGTTTTCCAACATGTTAAAAATCTGTTCGACCTAGCAGAGTTGATTGATCCTGCTCGAAGAAGTGCATACACAGCTCAATGTTTTGACAGATTTGAGTGCCGTGCGCGTTCACAGCGCTCAAATTGTCCTGGGATCTGTTACAAAATAGAACCATGTAGGCCCAGCTTAAACTTTGTCTAGACTTTTGGTTTAAGGTCTGCTATAAACAACATCTAAATCAGCAAATAAAATTTTAGCCTACTGCTGCTTAACAGTCCAAAGGAAGGGGATGCCTTAGCTTTCCAATTTCCTATTATATTAAATTGTGGCCCTGCTAGTAACACAGCTCCTGTCCTAATGTAACAACACTCATTACTGTACTGGGACAACAGAAACAAGCTACATCTTGCTATCTGTAACACGTTGATTGGACATGTTGTACCCAGAGCTATTCAAGATCAATATAAGGGAAAAGTCAGAACAGGCAGAGAAGTAGTCTACTCACTGGCAGGATCAACAGTATCAAATATATAACTTAAACCATTCCAATTGTATAAATACCAGAACAAACGAGAAGTAAGAGTAGTTACATATGCTTAAAGTCACACATCTCTGAAGGAGCAATTAGGTAAATGTCCTCCTCTGATTATGCATGCATTATTATTCTTAAAATATTTAGCAGTCTAGCCGCATATATTGGTAATTTAATCTAACATTCACTTAAATTAGGACTTAGGGATCATAATTTGCACTTCCCATGAATCAGCAGGACATATCTGCTACACTAAATCACAATAGTTTGAGCATAAGAAGTACATTCTCTCTTCCCTGACATGAATTAAATATGAGGCTTTTCATAGGAGTTGTATAATCTAGGACAAGGGTGGGCAAACTTTTTTACTTGTGAGGCACAATAGGTTTTTAAATGTCACAAAGGCGCCAGAAAAGGAGCCTGAAAGGGCCTCCTGGCATAGGGGTCCTAAGTCCTCATTGCAGGATATTTAAAAAAAGATAAACAAATAGAAGCTTTTGATAGAGAAGGCTAAATGAGGCAAACTAGGCCTCTAGGAAACAATATGTTCACTTACTGGAGGGAATGAGGGGAGCAAAAACGTCTTGACACCAAGGTGACAAAGGGCCAAACTAAAAGGGGCTGCAAGGTGCCCATACACAGGTGTGAATTGGCCCGTTTATGCCTAGCTTTAGTTTGCCCACGTCTGATCTAGGACAGCATCACTAAAATGCATAGTAACGCATTGTTCTGCCGTAATATGAGACTTATATTACATAAGCCGTCCATAGACAGGCCTATTTAGCAGTCAATTCAGCTGGGATCAAAGCTGTCCACATGGAGCCATCGATCCCATTCGTTAAAAAAAAACATCAAACATGTCCATTTTTCTCTGGTCAATCGCAATTTATTTGGATGGGACCAGAGTAGTATCACATGGTAGTGGTGCACATCGATTCACAGTTCGATTGATGAGCACTCAAGCACAGCATGACGTCATCACATCCTGAGCTCGAGCGTCTGCCGATCTAACGGGAATCTACCTGTCTATGGTCAGCTATATTATATAGTATATCATTTACTTGGTATTATACTCTTGCAGTCCAAGTAGAGAAAAGATTGATGGTGATAAAGAAGTAGCAAAAGCAGCATGTGCTGATTCTGATAGGAGCGGAAAGAGACATGAGCTAATTCCCTGTGCTGCATCTTATTTCACTGTCCAGTCAGACAGGTTTAGGGTAACCTGGGCACAGAGGGTTCAATATTTCTGGCCGTCAGATGCAGCTATTTTGGGCTAATTTCTTGTTCTAGTTCTGTTTTTCACACAACTGGTAAATCTGCACATTTGCTTTCACTTCTTCATAATTCATCTGTGACAAATATTTGCATATTCGTTCCCTGGAGGTCGCACCTACTAAGACAGTGGTTGCCAAACTGAGGGGTGCGAAGGTATTCCAGGGGGGTGCTGGCCCTCATTTTTAACATGTGTTTGAATAGGTAGGGGGGCTCGATAATGTTCCTAAATAGAAAAGGGGGCCCTGCAGGGAAAGTTTGGGAACCACTGTACTAAGACAAGTCAGCAATGGCACCTTCATGGCCAACTCTTTGGAGTGAAAAGTGCCCTTGTCCTTTCCCCTTTGCTAAGCTAACCTACCCTAGCCCTCTATGGTGCTATATTGCAGGGATCTGAAAACCATTGCCAGGTTTATTGATGTTCTCCAATATTGGTCATGGCACACCTCCCTACACATGCAGAGTAAACGCCCACTGACATGGCAGAATAAGTGGGCATCGGTATCGCACAAAGACAGACTTCAATACAAGTCTATAAAGTGGGAAAAAGAGCAGTGGAGAACATAAACAAGCCCAATGGGCAATAGGGGACATCGGTACTTGGTAAGTAAATCTGTATAAATGGAATGGGTAAGTAAGGGTAGGTTGGCTAAAGACGGAAGAATGTGCACTTTATCTGAAAGGCAACCTAAAGCTTAACATTCCCACCTTCATTTCATACCACATAAGAATAAATTTCAGCTTGCAAACAATTTAAAAAACAGAGCACAGTTTACCCTGGGGGTCGTGCACGAACATCAAAAAATTTAAACTGTCCAGTGAGTAGACATTCCAAGGATAGAACGCAGGAAGTGGTGGCAAGGGCCACATGTTTCAAATAACACTGCATATCCCCTTCTTGATGCCTTCCAGGAAGAGCTGTTCCAGATAGGGCTTACATACATGTGTTCTTGTTTCTTGCACTTAAACCAAAAAATCCGTCAAAAAAGAAAAGAAGAAAAACAGAACAGAAAGTGTGTGTAATATATATATATATATATATATATATATATATATTTATAGCCTCCTATGGTATGTAAATAAATACAATTTCGATAGATACGATTTCAATAATCTGAAACATCACTGGAAGGTTAAAGTTAAGGTTACCTAAAAGAGCAACCTTCCCTACCTAAGCCAACATTCGTTTAGGAACTGAACCTCATTTCAGAGTACTAGAAGAGTAGTTCCTAAACCTACAGTAAACCTTAAACCCTCTACAACCTAGGTGCCCAACCTGCGGCCCAGGGGCAACATGCGGCCCTTTGAGCATTCTTCAGTGGCCCTCCTCAGTCCTCCACTTGCGGCCCCTGAAACCTTACTGTTCATGCATAGAAACTCATATTGCATCACATAACCTCTGAATCAAAATGTGTATCACCATACTAGTGTTACCCAATGCTTGAAGTATAATTTAAAATAATTTTTGTTATTTAAAAATGAAGCATGTCTTCCAAACCTTTCCAAATGCTTCTACAAGACAAGTTATGTGCGGCCCTTTAGTGATGCCGAGGGCCGCACTTGTGGCCCTCCACATCAACTCAGTTGCCTACCACTGGTCTACAACTTCATAACACGTAATAAAATATACATACACCTTTTGATCATTCCATACAGTTTCCTTTAGACCTACCAACAACTATGTAGTGCCGGGTCCTACCTGATAGAATACATAGTGATTGGAAGGATTAGAAAGGTCCTCATATTACATGATTATACAGAAATTGTATGGTAAGAATGTAAGGTGTATGGGGGCCTTTATAAGAATTATCTGCAATTTTTGATAAGAATAGGTAAACCTTAACACATAGAAGAACTCTTTGTACACTCAAATGTTGTTAGAACAAGGAAGAAGGTATATTTTCAATGCTGAGTAGACTTGCTATATTACTGGTGACAAGGAGTTACAGAGATCTTCATTCTGTAAGCCAAACTGGAAATACCAGGACACTTGTTGATTGATCTTGGTTGGTATACGATCACATTTTACATCCTATATAAATATAAAATTGAAACAATGGAATGGATAATGGATGGAATGGAGAATGTATCATTGCAAAGGGAGGGGCATTGTCTTCACACCTTATAAAACAGCTACAAAGCCAGATCCTCATGCCAACTAACACTCCCAAGGTGGAATCCTGACCATCGTGTACCAATACCTGAGGCGCTTAACTAGTTTATCAAATACACCATGAAGACCTTAACTGGAATCTGGCCTGAGAAATAAATTCCACCCAGAGACGAGTTTAGAATAGATACAGCCTCCAGCACTAGCATACTAAATACAGAATCTGTTCTCTATTAATATGACTGTCACTTCTTGCATCAACGGAAAATGTCAATCATTACAGAAAAAAAGGGACAAATCTGTGCATGCTTATTTGGTATATAGCAACAGCTCCATCGCTCCATACTTATCTTATGTAGCCCTGCAACTTCTACAAAACAACATAAATAAGACCTGAAGAAAGCCTGAATCCATGTTCACCTGTAGCTCTGTCCTCTGTGGAAATAGACCAGGTCCACTTTGTTAGAGTTTGGTGATCTGTAAGTTATATAACAACTTGGCTGTATGATACCAAAGTTTAATTGTCCACCCACGAAGTAAGGAACTTGGGTCTTAAGCCTTCCTGTGTTTCAGAACGATAAAGGCCAACTCATAGTAGAAACCAATTATAATTTTTTGGGGGAATGATGGGTAAACATGACAACTTCTTAAGGTGTCCCAGTAGCAGTTTCCCTTTTTATGAAAAAAAAAATATTGACCTGCAACAAATCTCTCTCAACAAATTGATCACACCACCCATCCTCAGTGTTAATTGTTCATTTCAGTGCCATATAAATACAATCACTTAATATTGAATAGAATCGTTTAGAATGTAGTATGTAAAGCAAAATATATAGATGAAAAAATGTCCATTGGTTTTGGCAATCATCAGAAGCAATATACTACCGGTATTTGCAGAATCAAAACCTTACACAAACAGGGCATTTATAATATACAAAACTTTGTTGCGGCAGAACACTCCTGCATAATTAATAATGGAAAAGGAATTTTAAGTATTCCAGAGCGCAGGTAGGGTTAAATCTGTGAGATGAATGCAGTGCATACGCCCTGTTTATTAGCTGCAATGTGCCATAGAGGAATTAACCACTTCAATACAAAAAGGTTATGAATGCCTGACAATCTGAGGAGTTGCAGTAACCAGCATGCCCCTTCACCATCAGCCAGCAGATATTATTTTGAAGTCGATATGCAGTAATATTATGTAATATTATCAATAGGCTAATTATCTTTATACAAACTAATGCTTGCTATACACATGCCGATAAGCGGCCGATTTTTCACCTGACCGACGGGCGTGCGCGCTCGCGCCGCCGGTCAGCGGAAAAATTGGCCGCTAATCGGCATGTGCCCACATGGGGTGACAGCTGCCATACACATACCGAGTAGGTCAGACAGACCTACTCTGATATGCACCGGAATGCAAACGTGATGTCGTCATCACGTTAGCACCCCGATGCATTATGGGGCCCCTTCAGTCGGCCGGCACCCTTTGTGTGCTGGCATTAGCTTCTATGAAGACGCCGGTCTTCATTGAAGCTAATGCCGTCGGCTTCCATCAGCCAGAGATTATCGGACATGTCCGTTCTCTGGCCGGCTGAGCTGTGGGGCGACAGGGAACTGTCGCCCCATGTGGGCACATGCCGATTAGCGGCCGATTTTTCCGCTGACCGACGGTACGAGCGCGCACACCTGTCAGTCAGGTGAAAAATCTGCCACTTATCGGCATGTGTACGGCAAGCATTAACCAAGCATCTACACCTCTCAGATGTCCCTGAGTTTAAAGTTAATGGGCAGGGTATCAACATATCAAAGATGTCTAACCCAAATTGGTTGTTCAGCCAATAAAATGGCTACCAACACTGTAATTAATTCACATTGGATCTAAAAAAAAGATCTGATCAGAAAGTAATCAGGAGGAAGTCTACCAACGAACAGACCTTAAGTAACCAAACCTGAGCTCCAAGTCATGCATAGATAGTGCAGACTGTGTTGGTAAATTGCATCCTATGTACAAATGATGGTGCAGTCCCATTTTCCCCACCTATTGTTTACTCTGTTCCCCAACCTATTAGATTGTAATCCCAATTGGGAAGGCTCTTCTACTTCTACTCCTCCTGTGTCATAACCTGTACCTGTGTGTGTTATCTTGTCTCAAATATGTTGGTGCTATATAAATTGAAAAACAAAATAATAAAAAATGGAGGATATCCGATCACTTTCCAACAATTGAAAGTGCAGAATATTGTACTTTTGTTTGTGGTGTTCGGTAGCCATCAATCAAACAAATTCCAACTAGAAAAACTATAGGCTTGGTCACTTGATTGCCAAATTGCCAGCTGATCTGCTTGTGAGTACTAGGCCTAAGTTCACTAAAACAAGAAAGGCATCTGCTTCCCTAAACAATTCTGACAGATCAAGGATGTCATGACATAAACCAACCCACTCAAATTCCTCTGAGGCTATGCCAAAGAGGTTAAAACCATGGAAACCTTAACTGTTTGATAGCAGAAAGAGAAAAGTTTCATGTACTGCTAAACAACTACAAATTGAGCTACAAGTATCTGCTAAACTGTATCTCGTCAAGATAGAAATTTGTTACCGTTTCAAGTTATATAACCTTCTGCCACTCTATAGCTTCTCTCAATGAGAAAACTTTAGCCCTACAGGGTGACAAGCTGGTCCATAAAGTTTGGGCTTTAGGTGGGTAGGCCAATTATTGAGCGATCCTTAAGACTGCCCTTCAACTTTTTGACTGACAGCAGACAATCATATTATTATAATCGAAATAGAAAACAACCCTAATCCCAGATTTTAGGGTTCTGGGTGAACGAACTAGTAGAGAGAGGGTTTTAAGGCACATAAGGCATCATAATAAACATTCAAACAGGTCTTTATTGGGCTAATGGACCTAAATCCAAAAATAAATCCCAAAAAACGATATACATGTAAATCTGGGATTAGGGTTGTTTTTTTATTTTACTCAACTAGGGTGGCACACTACTTATCACCTACAACGTTGGTTACCATGCAACATAGTTAGGGCTTGTTTCCATTACGTCGGGAGCGTGTACGCTTAGCGGGGGTCCCCGACGTAGCAGATAGACTTACCTGCTCGGCGGACGGGTCTGTCTTCATTGCGCGACCCGATCCGCCGGTGTCAGGCTGAACGTAGTCGAGTACGTTTAGCCTGTACACCGGCGGATGTCTAAACAGACCATCCGCCGGCAGGCTGAGTCTATGGGATACGTCGGGACCCCTGCTAAGCGTATACGCTTAGCGGAGGGCTCCCAACGTACAATGGAAACAAAGCCTTAGTGCATTTGCCATATTATTATTATCATTTATTTATATAGCCCCAACATTTTACGCAGTGATGTAATATAATAAATACGAGTTGCGACAACACAATATAACACATAGGTACAGGTTATGACACAGGAGGAGTAGAGGACCCTGTCCGATCGGGCTTACAATCTAATAGGTTGGGGAACAGTGTATACAATAGGTGGCGGGATGGGACTTGTAAGGTAGTGATGTTAGCGGTGAGAAGATGGGTAGGCCAGAGTATAGAGGTGGGTTTCTTAGGGATTTTTTTTAAAAGTGGAGAAGGTAGGAGCAAGTCTGATGGGGCAAGGGAGATAGTTCCAGTTCCAGAGGGTATGAGCGGCCCTATAAAAGTCTTGAAGCCGTGCATGTGATGATGTTCCTTTCCTATCGAAGGCTCACTGAGTTCATCTATTTAGTCAACTATAGAAGATTTGCCATGCCCCCCCCCCCCTCAAAAAATATATATTTGTGGGCACATAATATCATTTGGATGGTGGTCCTTAAATGGTCTTTCAAAGTCTTTTTTTATTTCTCTTGCAGAAATATCTGGACCTCTGGTCATGCAGTAAACTCATGTAAAGCTGCAATTCCTCCATGGGCGCACTCATGGTTGGTAAACCTCAATATTGGCAAGAAGGCATTATGGTGTCTCTATGTACACTTTGTAAAATTAAATAACTACAGACTTGTGTTCCTTAATGCTCCACACCACTATGCACCCAGAAGTGTGCTGTGATTTCCTGCCATTGAAATGAATGGAAGGGGAATCAACACACCACAAGATGCATAGCACAGAACCACTCAATAACAAAACACACATCATGTATATTGTGACCTGTTTCATTACCTAATCATGATGCACTGGCTGTCCTAAGTAATATTGTGGTGCCATAAGTGTGTGGTCACCAAATCCCCCCTTCATTCATTTCAATGGACGGGAATAGCAACACACTTTTTAATGTGAAAGAGCCAGTAATCTGTGTGAAGCCATATTTGGTCCCCCCCCCCCCCAGTATAATATTTATGGGAAAGGGTTAAAACAACCTGTCATGTTTTAGTCCCTATCTGGGGTCCTGTAAGGGAGATTTCCCCTTCCTTCCTTTTACCAGGCAGAAAGTGAGAAGAGATCTCCAACAGCAACAATGAGATTCAAAACTATTTCTGAGTATGGTAAGGCTAACCACTGTAGTATATTTTCACGCTTCTAGTCCAGTAAAATCATTGTAACCAAAGAGGGGAAAGATTCTCCAGGAAGCAGAAAAAACTTCACAGGGCTTCCTCCCCATTCTATGCAAAATGAAAAAAAACTCGTCATAATTACTATAATAGAGGAAGTGATGGGAGAGGGAACTAAGGGAATATTCATAACAGATACAATAATAAAACCCTTGAAGGATAAGTTTAGGGTAGGATAGATTTAATTTGGTCCCAATGCCAGAGACCACCAGAGATGTTCCCACAGATAGGTCAGTGGGGATGTAATTCCCAAGCACACCATGACAGTTAAACTTTGTAATGCTTTGTAAATAGCCAAACCACAGCTGTCAGATCCATGTCAGTGGAAGGAGAATGTAGAATTGGTTAGGTCAAGGAAAGCATGACAAAAATTATCAATACATTTTGTTATAGAGCATACTTATGCTATAAGATGCTTTAACGATTTCTGTATAAAGTTGGCACCATTAATAGCACTGGAAAAGTTTCAAGTGTCATTCCCAACTAACCATCCCCATTCAATTCCAATGGGAAACTGTGGCCAAGACAGGACATGGCCTGCCATTGTGTTTTTTGCTGGTTGGTCAATCCCAGCCAACCTACTGTACTTTTAATTGTTAAATATAATACCATTGTAGATACAAACAGCTTGACAATAATCGGCTTCCACCGGCAGTTATGTCATGTATAAAGGCTGTGCCACCTATTCATACAATGCCATGACCTATCCTACCTCTATACACTGTGCGACATCCATTGTCAGGGATGTACAAATACCAGCCTATCCTTTAACTCAGTGCTTCCCAAACTGGGGGGCGGGCCCGCGCAGGGCCTCATTCTTAACCTGTGTTTGAATAGGGAGGGGGGGGGGGCTCAATAATGTTCCTAAATAGAAAAGGGGGGCCCTGCAAGGAAAGTTTGGGAACAACTGCTTTAACTTACTCTATGTACAAGGTCTGCAGGCTGCTACAGAAGTGACATAGGCCGGAGCGCTGTACATGGATCAACGTGCAGCATTAACACACTTTAGGTTTTGTACAACATCACAGATTATGTCAGCATACAGTAATAGCCAATTACCAATGCAGGGCAGCTAAATGGATTAGGTGAAAGGGTTTAAAGGGTTTTTAAAGATAAGCGACTCAGGAGGAGTATGGTACCAAGTCGTTTAAATAAGTTCCAAGCTGATAAAACTGTGAGAGCCATGGCAGAAAATGTAAGAATGGCAGCTGATGCCATCGATAAATACACAAAGCAGGTCACAGACTAATGGCAAGTTGTAATTTTAAATTATTGTTGTGTTTTAGGGAATAAAGGCCTCTGTTGCCCATAGCAACCAGATTCTTATAGTACCATTCTGTCACAGGGGAGGTTTCTATTGACAAAACAAATGTGGTATCATCCAATGGTAGCACTTAACTTGTGTGAGCAAGCAGGGGGTAGGAGACACATTGTGAATGCATTCAGATGATCAGAACAATCATTCCCCATGATCACTTGGACAAGTCTCGATTTTCCGTACAATCTCAACTTTACACATGTAAATAGGGTTATCTGCTCTCCCGCCAAATTATTAAAAATCTATTTTGGTCTCCCAACCTAGGATACCAGTGCCTTAAACGTAGAAATTGTTTACAACTGCTAATGTGGATTGGAGTGGGGCACTAGGCCGCAGTGACCAGATCTCTATCCGGTCTGTGGCCTAGTTCCCCTCTACAATCCACATTAGCAGTTGTAAACAATTTAAAATTTTTAGGCACTTTGGGGGGTAGAACCAATAATTGTACTAGTGTGCCCGACCATGGTTTTACAAAAAATGGAGTACTGATTGGACATGTTAAAAATCCAAGTCTATCATTTTGGTTTATTTTAATGGCTGGAGATGTTAATGATCAGTCACCCCTGACATCAATACTCTCCCAGGTGTACAAGTTAACTGTAATTGTCGTGGTCTAAAGGCTGCCATACACTGGTTGATGCCCCGTGAGAAGCAACAGCCTTCGAACTCGGTGCGATGATGTCATTGCGCAGAGCCCAATATCGAAGGAGCTGGAGGTGCAGCACTGCTGTGTCATCCAGCTCAGCCGATGCTTTGCATGGGGACCCACTGTCCGCATCCAAAGCAATGGACATCGACCGTGATTTACAGTCATGTCCAATAACTGTCTTCCAGCGGGATCGATTGATCCTGCTCAAAAACGGGGATGGCCTCATTAGATATGCTCTAGATAGATGTCCGCGAGTGTGCTCTAAGTGGCCATCGATCTAGCACAGTGGTTCCCAAACTGGGGGGCACAAAGGTATTCCAGGGAGGCACGGGCCTTTGTTCTTAACATGCATTTGAATAGGGAGGGGGGGGGGGGGCATGATAATGTTCCTAAATAGAAGAAGGGTGGCCCTGCAAAGAAAGTTTGGGAACCACTGATCTAGCGTATGTTTACGCGTGTATAGGCACCTTAAGAATTAGAGTGATTGTATGTAAAGTTTATATAGATGTGGTTGTGGGTTTCCCAAAAAAGGACTTATGGAGGCGCCCATTATTTGTACATAATTCCTTGGGTTATTATTTTAAAGGTAGACTAGAACAAAACAAAAAATATGATAAAAATTTAGATAAAAAGCTCTTGTCGGTGCGTTTCGTGGCCCTCTCGCCACTTCACTTCAGGACACTAGTATGGTGGGGTCTCCTGCCACTTTAAATTCATTTGTGAGCATAGAAATCACACCCAATGTAAAGTTTATAACCCCTGCCATATTTTTATTGTTGCGTGTTACCACTGGGAAGATTGAGATCTCAGTGGGTCCTTGTGACCATTGACACTGAAGACAGGAAGTAATGGAAAAATCCAAGATTAAGAATTTTCCCTTAACTCATGAAGGGGGGGAAATCTTCCAAAGGGAACAACAAAGAGGGATTTCCTGTCACTTCCTGGTGTGTGTAAAGGACAGGAAGTAAAGAAAATCTCTTGTAATGTAAAAACCTGACCACATTTTAACAATATCCTACTCTATCCATGTCTTAAACAAATTAATGATTTACCTTTAAATGTTTCTGAAGTGTACTACTAGCTTAGAAAAGTCGGTATTAGGCATTTATGTACATGTGGAATGATATTATGAACATTTACATTTTTATTTAAAACGAGGGAAGCGATTGGGAAGAATCAAATCATTTGTCTTGAAGCTACAGATAAGCGCTCGTCTGTAAGGAGTCATTTAGCCTCCCGCGAGGCTCATATGTATTCTATACAGCTCTCCAAAATACTTGGCATGCTTCAGGGGTATGCACCGGGTGCCCCCTTTAATTACTTTACAACTGTGAGCTCTGCCAGTAAGATGAGCTAATCTGCTGCCACTAAAGGGGGATTCCGCGGAGAAAGAGCTAAACCTAAATTTACAATATGCATTTTCGGAAGCACTTGCGTTTATGTTCCCAAGGAAAGCGTATTGTAAGCGTAAATTCAGAACAGACAAAAAGCATACAGCAGTAGAAGCGCAGCAGTGTGTATGGTAACACATTTCCTATGGGAAATATATTGCTTTTAATCAAACCCTGGGGTGACCATACACAGTCCAATTAGCGACAAACATCAGGGGGACTTCAATCAAGATGGAGAATCATGCCGCAGACTGCAGTGAACTCCATCATCTCAGATTACTTACCACCTGTGGATCTTGATGCCCATTTATGACCCACCTTTGATTCTACAAGTGTCTCCAATGCTGGCAAAACGACGCACAGATGGGACCACCTATTGGGATGATTTGGTTGCTCCTGGGGCAAGATGAAGTTTTCAATTACCCGTGTTTGGCTGTTTCCATCTTGGCAGACTTTTAGCAGTTTGGCACCAAAGGAAGACGCAACAAACGCATGCATGGTACCCTGGGCATCCAAGGCCTTAGTTTGTCATAGAGAAACACTTTTGAGCACATAAAGTATGGATAAGTTCATTAGGGGAGTGAAAAAAAAGTGTAAGGGGGTTAATGGCTCCACTAATTGTCAGTCTAGGAGCAGGACATGTACCAGGGAGGGGGACCCTGGGCAGGACAGAGGGGCAGGTAAGCCTCAGGACTCCCTATGGAACTCCGAGAGAGAAGAAGTTTGATGGTACTCAGAAAGTCTGCTGTGAGCTCAGGATAGACGAGATCTCAGGGGGCATAGTACGTACCAACCTCGGGGGTCACCCAAACAACTCCCCCCCAGCACCCTCTGCCATCTGCTGGCACACTTACCGTCCCACCGTCTGGTTGGCCAGCTGCCGCATACGATTGAACTGCTTCTTCATGGTGTCCGTTCAGAATCCCGTCCACTAATAACTAATAATCCATAGAGGGCAAAAACACCGGGAGAGCCCGGGGAGGAGGCCGACACACCGTACAGAGAGCCCGGGGCTCCGGAGTGGGAGAGAACCGGCACCTCCCAGCCACACACACAGCCCGACCCTCCCTGTGGGCTTCACTCCTCCTCCTCCTCCTTCCCAGTCCTCACTCCTCCTTCCTCACGGAGAGGGCACTCCTCCTGCACTGTGGTGGCTGGACCCAGGAGCTGACACTCATCCCACCTTCCCCGTCCTTACTCCTCCTGTACTGTGATCACTGGGCCCAGGAGCTGACACT
>CM070039.1:70810691-70831384 GCA_036250615.1 Ptychadena robeensis
CCCCACTTCTCGGCCGGCCAGAGATCCGACATGTCGGAAAATCTGAGCCGATGGGAGCCGTTAGCTTATATTTACCGTGTATGTGGTTGTTGAACTGAGCATGGCGTGTGATCTTGTTCTTGTATGTATATATTTTATTTTTTTTGGTATGTGCAAAAATTGTAATAAACTTTATTAGAAAAAAAAAATATGAAAATAGGTACAAGCCGCCTATTAGATAAATCTGGGGATGCTGCAGTTGGTCAGGTTTATGATCAGCAACAGTAGGTGCTCCAAGAAATAGGTCAGCCGACCACCTGAATATACTGAATGACCAAGTTATTCCATTAATGGATTTTTTCTTCCCTGATTGCACGAACATATTTCAAGATGGAAATGCCAGGATTCATCGGGCTGTGAAAGAGGAGCTGTCTCTACCATCATCAAAGCAGGATCTTTGAAAAATTAATGCAACACTGGATGGAAATGAATCTTGTGACAATGAAGAAGTTCATTGAAACAATACAACAGCGAATGTGTGCCGTAATCACAGCTAAAGGCGGTCCAGCGTAATATTACAGTGTGTGACCTTTTTTTTTGGTGGCGACCTTTTTTTGGCCAGGCAGTGTATTTTTATTAAGATTATACTTGCAAGTACTTGTGCAGAAAATTAGGTGATATGCAGCATCCAAAGCCAAGAATTACAACTAAGGTATGTGAAAGGTATAGTGTGAAAGTACATTGTGGTAACGGTACCTGCAGCGCGGCTAGTGTGAAAGTGATTCAGTCGGGGGAAATAATGTATTTTAAATGTTAGGGTGTACATTTATATTGGTGACACTTTGGATCAGTGGCGGTCTGGAGCCGCAAAATAGAACACATGAACGCATGCACTGCATAAGCACTTTCCATTCATGATCATAGGAAACATTTTGAGTATTTTGTAAAAAAGGCTGCGTAACCACATAACACACTGATACACACATTTTTTTTTTACACAATACTCAAGTGTTTCCTATGATCATGAATGGAAAGTGCTTACGCAGTGCATGCACTAATGCATTCAGTATGTACTGTGCAACACATGGCTTAGCGCTAATACATTAATTACCAGTACACAATGCTTTATCATACCAACAATAATAATATAACAATATCATAAGGAGGATCTGTGCCCCATCTCTTGTTTTGTGGTGTTTTCTGCTCCCTGCTCCACACACATCTCCTGTTCATTTTCAGAGGAGTGTGTGAGGAGCCACAGCTGCTTCTCCAGCCAGTGGTCTTGGCTGCTGCACACTCTTCCATACAGTGTGTAGTCAATTGTAGGAGGGAGGAGGCTCTTTGGAAGCCAGGGAGCCACTTCAAGGAGGCTGAAAAGCCTGCGGGTTGCAGACGCCTGCTTTAGGGTTTGTGTCCACTATGTCTTTTTCCCCGCTGCAGAGAGGACACTTCCCATTCTGCTGAATTGATGTGTCCACTCTGCGTATTCTTAGCTGCATGCCTGTGGTGTTCGGCCTGCTGCGTCTGCCAGTGTTCGGCCTGCGCCTAGACATTACACACAATGCAGTTAGTCCTCTCATCCCCCTTATTGCATATTTTCTATTCCTATTAGGCTGCTAAAAATTATCTATAGCTCACAGCACTATCACAATTTAAAAAAAAACGAACTTTATACATATAAACATTTATTCTAGCTGTTGTCACATTCAACATAATTACAGATACGGTGACTACTCTGACATCATGTCTTTGTTTTGCCTGAATTGGCACTTCCTTCCCTTACTAAACATGGCCGCCACCGATTCTGACCTCTAGGAAAACACTTCCTAGTGGACGCAGGCGGTGTTACCAATAGCATTGTAGAATCTGTCGGGCACGTGAGCTGGTGGGAGAATAGACCAATTGGAGAGCCCGGCTGTGGCCAATGGCAGGAAAGTCGCGGAACGTCAACAAGGTGCGAGTGTTGTAGTGACAGGCGGCGGAGAAGACATGTCCGGCGAGTCTGACACCGCGGATGAGGCTGTGCGGGGCACCTGTGATGACGCCTCTATATGTAAGAGGTGAGGATGGCGCCTCGACAGCACGGACACAGCTTATGTCCATATATATATTATAATATATCTAAATATTTTGTTCTAATGGTACAACTTTATTAATAGTCACGACTTTATTCACAGCAGGCCTTTTCACCTCCTGCCAGGCTTAAAGTGGTGTACATCTGTGTAGTGTATATGCTTTCATTTGCCATTGTATTGCATTAGCCTACCTAGAAGTCCCTTCTATTATGACCGTACAGGTTAATGGAAGGCTGTCCCTCCTGCTTCTCCAGTCATTCATCATTGTACTGAAAATGTGTACACTGCACACTGGACATGTAACATTATTCTACCTTCTAATGCACTATTTGCCCATTGGCTACTCATTTTACATATTGGGTTATAGTTCTTTCAGTCTCGGAGCCATAATGCTTTTACACATGATAGATATGTGTTGCTGGGCATTCTATGTACAAACCAGGACATTAACAACTTAAGAGTTGCCAAGTCATCTTTCGCTTGAAGTCGAGTTGACCAATCGCTTGACGTTATCACACAGGAACAGATGTGTCCAACAACACATTGCCATTATAAAATCTAACTGTAAAGTGCTGTGGGCAGTGCCAGCATCGCCCATGGAAGCTCGCGGATGCAGTTTCAGGTGGCTGTGCATGACTTTTATTGTACTTCAACACAGACTTGCAGATTGTGTAGGTCACCGTGCAGTTTGCTTAAGCCTGCCGATTTTGCCGCCAACCGATGGGCATGTGTGCTCACAGCCGTCGGTCGGCGGCAAAATCAGCCGCCGATCGGGGGTGCCCACATGGGCCGACAGATCTCTGTCGCCCCACAGCTAGGCCGGCCAGAGAACGGACATGTCCGATGTTCTCTGACCGATGCCATTAACTTCAATGAAGACCGGCATCTTCATTGAAGCTAACGGCCAGCACACAAAGGGTGCCCGCCGATGCTTACAGCTCGGGACTGCAGTGTGATGACGTCATCACGCTGTTTTGCAGAGCTGATCTTAGCAGCTCTGTCAGCCCCCACTTGGTGTGTGTGCGGGGGCCTTTAGTCTAGAGCCGTGGTTCTCAACTTTTTTAGATCCGCAACCCCAGAAGTGACATCGGGAAATGTCACTTCCTGTATTTGTAACAGTGTGCAAGTGCCAGTGTGGAGTGCCACTTCCACATTCCAAATACTGTAACACGCTGTGACAGCACTTCCAGCATGATCAGGTAAGTGTAATGTCCCCTCCCTTATAAATATTTAATACTCTCCTAACTTCCCGTCCCGTTTGTGGGCATTAGACCTGCTGCTTGTTAGCAGCAGCTCTGATGTAGTTTGAAAACCATTAGTCTAGAGTAAAGTGCGCCTGTCACCTACTGCCTCTGCTACCTTATCTCATGTCCTATGTTTCAAACAACACAAAATCTACAATAAAGTTTATTGTTAATAAAAAAAAAACAACTAACACACAGCTTGTCTAGTTCTCTCAGGAGTCATTGATTTGTGCCTCCTGAAGTCAACTTTTCTGTTAATGCTGTAGTACATACAGTGCTTATTCTGTTCTCCCTTGGAGGAGGGAAGGCGATCGGGCAGCACCTGATTGTGTGTGGGTGTCACAAAAGCCCATGCATGACACCTTTACACAAGCTAGATATTACTTAGTCTGGGGTGACTGATCTAGCATGTGAATCTAAGTGGACCTACCACCGGTTAGGTCACTCTGCAGTATGGGCTTCAGCTCAGCTGATACTGCAGAGATCGCTGACTAAAATAAACAAAACTGATTGTGACAGCTGGAGGGGTGTCTTTTTAGAGACAGCCCCTCCCACTGTATTACGTCTTGTCTAGGCAGGACGTAATAAGCTGCAGGGATTACTGGGAATTCTCTCCCACAAGCCCCTGTGTCCCAGTCTCACAGATGTGACGTCAGTGTCACGTCTGTGAGACTTTGTGAAGAGTGGAGAGAGAAGCCTGTCTTCACACGATCTTAGCTGAGTGCCCCCCTCCTCCCCCACACCAGAGCTGTGAAGAAGTCTCTGTCTGTGAAGGAGAAGAGGGGGGGGGTTGTTCACTGCTGCCCGGAGAAGATGGATCAGGAAGTGGCTTCTCTGCCCTCAATCAACATGTTCCCATCATCAGATAAAGCATAAAGGAGGTAAGTAATTTTATTTGTTTCTGTGTAGCAGTTTTCCAGGATCTGAACGGCTGACAGGTAAGTAATGTGCTTATTTCATGCATGTGTGTGTTTTTTTTTAGTTTAAAACCGCTTTAAGTATCACATATGGTTATCACCCTTGAAATGCATAGTTCCTCCCAGCAGTCAGATGAGGGCTGACAGCTCTTGAAAGGGGAACGGGGTCCTGGATCCCCCTGAAGAAGGTTCTTGAATTACAAGATGTTATTATTTATATAAGCAGGGGTGCATATAAGTGGTACTCTGGTACTGAAAAGGGGCCAAAACTAGCTATGCGTACATGCATTATTGTTACACAGCTCATATGCGTACTAACAACTTGGAGGCACTCCGTGTCTGGGCGGCCGTAGCTATCAGGTGCACCCAAAGTGTCTGGCAATCAGCCATAGAGATCAGCAGCATAATTAGCATCTCTCCCACATTAAATAGCTGTACAAACAACGTCCACTTTATGATTTAAACACTACACTAAATGTACATTTTTTATTTTGGCAAAATTCTATCAGTTTTTATTGTTAAATGTATACAATTTATGTCACTCGATAACCTCAGGGAAACATTAATAACTATGAATGGTTGCAGTTAGGAGTTGATATAAATAATATGAATTACTAATCCAAAATAAGAGTGGTCTTCTAAGGGTGTTGGAGACCTGGGGGGTGGATTTCACAGTTGACATATGTATTGGTAAAATCTGACAAAAGAGAAGCACTGTTGACAGTTAAAAAATGATTATGAAAGGTATGGACTGCAGGTAGTCTCAGGGGTTAGTTACTAACCCAGAAAATCTCGGGGTCACACTACTGAGGTATGAGATCTGGGGGTTTATACAGTGCTGTACTGTGAGAATTACATGTGGCCCAAAGCCAGCTGGTGACCTGTTGATGGAGACAGCTAAATCGGATTATCAATCAGGAACAGGGAGGTCCATCTGCAGCAGAATCTACTGTGCAGGAGGCTGACGCAGAGGACAGTGAGGAAGATGCTACATATGGGGTGAGTACCAAACACCTGTACCTCTCCTGGTACCCATCTGAGGAGCTCACTAAAAAAGTTATGTGCACCCCTGTCTATAAGCATTAGGCTCTGTATTATATCCTACATAACAATGCTGGTGCGTTACAATCATAGTTTTGATTATTTGACATCCGTAGGTTTCTGTTACTTTTTGTGACTCAAAGGTATGAAGGCAATAGAGGTATCAACTGACTCCCCTACAGATCCATTGATCATGTGATCACTTGGCTGCATATTAAATGTTATTATTTTTCTGCAGGTTTGCAGTGAGTGTCGGTTACTGGAAGGATCCCTACATTCAGTATTTTGTCCGGCAAGCCAAGGAGCGCAAGGCACCTGAGATCAACCGAGGCAAGACGATGGCAACATAACGAAAGATGATTTTATGTCTTATTTTGTATCGGTTTTCTCGTGCGCTGTCTATGTTTCTGGTATCCTGCAAATGTAAATTTCATTACATCAACAGAGGTAGCGGAAGCATTACTGCGAGGAGCAGGGAAAACATAGAGAAAAGTTTACATTGAAGCCTAGACCAGAGAAGCCAACAACCAGATGTTGTTTATTGTTTGATTATTGTTGTTTTGAGGGGATGGCACCTCTGATTTATATGAAGAACTTTTTGATAAATTCGGCATCCGCAGAAGCCATCAATTGTCACATTTCTCTTTATTATTCAGAGCTTTATTGAGCAGTGATATGAAGTGATTCCTTCTGCTGTGTGACACAAACATTTATGGGCATTAAGATTTTTTTGCTGATAAAAACTTCACAATTAAAACATGATGGCAAGGGAGACAATTTGGTTGAGGTTGCATAGATATATAAACAAGAGAACGGTCAGTTAACTAAGGCTGGCCATACACTGTACAATCGATGAATCCTCGAGCGTGGCATGACATTGATTGAACGGAGACTTTTGCACAATTGATCCCATTCGATACTTTGACCCTCGTTCTCCATAATGGCAATCGAACCTGTATTTATTAACATGTTGGTTCCCTGTTCGATCGAGGTTTAGTCGATCCCACTCGAAGATAGGGTGGCCGCAATCAATTTGAGCACAATTGATCACCACAAATACGCACGGCGATTGATTGTGCTTGAATCAATCAAATCAATCAAAATTGAGCCATGTATGCCTAGCTTAAGGGTTTGTAGTTTTTTGGTAGTAACATGGGTTTTAATATGTATGACTAAAGCTGGGACGATGTACCATCTATTCCTTATGCGATTCTATGCAGTAGCAGGCAGCGTGATGACGTCATCACGCCCGCCTGCTAGAGCCGAGAATCGGACGGCACTCTGCAAGTTGAACAGGTTTGAATGTGATTGGTGGTCGTAAGGCACTTACTAATCATTTTGCAGCTGGAACAGCAAGGAGCTTACATGTTGTGCATCTGGGAAGAATCCGGGAACACCTCTCCTCCCAAGTGTTCCCAGTTCACCAGATAGCTAATGGAATGTTCTAGAGCTGTTCTACAGCTATACGTTTGGGGCAGATTATTTGTGTTCCCTGTGTTGATCTCAAGGCTTCGTTTTCATTCCTCTATAGATCCCAACTCCAGCCACTAGGTGGCACTGCAGGTCCGTTTGTAAGCTCTCACATATGTTAAGGTATAAGATGTATATTACCTGTTAATGATTTCTGTTGCTTTTTTGTTTCTTAGGGTACTATGCTCGGGTTCAGGGCGTCAGTCAGCTACTCCATGCCTTCATTAAAAGAACTGAATGCAATTGCCAAATTATTAATCTTGGGGCTGGGCTTGATACAACTTTCTGGAGGTTAAAGGTGAGGTCTTGTATGTATTAGAACTGAAGGCCCCCATACACGTCTAGATTTTCCTTTTAATCGGCTTAAAAAGAAATTTTTTGGGGGGTCAGGGAAATCGGTAATTGATTTTAATGTATGACAACTGTAGTAACAGATTTTCGATCAATTTTTTTGGAGCGACTGAAAGCGTAATTGAATTAAGATCATTTTCGATCAAACATTTTTTCCAATTTTAATCATTCTAGGTCGAACCATGTGGGCTGCCATAGATTTTTAATCAATCAACAGAAAAAATTTATTGAATTGAGTTGATTGAATGAATGAAAAATCTAGACGTGTATGGGGGCCTTAAGTGACCCAAACCTATGTCTACTGGGGTCCAACCATATTAAACATATCTATTATTGCATTGGTTGCCTTTTTTACACATATTATAACTTTATTTTAAAAAAAGTGGTTGTCTGTTATAATAATATAATCTGAGTCATATCCCTGGAATATCATAAGCCGCATCATGTCAGAGGAAAGCAAAACTGGTCATCTGTGTACTTATTACAGGTCGAAAAAATCTTCTTGACCAAAGACAGAACTCTGTACGTTTTGCTGAAAGGCAGCAAAATCATAGTGGTGGCATTATTTACTTACCTATGATGTTAGCGCGTTCCGTCGTGTCGTGCACATCATGGGGATGTGTCTATTCAAAATTAATTAGAGGTGTACGAAAAAAAGCAACCACTACGATTGCCTGAAAAGTCTCATGTAAATCAGTTAATGTTTATCTATCTTTCTGGCCTCAAGCTTAACACCGCTGCACAACCAGGTAAGGCAATATATATATTGATTCCTTGCAAACACCAGTTGTGCACATTGCTTTTACTCTAGATAAGGAGTAAAATATTGATCAAAATATTTCACTACAGGAAACTGTTATTTAAAAAAAATTAACAGCCCAATATTTTTCACACTGTTTTATTCTATAAGTGGCAGACCTACTGTATATAAATATCTGGGTTTGAAGCTGACATTACTTTCAATGAGGTGTAATCAGATGATCTTTTGTAATCCTTGCAGGATGAAAATCTCCTTCCCAAGAAATATTTTGAAGTAGATTTTCCAACAATAGTTGCAAGAAAGCTCTACAATATAAAGTGAGTAGTGTGCAGGTTACTCTTAATTTTGGGTTGAAATCTGTGCTGTAATACATCTATGTGTTTCAAAATTTTTGGACCCTTCCCGAGTACACCTGAGGTGCATTGACCTAAAAGCCATGCGCAGGAGTATGCAGAAGGCTAATGTCAATCTTTTCTTCTTTTAAGACCCTACTATGCCTATCCCTTAATCTCAGTGTAGTTCAGTTGTCTGTGGTATGGGAGTACAGAACACATGCACTCTCTATCAGAGCTCTAACATAAAACTAATGTGCAGGATAAGTGATTATCAACTAACCCAGGGGAGAGCAAACTTTTTGAGTTGTGGGCTGCAATGGGTTTTTAAATTTGACAGGGGCTGGACCATGAACCTGTAAAGGCAACCCGATCCCAAGTCTTCCCAGCCTGGGTGAGAAATGTTAACATTGATAAATTGATTTATAAAAAGTCATAATCTTACTGATTACCAGGGAGGTTAAAAAAGAAAAAAAAATATTTATAAAATGAATATAGATAAAAAAAAATTAGGCTTTGGATAGTAAATCTAGAGGCCCCCATACACTCCCCGATTTTCCGTCCGATCGATTAAAAACAATCGATTTTCTGCATTGGTCTTCCAGAAATCGTTCAATGCCCACATGGTTCGACTGAGTAACTTCGATCGAACTTTTGGGAATAATTGGTCAGAATGTGATCGGACATGTTGGAAAATGTTTCTCGATCGAATCTAAATTGTATTCAATCGGCTACTATTTCTTATGACC
This sequence comes from Ptychadena robeensis, assembly GCA_036250615.1. NCBI lineage: Eukaryota > Metazoa > Chordata > Amphibia > Anura > Ptychadenidae > Ptychadena > Ptychadena robeensis. The sequence goes on from CM070039.1 coordinate 70,819,610, forward strand.
TGAATAATTTAGGTCCGATCTAACTAATTATCATACTTTTACTTCCTGTTTCAAACATTGTGGTGTGTGTAAATCATCTGCCAGGTTGTGCTAGAATGTATATATGTTTTAACATTCTCCTGTATTTCTCTTTCTTTTTATTTTTTTTTTATTCATGTGACTAAACTGAAGTTGAGACCCTGTTTCCTCTATGATTAGCCCTCCCCATCAAAGGCACCCCCAGATTTTTTTCACAAAAATTTTAAATAGGCCCCCACCCCCAGAACAGACACCCACAGATACCTGGCCCTGGCCAAAAACTCCCATTCGGGTGGTACAATTGTGTGCCTCAAGCTGCTGATCCCTGCCATATCCCTTCCACTTCCGATCAAACATAAAATCGGGCGATGGAAAATGTTCGATCAAAGTAGGTAAAAATCGGACAATAATTGGTTGCTTTATTTGGGGATATAATGAAATACAGTCCGATCGATCAAAGATCCTCGTATTGGAAAACATTGATTGTTTTTAATCGGACGGAAAATCGGGGTGTGTATGGGGGCCTTAAGCAAACTATGGCCCCTAGCAGGAGACCTGTATAATCATCCTCTAGGCTTTATCTCCACTTATTACAGGGAAGCCAGAGTGTCTGGACACCAAGGGGACAAAGTGTCGGATTAAAATGCCGAAGGGTCGGATATGACCCCCGGGCTGTAGTTAGGCTGCACTAAGGGCTTGTGTTCACTGCTTCTTTTTTATAATAATAACAAATAATAATATCAAAATGGGAAGTGTCCTCTCTGCACCTTTTTTAATTATTTGTTGAGTGGGACCGTATCCACTCTGTATTATCTCAGCGACACTGTTTTTAATCATGGAATATCATGTCTTCATGGTGGCGACGCGCAGTGCCACCGCAGACATGTCCATTGAAGATCAATGAATGTGTCTTCTTTATTGCATCTTTGCAGCAGGAACTTGCCCTGAGTCACATGTCTTTTCAGCAGTTGACACATGGCCTAAAATAGAGGCTTTGGAGAGGCGCCCATGGTTCAAATTGAAAAGTCCTTTTATTTGTATAAATTACACATACGAATATAAAAAAAGTAATCATTACAAGGTTTTGTGACCCCTGAGTCACTTCTTTAAGATGATGAATGTAATTGGTCTGTGGAGGGTAAAGTAAAAAATATGGAAGAATGGCAAATACATAGGAGATAAATACCTCAAAAGAATAGTGTTTGAAATACATTACAATTGTAAAGTATTCATAAATTATAAGCCTCATGGTATACAAATTAAAATATTGCAAGTATGCATCAAGTAATAAAACGGTTAAAAATATATGCAGTGATAATAACAATGGAGAAACCTGATTCAAGACAATATATATAAGGAATTACATACAACAGTAATATATATTTTTTTTTCCAAAATTTTTTTTGTATTTTCATTCAAAACACAGTTTTACAGAAAAGAAAAGCATCCAAAAGGCACATCATAATACAATACCTTCAGATACACAAAAACCCAAAGGAAACATCCCTCCTGCACCCAAAAAACAGTAATATTAAATTAAATTAAATTAAATTAAATCTAGTCATTTGCTAGTGAGTACATGATTGGCATAAAAAACAGCAGAGTAGGTAAGTGTAGTTTTTTAGGTTTTTGAGCAACTGCGACCCATTGGGACAATTAAGAGTTAAGTAAAATGCAATTATTAATTTTTTAGTTTAGGTGCGCTTTAACTTAAAACGAAATTGTATAATTGTAAAATATTGGAATGTTGGATTCCCAATCACACCATGTTGACACAACTTCACCCCAAGCCTTAGTATGGTCTGTCGTATTTGAATGTAGGTTTTTCTCATACAAAGTTTCAGTCAGTCAAAACCAACTGGCATTGGAAATTTTTCATTGCTTTTAATGTTTAATTTGTTTCAACAGATCCAAACCACCTCTCTCCAAGCCAATAATGGAAACCCATAATGGAGATTCTCTGCTGATAGGTAGGTGTAATGATATGTTTTCTTCTGCTGCAGTGTAGAGATAAATGCCTGTGACTTTCAATTAAAGTCCAAAACATTCCTTACACATGTATTATCTTCTGAGCTTCCATTTTTTTTTTGTAATGGAGTTTTGTATAAAAGCGGCCCTATCACCCAGTTTTGTACTTGGCGTTCTTGTCAGAGGTAATTGGACAGGATCAGCTTCCTCACCATTAGATTTCCCCCACAAATGCGAAGCACCAGGGAGACAAGGGGACTTTTAAGGCTAAATAGTTGTGCTTTTTCGTGATTTTATTTAAAACCGGATGGATACAAAACAAATGAATGGGTCTCAAAACACTTCCATTAATATTTCATCACACGTTCAGGATACATATGTGCACAGAAACATTGTATATTTGTGTTCAGATGTAAATAGATAGCTGTCATCAAAGCAAAAAACCCAGACGTGTTTCACAACCTTTGGCTTCCTCAGGGGATGCTTTGTTTCTTATAAAACATGTATAAGTTCTAAAAACCGAGAGAATAATGAGGTATAACTTAAATTGTACATCCATTATTTCAATGTTATTGTTGATAAATGGGATACTAAAGCTGGGCATAAACTGGGCAGATTCCTGCCCGATTGGCAAGCTGATCGTCCGCCGTAGGGTCGGTCGGGTCGGCAGAGAATCGGGTGCGCCCCTTGGCCATATTGACCAAGAATCTGCCGCATGTCGGATTGCACAGTGATCCGACATGCCGGTAAATTCAGAGCCGATCCGTCAACATCAGAAGTAATGGCCCGCACACAAAGGGCACTAGCGGCCGTGCGTGATGACATCATCATGCCCGGTAGTTCGGCTGGGCAGTCAACAGGAAAACGAGAGAGCCAACACAGATCCTAGTGATTTTATTTGTTACTTATTATGTTCGTGTGGTATATTGATCACCATACTCATTACAATAATGAAAAGTGCCCTCATTAGTTCAATACCGTATAAAGTATACTTGGTGTGATTGGCATGAGAAGTACAGATAATAGGGCAGAACTTTTTTCATCACTACACAAAGATGTTTTCTCCATTGAAAACAACTACATGCCCCCCCCCCCCCCTCCAAGCTGCTCACAATATTGCATTTAATTAACCCCCAGAAGCCTGGCATAAAATGAAGTTTGTCATGATTCCACTGTACGTAAGTATATATTATTTTAGGATTGTGGAGTGCTATGCCAGCATTGTCCCGACCCAGGTGTAGGTCAAAACATATATATTTCTTTTTTTTTTGCAGTATCTGCTTTAATTCTGCTTACTCATACACAACGCATAACACAACCTTGTGCTTTTTGAACAATATTTATAAATACATCTAATCTATCTCTGTCCAGTCAGGTCTATTATGATTGGTCAGTTGCTGAATCCTCTTCAATTTTACTTTAGATCAAATTGTAAATAAGTTCATAAGTAAAAATCTCCTTCATGGTGTGGGGCATGTAAAGTTCTTAAATGGTACAACTGGGTTAACTACACAATTTCGCCTGTATGATGGAGGGGCCAGTGACCCCATGTGACAGCTAGAGAGTAGTGTTGTCACCAGCTGCCAGAAATGCTGACATCGTTTTATTGTTTCTATGCACTCTAAGAAAATTTATACTGACAGTGATGTAAACACGGAAGAGATTTTATACTATTCATGTGCCACAAAAATATTATTTGCCTAACTCTCCAAATAAAAACAGGTGACTCTCAGACAAACTTGTATTATTAGAAACAGCCATTGAGACTGGTAACTCTTACTTGAGCTGAGGTGAGGTTGGATTTACACGGTCGTTTACCAGGCTACTGCGGACTGAAAATACCTGAGCACTCCTGGGTGACTCTCAAAAACAAATGACTCTCAGACTATGTTGTATTTTACCAGGCACGGCAATTTAAGGTGTACATTTCAGTAACTTCATCATAAACAAATCTCTTATGTCACAATATACAGAATTAGTGTAATTTGTCAAAAAGCAAACTTTTATTATTAGAAACAACCATTGAGACTGGTAACTCTTACTTGAGCTGAGGTGAGGCTGGATTTACACGGTCGTTTACCAAGCTGCTGCCGACTGAAAATAACTGGTCCCTCCTGGGTGTGGGCGTCTGCATACTCTGCGCATGTAGGTGCTTGGGGGTCCTTTTTTAATGACCCCTGTTAAGCCCTGTATTGCAAACGAACAGAAACCGACCAGTAAAAACCTCTTGTCGCGTTTGCCCGTAAGTTGCACTAATCAATCCTAATACTAATACTATGAGATAGTATTAGGATATTAGAGAAGTAGAGGCCGACCCGAATATAAGCCGAGGTACCCAATTTTAGAAAAAAAGCCTAGGGGGGTAAGTGCAGCAGCTAAGGCTCAGAAACACACAGCAAATGTACTTTTGTTTTGAGGTGTAATTATTGAATTCAGCAGATTTGTAAGTAAATTACAAAGCCCCTGAACATGATATTATCACTAGAAGTGCTGGAGATGTAGAGATGGGATGTGGGAACATTGTAAAGAAAAAAGTAGTTCTAGCATATCAAGTATTTGCACAAAATAAGTTAAAATTTGGCTTGACTTTGAACCTAATTTATGCAAAAACTCCATGTGCTAGAGCAATTCACTCATTAAGTCTACCTACAAAATGCAGCGATTAAAATTTTTTGACCCGAATATAAAAGCACATTTCAGGTGCTGAAAAATTCAGCTTCGAGTATATACCTTCCCCTCTTCCTCACACTGGTCATCACCATGCTTAATGTTGTCTAATTTGCCATCCTCTAAGATGGCTGTTGCAACCTGAGCCTCGGCGCAAGGTCTCTGGAGGTGGGAGCGTCGCTGAATTTAGCATGATTTCACCTAGGTACGTTTTTTTTTTTTTTCTGGTCCCAATAATGCATAGCGTGTAAGCAGATGATAGGTTCGCTTTAATATGTTGTTCAAAAAGTTCTACTAAATATATATATATATATATATGGGTAGTACGTAGATGTTGATGAGATATAATATGTACCTTGAAAAGTTATACTGTATTGAGAATAACCTGCATTTAACATAAATACAACACTTAATTATGTTCCAAAAACATGTATATTCAGGCTTGAGTAAGCCAAGATTTGATGTCGCTTTCACTCTGAACTTGCTTCTTTTATGGGCAGCCAACATTGTAAAACACTGTATAACTGGGATGATTATTACCACTTGTAAACCGTAAGCTTTAACATTTATTTATCTACTTGAATTGGCCTGTTGTAAAAGGCTCCTATCAAGGGGAAAGGTGTAAATTGCTCCAGCGACCATGCACTTTGCTCAGCTAACTCTCTGTTCCCTCTTCTACTCTGAGATTGTAAGTTCAAAAAGTCATGCAGTGAGTGCCTTACACCTTTATTAAAATCTGTTCTGTTATGTGCTGGAATCGTCCTTTTTATGCTTTAGAGATGTAGTGTACTAATATTAGTACACTTCATTATAATAATACACATACCTGGCATGTAGGTGCTAAAAATTAGTGCTGTGTAAAACAGTAACTCAAATTTTGTGGAGAGTATCTCCTCTCAATACTTACAGCTCTGTTTCTGTGATGGTCTGACTTTTCAGTTTGAAACCTTTAAAAAAATAAACCAATTCAGCCACCGGAATGAAATATATATATTGACTATATTACAGCTTACCAGTCTTTCATTCCAGTGGCTGTATTGGTTAAATTTTTTCAGAGAAAATACTGCATGTTTGGACCATTAGACGCACCATATACTTGGGAGTGTCCGATGGGTGAAAAATATTTCGGCTTTCTCCCACTGTTGACCAGAGCTCCTTGCTCTGTCCAGCAGTGGCCTCCTGCCCAATGGCAGAGCTGTATGTGAGCTGGGCAGCTTGAGCCCAAATCGCATACAGGGCAGAGGGAAGAGCCACCTGTAGGCGGGCTCCACTGATCTAAACAATTAACTAAAACAACTACAAATCCTTGTGCAGGTCTTGTAATTGACAGCCAGGGAGAGCAATGGTGCTAGCAGGGAGCGATTGGGGGGGGAATGCCCCTTATGGTGTGAAAAATAGGGCCTGTTGACTTTGCCAGAAATGCCCCAGTACCGGTGGATTCCTGTGAATTAAACCAATGGCAGTGCAATGTATTCTGAGTGACTTAACCACAATATTACATTTTCATGTTGAGGTTTAGATCTGCTGTATTTTTTATTTTAGACCCATATTGTTACCATGTTAAGGTTACAAACTGCAGAAGGATACCAGACTGTCAAATCATCTTCATTAACAGTCCTGTTAGCTATTCATATGACTAAGCAAAACAGCTTAAAAAAAGTCCAAAGAATTTTAATATAGTGATACAAGACAAATCACCAATCCACAAGCTACCAATAGTTTTGCTATAGTTGTGCAACTAAAATCTTGCATTGGGTTCCAGGAACTGCCATCAACCCCACCACCAATTCCAATTCAGCCTTCTATTATCAGCACCAGTGGCACTGATCAGAGATCCAAAGTAAAAAAAAAATACCCAGTAAAATTTTTAAAATACACCAACACTCCACCTCCTCAATGACTTGGGGCGCGCGAAAGGTGACATGGCACTTCTGATGTCTACTTTCCATGTCCACCTGTGTCCGCAGCCAGCCACATCTGAATCTGGTGACACAGAGTGGCATAACATCACCTGATTAAGATCCAGATTGGTGGAGTGAGCGAGACCAGAAGAGTCATCTTGCAGCCTGGAGGATCGGACACTCCAGGCATGGTGGGAGGCGAGTGAGCGAGCAGGCAGGAAAGGTAAGTATTTTTTTCTGTCACTGCTTGAATACTGCATGTAGGCAAGGTATGCGTATATGTTTAAGTTTTTTTTTGTTAAGTTTACATTCCCTTACATCCCCAACCCCTTTTGTTAAGTTTACAGTCCTTAGATCCATAGAGAAGCCATGGGTAAGTATATTTTTCACTTATGTGGGGATTAGGAGACGGACCTGGCTACTCAGATAGGAGAAGAGAGGACTTTGGATCCAGTATGCGGTGTCACCATGGAATTAGAAAACTAAATGGATATTAAATGGCTTAGTAGGTGGATCTAATGCTTGGAGATCATCTTTAATTTGTAGATGAGCAGTGTTAGGTAAGACAGGACATAGAAATCTTATTTCACACACTTGCATAAAGATCAGTAGTTTCTATTGTGACCATAACTGGTGCTTTTCCATTCTTGTTGTGTAATTAATCCTTCTGGATGGGTTTTTGTGTATTCCTATTCATAGTCTGTAACTAGAGAGTAAAACATTCATTGGTCATAGGTTCTTATGTTCTTAACTCAGCCATCTACATAGCAGATTCATTCCAGTCTTCAGACTCTCGTATTAATACTTCTGTTTGATTTTTGTTTATAGATGCTCACAGCCTAGATTCCTCACGATACTCCATCATCGGGGCAGATCTAAGAAACCTAAAGGACATGGAAGAGAAGCTTAAGAAAGTTGGCATGGACCCACAGTAAGGTGTCTATTTACACTGGAAGACCAGAATTAAACACAAACTTAGAGCTTTTTTGCATGTTTGCCTTGGCAGAGCACACAGTTTGCATTCAGCAAGCACACAGATATCCCATAGGAAACCTGTGTCATATTAATGCCTTTTGGCCCAACACACTGCTAAAGGGACATAGGCTTAATGGCATTTTTAGTGTGTGCAGTTACCTCAAAAGTTAAGCTTTTCTCGCTCACCATTCTCCTCTTCCTTGGGGGTCATATCTTTCTGTATATATTTAATCATGTAATATTCTGTGGTTGACAAGTACTTGACTAATGATAGCATTAGTTTTCTGTACATTTCTGGCAACAATAGATCGATATTATCAGCTTTCTTCTCTATTTTCTGTGATCTGCAAAGCAAAACCCCTTATTAAACCCCCAGGCAGTAATCCAGATTGTGGCTGCACGTAGATTTTAATTAACAAATGGGGTAACCAGTGGTTCCCAAACTGGGGGGCGAAAGTATTCTGGGGGAGTTCTGGCCCTCATTCTGAGCCTGTGTTTGAATGGGGAGGGGCTCAATAATGTTACTAAATAGAAAAGGGGACCCTGCACTGAAAAGTTTGGGAACCACTGGGGGTAACCCTGACTCAGACTTGTGCATGCTTACATGTTACAGGCGTATCGGGGAGTCCTCTAGTAATGTCATGGGGAGTGCCCTTCCAGTAGTGGTGTACATGGGGATGTACAGGGGGAGGGGGGTGTTAGGGGGCTAGCGCAGGCCAAAATTTAAATAAATTACATTGTCATCTGTTTACACTTTTAGTACTGCTTTAACCTCCTGGGCGCTATGCCCGAAGCCGGTTCGGGTGCAGTTTGATCGTGAATCAAACTGCGCTCGTACCGGGATCGGGCACAAACGGCACCTCTCCGTGTGCCTGCGGCTCTGTAGAAGAGCCGCAGACACATTGTGCCTTTCCGGCACCGTGTCTTCGGTGTCATCTGTGACTCCAAAGGGGGCGGGGGGCGACTCCATAGACCTCCATGTTAATGGAGGGGGTGCTGCTCTCCTCCCCACACACCGGCGGTAGTAGAGGGCTGGGCAGAGAGCCGGCAATTGCAGGGGAAACTGCTTTTCGTGCCATAAAAACGTAACGTAATCAAAATAGAATAAAGCAAATCCCATAAGAAAAAGTATTGCAGCCACCACATCTAAGTTCAGGTAAGCTGCAGTATATCACATGTTCGCTTTATATATGCTTTGCCTACAATCTTCCTTGTATGGATAAACGATAATAAAGAAGTTTAAATACGTGCCATTCCTGGAGAACTGGTATACTTTGCCGATAATAAGAGTTTGATATTGTGTTGTTTATTAACCTGTTCTGATAAAAAGAATAATAATGCAGCTGATGGTATCTGTGTGGTGTGTGTGTGTGGTTTTATATGTGTGTGAGCATTTGTATACACGTCAGTGTGTGTGTATATATACGTCATGGTTTGAATTAGTATTTAGTATTTTTTTTGATAACTGTGTTGGGGGACAAGGGTTTATTGAGGTGACAACATGGGATAAAACTGTTCTTGCCTACATTGAAGTTGGACAAAAAAAAATGGGGTAGTTTCAACATCCAATACATTTAATTCAAATTCTTATTACAGAGACCAGCCATGTATAATCTCTGATCTATATACACAAAAAAACACAACTAATGTAAGATGCACTATTAAAAGCCCTGAAGATAGGAGGCTTCAAAAACCTTGAAACATATTGGTTATCAACTTTTTATAAATACCATTGTTACACCTCAAGTGATTCTGCACTTTTTGGAGCTCTGCTTGAACTTTTTTTTTGGGCAGGTTGTGATGGTTTCATGTGAAAATCTTCTCTGAATTTCTTCTCTGTCTTTATTTCCAGACTGCCCACACTGCTCGTGGCGGAGTGTGTTTTGGTTTACATGACCCCTGAGAGGTCGGCTAACCTCCTGAAATGGGCAGCAGACACGTTCCCCACAGCCATGTTTGTAAACTATGAACAGGTATCACATAATATTGTCTTTGGCTTTCAGTCTGATCCCCCAAGATATTGCACTTCACTGGTCTACTCTATGGGTCCCCATACATCGATTTTTTTGTTTGATTCCTGAACAATCGTTCTGCATGTGTGTTCGTTTTGCGGCAACCCTTTCTTCAAGCGGGATCGTTCCCGCTCAATGAAAGATGATTGAACAGGGAACAAACATGTCTCAGAATCATGTTCAATCGACATTACTTTGGATCGATCTCAGCAGATGACGTCGCCATGCTGTGATCGATCGTTCACCGATCGAACAGGTATATGCCAGTGTATGGGGACCTTAAGTCAGTTACCTCTGACTGATAAATATTCCACCAGTGGATGGATAAAGCCTACTTTAACAACAACCCTTAAGGTGTCCATACACGGGTCGATACTTGTTAGATTGGCCAATTGATGCACACCACAAAATAATGGAGATCAAACAGGCATTTAGCAATATATTGGTTCACTGGTCGATTGCCTTTTTTTTTCAAACGGGATCGATCGAACAAGGGTTTTCGGCGATCGCGTTTGTTGCGGTGATTGTTCAGGAATTCTAAAAAATCGACTTGTGAATGGGGACCTTTCATATGTTGTTGGTTGAGAAACAAGACATTTTTATTTCTTTATTTGCCTTGGCAGTAGCTGCATTTTATCAGTATGTCTAATTTTCTACCCTCACTTTCTGTCCCTGGCCCCTGAGGATACATTCTCTGGCCAACCGAGCTTTCCTGTGGCCCCATGTAGCACCCATGATCCGCGGGCAAGCGTGCACGCACATCAGTCGCTGACAAAATCGGCCGCGGCGCGCTATTTGTATGTCACACGTTAACATAAAAAATGGCCTTCTTCACTGTCTATTGGCAACAGGTACACTTTGAACATACACAACCGTTATATAACTACAGTGATAGTTCAGAGGCCAAGATAAACACAGACTGAGCTGAACAGGAAATGTAATTCAAGCTTTTTATAAAATTGTATTTGTCTGTCCTTCCTATAAATGCCAGCCTTGCTGGACCGGAATCAGCTGGCAGGATATGAAGACGACTTGTTATGAGATGTCAAAACATTTATTGAGAACAGATTGAGGTTTTATGGGATTTATTTAGGAGAGAACCAGTGATAAGAAGTGTCTGTAAATTTCTGTTCTCATTGTAACCAGGTCAACATGGCGGACCGCTTTGGGCAGATCATGGTAGAGAACCTACAGAGGAGACAATGTAACCTTGCAGGTGTGGAGGCCTGCCAGTCACTCCAGTCTCAGGTAAGGAACTGCTGCTCTCATTCTCTCTGCTTCATGCTCTTTAGTTGCTCTCAACCGGTTTAGATCCGCCACCCCAGAATTGATGTCACAAAGTGTCACTTCCTGTATTATTACGTGGAAGTTCTGGTGCTGAGCGTCATTTATGTGTTCCACATACAGGAAGTGACACTCTGCAGCGTCACTTCCGGCACAATCAGGTAAGTTTTATGTCCCTCCCTTATATTTTTCTACCCTCATGTGGTGATGATGTGCAGGATGGGAAGATAGGAGGGAGAGTAACACCCCATCCCTCCGAAGCAGCCCTCCGAAGAAGGATGCTGATGCTTCCAGTGAACTCACCGAACCCCTGTGAAATGGTCGTTCGACCCCCACGGGGTCCTAACCATAAGGTTGAGAACCACTGCATTAGAGGGACAGTCCACCTAGACTTAAGAATTTCATTTTGAATGGAAGCTCACTGGTTCCATTTGTCCCATCTTTAATGGACTGCAGAGGTAAAGGCTTAATAACTTCAACAGAATTTAATAATTAGGATGACTTATAGGCACCATTATTACCATTATTTATAACATTATTGTAGATAGATAATGTCTAGACCTGAGCTTAAGCCATCTCTAGGAGGTCTGTAAGAAACCACATTTCATTACAGTAAGCATGAGGCTTGCTTTCTAGCCTTGGCAACTTATTGAACAAAAGAGATTTGTCCCAACAAATAAAAATGTTGATTGACTGCATATTTCTATATGGCCATGTATCATTTCCATTTGGTTTCAAAGACACCTTGCAGGGAGGTTCATTTCCTTGCCTAGCCTCTTATGGTGGCTATACACTATAAATTGATTCAATATCTCCCTCACAGTGATTTCTTACCCGAGTAACTTCCCCAGCGACCACCAGCCAGTGCGAGACCAACAGACCTCTATTGGCATACTAAAGCTAGCCACACACGGTTCAATTTTGGTTCAATCGATGCTCGATTAGATCGA
>CM070039.1:70847245-70870028 GCA_036250615.1 Ptychadena robeensis
AAGTATATATCACTGCTATGTAGTGCCGGGTCCTCCCTGATAGAATACATAGCGATTGGACTGTTAGAAAGGTTCACATATTTCATGGTTGTGGTAAAACAAAAGTTATTGTCTGGTAAGATTTGTAAGGTGTATGGGGGGCTTCAGATGGCATTGTGAGTGCATGGAGTAAACTGTGAGGAAGGTGTCCAGGCCACGTTTAGTGCCAAGCGAGGATACTGCGACCAGGGATTTAATTAGCATGGCAGTATGGTGCCAGCACAAAATATAGAACCACTTCTGCTTTATGCTGAGCCAGTACAAGTGCAAAATTGCCTTGTTTATTTGGAATGTCGGTCTCGGATGTGGTACATGTACAGTATATTATCAAATGTCTATTTTTGATTCTTGTATGGTCTACCCATGGCGAGGAGCCAGGCTGCATCTGCTAATCACACCCAAGCTCTGGCAAGAGTCACTATTAGGTGTTTTATGCTCATTTTCCTTTAAAATAAAAATTCTGGCCTCACACTTAAACCCTGTTTTCTCACAGCATGTCCTCTCCTGAGTCCACTCGCCACAGGTCCTCTTTGTTCCAAGCGATGACCTTGGAGAGAAGAAGCTGGCATCGCACATCAAGAAACCATCTTAAGTGCCCCTTTTCCCAAACGCGACACGTCAAATTGCAGGCTGGTGGCGTATAATTGCCTGGCGGCATTTTGGCAGCACTTTACCCAAGCCGGAGCGGGCCAGCGTCTGATTAAGCTGCAATGAGTTTGCTTCTAAATGGCGCCTTTTCTTCTCTGTATACGCAGCCCACATGGAAGATTGAAGGCAATTTGTGTAGCTCTCCTGTTGATGCAATGCAAAAGCTTGACCTGCTGACTGCCATTTTGTCACCAGAACGTGGGTGACTGCTGCTGAGCTCCCCCCTCCCCTCATTCGTCTTATGTCTGTCTAAGTGGCTCTTCTGCCTCTGATTGACATGTTATTTTCTGCAGCACATGTCAATTACCATAATTAGTGCACAGCCATCAGTTGGCTTGAGGGGATGTTTTCACATCCGTCAGGACCCCCTACGCTAAGTGCAGTGCTTGGCAGGAGGTCCCGATGGAGCACATACACTTTACCTGCTCGGCAGATGCTGTGTCCTAACGTCTAGTACGTTAACTTCTGCATCGGCGGATGTCTGAACACAGCATTTGCTGGCCAGCTAAAGTGTATGTAATCCGTCTGGATCCGTGCCAAGCACTGCACTTAGTGTAGGGGGTCCTGACGGATGTGGAAACCCCCCCTAAGTCTGCTCAAAGGAAATAGTCATTTTGGGTGGGGGATAACCAATGAAAATGTTTTTTGTAAATCAATTTTAAAAATCTGTTTATTAAAAATTAGGGGTCATAGCCTCACAGCTGGCCCACCACTGTGCCGGGCGGCTATCCTAGTAAGGCCACTTTGTTGAATACCCCACGATAGCTTTTTGTACCATTCCCCCCATCATAGATGATTGTTTCTGATCCTCACCGGACGCCTATTGCTGGTCGTGACAAAACATGCGCCCGCACCAACTTTCCTACCCTGCTCTTCATCTGGGAAGACAACAACCTCCCCTCCAGTCTCCAAAGCTGGGTTGGCTGAGTCCCGACCTTCCTCCACACCTAACCTACCTGGATACTGTTGTATTTACTGTAAACTTCCTTCCCCTTCCTTTTACTTTTTCAGTTCTGAAACCTGTTGCTACTGTTCTCTAAGTATTTGAAAATAAAATAAATATTAGCAAAAGTAGAAGCTGGTTTGGGCATGTAAAAGGGCAGGATCTGCAACCTATAATGCTGAGGTGGTCTACAGATGATGATAGTGATGAGGAACAGGTAACTTTGACCTTAAATATTGAAGCACTTTGTCCCTGAATTGCCACCACTGCATTCCTTTTTTAAAAAGAAAAAAAAAGCTTTTTTAGGTTGTGTCACCGCATTTCTGTTGGGTTTAGGTCTGGACTTAGATTATGAACCACAATACTTTCTTTTTTGCTTCATATTAACCAACAATGCAGCTATGGAGAAGTCTGAATTGCTTGGCAAAATGTTTAGAAAATAGAAAAAGCCATTTAGAGTGTATTATTTCCAGATCATAGTATAATAAAATGATTGGCTACTACAGGTAATGCCATTTTTCAGATAATGGTTCCACTGCTATTCCACATGCATATATCTGTGTCTGTATTATATTAACCTATAGTTTACAATATAGTGAGCAGTGTTTAGACTCTTCCACATTATCCCAATGACCTAAGTATCTGACTTGACACTGAACTAAACTGTCCAGTTAATTAGAGTGTAGAGGATTATCTACAAATGAGCTTGTGATCTCACAGCACTTGGGCTGGATCTTTACTTACAGAAAGCGTGTGTATAGAGAACGCATTGAAGACCGGATTCCTATACATGAGCAAGTAACCGCAGTTTATTCTATGGAGAATTCTTTCATAAAGCGGCAGAATCTTTGCACAGGTAGGCCCTCATCCTCTTTATACATAGGGACCATCTTGCCAGGACTTGCAGCGTACATCCTTTCACTCTATATGTAAAGGTCCCCATACATCATTAAATTCTTGCTCGATCAATCGTCACGCAAGTGCACGTCGAACAATCGATAAAGAATCGCTCACTGTCCACCTTGAACGATCAATCAAAATGTTGTCAAAATCAACGGGTGAATCGATCGTACAGGAATCCGACATGTCTGTGTTTTTTAAATGATCGTTCGCCTTCAAAGTGGTGGTCATCGATCGACTCATTTTTAGTATGGCAATGACATCAATTTCGATGCAGAACATTCAAGAAATCGATTTGGGAATCAATAGTCGATCTGGAAGAAATCGACCCGTGTATGGAGACCTTTACTGTAAATGAGCATCTCCCAATATTTTCCTGTACCTGGATGAGCAGGAAACTCAAGCATGACAGTGTGCCTTGTTTTCTGATCAATTCCATATATGCCAGTGTAGGTGTCATAGGTGTGTAATTCACAGCTTAATCTGTTTTTATGACATATAAATAAATGTAATTTGTAGAGATTCAATGTATTAAAGTGTAACATTTATTTTTGTTGTTTTGATTTTGGTTGGCATATTTTAATATATGGTTGCTGCTGATAATTTGGACCAAATCATTCATATGATCTGTTTATGTCTTCTAATAATAGTACTGTATTTTTGGCACTATAAGATGCACTTTTTTTTACAATAAAATCAATTGGAAGGTGTCCATGCGTCTTATGGTCGAATGTGTAAAAAAAAAATTAATATATATATATTTTAGTCCCAACCATCCTGGGAGCAATAGCTTTGCATCCTAGGAGGCAGAAATGTGTTCCATTCCCTCCAGCCATGCCAAAAAGCCACTGCCAAGAGTTATTATAGAGATTATATTTTAGAGATTATATCTGAACTAGCAGTACCCATCCTTTGAACACAGTGACCAACTAATGCAAAGAGACATTTTACAATTAGATAACACACGTTGTGCATTAACATTCTGCATTGCAATAAATACATTTTGTGACACAGACTCATATCTCCTCCCATATGTAAATAGCTGCTCATGGGTAAGTTGTTGTAAGTTGTCTCTTCATAAGTTGGTCAGTGTGTTCAGAGAATGGGTACTGCTAGTGTATAAACACATATTAAAGTTTCAGCCCTGACACTCTGAAGACCTCCCTCCTAGCACTGGCCCTTTGGCTGGAGGAATATAGAGTGAGTACTGCATGGACCAGGCCTACTTTGCTGGAACATTCTATATATTTACTTGATATCTGAATGACTGTGTCTTTTTTCCCCTAATTTTCTCTCCAAAACTATGGGTGCGTTTTATGGTCCGCCACATCTTATAGTGCGAAAAATATGGTATTTCATAGACATAATTTAAAGTTTATGGAATAGAGTATATTTGTCACCTGAGGTTTAAGGTTAGTGATTACATTTAGAGATTTAAACCCTCCGACCATTCTCTAAATCTGTCTGAAACTCTACAGGATGAGATTTCTGTTCCAAGCTGCTTTTCTTACACACATGCTCCAGCTAGTGTAAAGGGTATCCTGTGTTTTTTCTACCTACAGTGTTATAGCAATCAAGAAGCTCTGCTACATACATAGATTGAAGAAACACCCACCTGAATAGAAGATACCCAGCAACACACACGGGAACTGTACATATTACAATGGAATACATAGCTCCCTCTAGAAGCTAAACAACATATTTCTTTATTTCCTATCCAAAACAAATGTGGATTAACCAAGCACCATTTCAAAAGTCACAGAAATAATCACTGATATTCAAATTAATTTAAACAATGTCCATTTATTTAAATAGACCAGAATTTTTCTTGAAGTAAAGTCTCCTTTGGAGATGAACAGTTTATTAAGCTGGAATTAAGCTTTACATGCGATCGCAGGGAACGCCACAGCCGTCTCCTTCCAATAAAGTGTGATAACGGGCAGTCTTACTGGCAGACTGGGAGAATTCTGTCCAGTGATTACTTCATTTTTTATTAAACAAATTGCCTGGAGAGGCAGATTATCTCAGTTTTACTGAATGCTAGAGTGCCAGCCAAGACAAACCAAACCAACGTTCCCCACTTAATTCTTTCAAGTTTATTTGACAAAAACAAAACAATGAAGCAAAACCCATAGATACCAATCAACACTTATAATCTGTTGTAATACACAATGGTTTCTGATTGGCCTCTATGGAATACTGAATTTTCCATAGCAGTGCTTCACGGTTTTAAAGAAGTCCTGTGCCGAGAGGAACATAGAGGATATACAGTATGCTCTTGCTGGTTTTAATCTGAAAATGCTGGCTACATAACACTACAAAGTATAAAGCACCATGGCTGCCAGGTACTCTGGATGTTTCAATAGCAATGCTAGTCCCTTTATTTCCCTTGGGACAGGTTCCATTTAAGATGTTCTGTTTTGGGAGGATTAGGAAACAGCTTCACCCTACTGGTCATCCCTCCTGTAAGCACACCCTTCTCCAGCCCACAGTAACTTAAATACAGTAGGTTATACTGGCAGAATTTTTGGAGAATAGCAGAAACTGATAATTTTTTTGCTTTTCGCTGTTGATTTCTGGTGTATGTTCTATAATAGGAAAGAGTCGGTCCGTGTTGCCATCTGTAAACTTTGGTGGTAAAATACCCATGTGTAGGCCCCTCTAAATAATATTAAAGGAGTCACATTCTCCCCCTTGGAATATATTTTAAATGCTTTTATTGGCAGATGGTACAGTGGAAATTTGTGTGGGACTTGGTTGGTTTTATAAATAGTTCAGATCAAGATGACAGAGCATATTTAAGGCACTACCCTTTACCCACTTATACCTCTGTTCTCTGCATTTTCATGCCATTGTACCTACCTTCATGTGACTGTGTTCAGCCACCATCATTGGCTTCATTGGCATCATTGGCCACATACTAGACATCACATGCTTTCTATACCTAGCAGCACTGGGTACTTTGTGTTGGTTCCAACAGAGCAATGGAATCTCTTTATGCTCATAATTTCTTATGCCCAGTTGGACATGTGTCATTAAACATAAAACTAACAGAAACCAAATCATAAGATGACGTCTCTTGGTGTATCTCATAGATAAGCAATCAGCTTAAAGCCATCCGGTGTGGGTGTTACCATTGGTCATGTTTCTTTATCCTAACTTTGCATTTGTTTGCCATCGGATGGAATTATTCCTTCAAGGTTATCTAGAAATGATGACTTTATACACAATAAACATGCAGATCAGTGCGTTGACTACAAGCCATCATGCTACAAAGAACTCAGCTACAGTTGCCTACTTATGCCAGGGAGGCCTGGGATGTGGACTGTAGTCTCTAATGACCTCGTAATATCATCTTTACCTATGCCCTGGATTGATAAATACCCTAGTAAATGTAAGCTTTTAGTGATTTGGGGAGTGTACATCCATTTAGTTGGCTCTTGTTGTTCAGATATCTCATCTGGTTGGCTCGGCTCAGTTACTGGAAATACAGCTGAACATGAATGATGGAGTTTGCCATATTCACTGTGACCACATGCTAAAAATCTTTTTTCTTTTCTCCTTCACAATAAATAAACATGACATAGCTCATCACATTATAACTCTGTATGCTTTTCATATATTACTCTATATATATTACATTATTTGCTCTCTCTCATGTCATCACACATTCCCTCCACCTTGCCCCTTGTGAAAAAAAAGGGGGGCAGTACAAGATACACCTCATATATAAGCTTTCTCCTCACCTTAATTTTGTAAGATCTATTGAGTCCTGTTCATTCCATATGAAATTTAATTCCTCTAATGAATTCCCTATTCATTTTTATTAAATTTCCATAGATCTTACCTCATGGATACTAGAGATTAGCTCTACTGTTGAGGGGGTGTTTGGGCTCTTTCATTTAGCTGCTGCAAGGCACTTTACTGCTGTCGATATATATGATTTATGAGTTAACCACCCATTCATAACGGTCGTTCTGGTGTTTATTATGTGATGATACCTGGACTGCATTTACCATAATGGCACCTGGGGTTGGTGCTCAGGGCTAGGCTTCCACTGCATCAATACCCCTGAGTTTGACGTACGCCAAAACACAAAGATGTTGGCACATCCAGTTGAAATCAATTTACCAGTACCCACATGCACGTTAAAACGACGCAACCCAACATACCCATAGAGAATACATTATATGCATACATTATATGCTAAAAAAAAAACAGGTGAATAACGCATGTCCTAAGGAATCATAGATACATTAACACAGAGACCTTGGCGAACTGCTAAATGTGTTGAAAACATAGCTGAAGGCAGCTTCAGAAATAGTTGTGATTATATTGTTTTCTTCTCCCATTCTGGCCCTGTCTAAGCAAATGTGGCTGCAGTGGGATTTTGAAAAGACAGAAATAGGCTAGATCTGCACAGCATTATGGGCTTCACCGACCCCCCCTGTGTTAATCGTTTACCTTGACAAGGATGCAGATGCAGCCCATCCATATACATGCCTACCGCACCCCCTGTTTCCACGGCGGTCCACTGGCAGAAAGGTTAGCGTTGCACACTACGTCAACCAGCCGGCGGACCAGCTCAACGCCGGGTGCGCTGTGGAAACCTAGCCTTTCTGTAGATAAATTATATATATTATTCTATAACTGAGTCCATTAGGGTTGATGAGGATTAATTTGGGGTTTATAAAAAAATTTAATTCAATTTACTTTCCTTCAAACCTTTTTTTTTCAGTTCAATGGTTGCTTCACAAACATGGTAGATACAAGGAACGGTAGATACAAAGAATCAATAATGATGCATCGTATTTCTGAATCACGCTTCTGTTTTCAAACACTGTTAACAAGCTCATTTTTTTATGGCACCCGCTGTAGCAGTTGTAAACCCCAAGCAAGCATTGGCTTTCATTTCTTTAAAATTATAAGGCAAGACACAAAGTGTGTTGTGAACATGTTTGTAATGGGTTGCTACATTATTTTACTATAACAAGCCAGGTTTGCTAAAAAAGTTGTGGTCCCAAGGACGGTACTACCATTTTTTGGGGTCAGCTTAAAAAGTAAAAAAAACTATTTATGTTAAGAAATAGTGGGGTTAAGCCCCCCATTACGCATCTAGATTTTCTGTTCAATCAACTTAAAAAGAAAAAAATTTTTGTGTCAGGGAAATTGGTGATTGACTGTAATATTTGCCAACTGTAGTAACAGATATTTGATCAACTTTTTTTGTGATCGACTGAGAGTGTAATCGATTTCAATACAACCAATTACAATTTTCCAGCATGTTCAATCATTTTTCAATCAATGTTTTTCCCAATTTTAATTGTTTTAAGGTGGCCATACACAGGTCAATTTCACTCGATTCCTGGCCGATCGATCACCAGGCGCGTGCACGTCGATCGATCGACGAGGAATCAAGCGCAGCCCACCTTGACCGATCGACCCCGACCGATCGACATGGCCCCCAAATCGGATCGGCCAGGCAACCAACCTGTTGGTGTTTTCTGATCGATTGGGCACACATCAAGGGGCGTTGACATTTGTGAATCGATCGACTGGTAAGAGAATCGTCTAGGAATCGGTGGCCTAAGGTGGTAGGCACAGACTTGTATGGTCGATCGATCTAGCTTTAGGTTGATCTTACCATGTGGGCTGCCATAGATTCAATCAACCAAAAACATTGATTGCATGAAAAATCTAGACATGTATGGGGGCCTTTATACTTTATACTTTTAAATTTCTCCAAGCTGAAGTGCATAGACATGACCTTTCCACATACAGTATACATGAATGGGATTTCTTCTAGATGTGTCTTACTGGCAGAAAGCTAACACCTGTGACCAAGCAATAGTTGTACTGAAATAGCTCGTTGGCATGGTCTGAATATGGCACAGAGTTCAAGGTAACACTTACCTGAGTGTTGCATCACACCCTTTCTGATCTTATTATATAGAGCAGATCAGATACTATGTCCCCTTGTAAATGACATTTTTATTAGAGGAAATCTAGGTCAGATGAGCTGATCCTGTTCTTTGTTCCATTGCTAGTGTGCAGGTATGAGGGTCCCTGTCTTTATATCTGTCTACTAGTTAGGTCATTGATGTTGTCTCATGTGAAGAAAGATGTGGTGGGAATGTACTAAAAAGACAAGTTGAGCATTAAACCCTTTATGTGAGACCCTTAAGGTGAATAATGGGCAATGGGTTGATATATGGGGCCTCAAGTGTGGTGCTTGATATTACTAAACACTGTTCAGTGCAACGTTATAGGAAATAGCCAGACACTGAATATAATAATGTAGATGGCCAGGGACTGGGAGGGAACACGCTATATGCGTCTTTCTTATATTTCCCAATTCATAAAAAAAAATAGGTCTGTATGCAGTCAATGACAAATTACTCATGCACTTACATAGAGCATTATAGGGCTTTTCTTCCTACAACTAAATGATGTGATGGAGGATTAAAGGATTGGTAAAGACTGGATGTTGGGAATGGGAGTTTCAATGCTTCCCTACTGAATATATAGAGAGGGAACATAATTTTTAAATAGTTGAGGGTTGCCAAAAATGACCTCTTAAGCCCCCCATACACCACATACAATTACCATGCAATTTCTGTACAACCAACTTTTCTTCTACCAAAACCATGTAATAGGAGGACCTTTCTACACCTTCCAATCACTATGTATTCTATCAGGGAGGTCACTATACTACATAGTTGTTGGTAGGTCTCATGAAAGTTGTATGGAGGAATCTGAAGGTGTATGGGGGGCTTTATACACAACTCAAAGGTGTTAAGCTGGGAATAGACAGTACGATTTACCATCTATTCCTTATCCGATTCTCTGCACTAGGAGCGGTGTGATGACGTCATCACGCCTGCCCGCTAGTGCAGACAAACGGACGGCACTCTTAATGTGCAGCTCATTACTTCGGCTGGGGGCAGCTGTCCCCAGCCGAACTAATGGGATCGGGCTAAAATTTACCATCCTGTCGGATAACTGTGCGATCTGACAGGACAGCTGATTTAAGTCCAATCCTCGTTGGTTGCTGCATCCAATTCCTGCACGTCTCGATCCTTAAAGCTCCCCATAAACCTTTAGATCACTCCGTGCAATTACCTTTCGATCTACCAACAACTCTGTAGTGCTAGGTCCTCCCTGATAGAATACATAGTGATTGGAAGGTTTAGAAAGCTCCTCATATTACATGGTTTTGGTAGAACAAAAGCTGATTGTACAGGAATTGGATGGTAAGATTGTAAGGTGTATGGGGGCCTTTAGGGATGCAGGAGCGCGCATAGCATCGGATCGGGGATCGGATCGTGCAGGAATTGGACCGTGTATGCCCAGCTTTACTGCTATATAGATAACATTTGATAACATAGGTTTATCTAAGATTGTAGATTAGACTGTAGATTGCAGGTGATACCGAGATGAATCTGTTCAAAGTGGGGGAACTAGTGATGTGATCTACATCCGTATTTGTATTCTATATGACTATGTAACAATCTTCTGAGATAAGAGGGACACTGCTTTTCTTGACATATGTAAGCCCCAACTGCCACACCCCCAGTTATCCTATCAAGATAAAGTGTTAAAACCTTCAAGTGCTTTATTTTCCGCCAAAGTTGTTCAGTCTTAAACATAAGAATATAAATTATATAGAGTTGTTCCACAATTTGCATTATTTTTCCTCACCGAATTGTAAGGCGCATCCCATGGTTTTTTTGAGTTTATATTAAAAAGAAACCAAAAAATTTAACCATAGACACGACCATTCAGATATCAAGGGAATACACAAATTGTTCCAGCAAAGAACACAGGACTTGACCATGCAGTATTCACTCTATATTCCTCCAGCCAAAAGGCCAGTGCCAGGAGGGAGGTCTTCACTGCAGCAGCAGAGTGTCAGGGCTGAAACTTTATTATGATTCTATGATCTAGCTCATCAGTCTTTCCAAGTTCAGGACCCTCTTTGAAAGGGTTGCCCACGCCGGTCCTTAGTACTCAGGAGACCTGGCTCAGATCGAGGTCACCTGGGGAATGGGACATTCGAAGGTCAGATGGCTTTGGCTGTATCTACTTGTCACCCATTTTTGGGGAACAAGTCTTTAGCTCCCTTTGGAGGGAGACATAGCGGCACCCGTGCATTTTTGTGTGGTTTTACCACGTGTCACTCCACTTTTTGGCACTGGGTGCAGAGTTTCATCATTTTGTGTGTACGCCAAGGGCTCAAAAGAAGAAAATGGAGCAAATTTCAGCCTCCTGGGATGCAGAGATATTGCTTACAGGATGGTTTGGGATTTAAAAAAAAACAATCCCATTTATTTGAACCCCCCTCCCCTGGCGTTTGAGACAAGCCCAGTTTGTCAGGACTTTGTTTTCGCATCAACTCAGCATACCCCCAAAAAACTACAGAGATGCAGCTGCAGAATTTCCAGGGTTCTGGGATGGCCATAGACCTCCATGTTAATAGAGGGCGTCAATTTGGCAATGTGGACAGAGGCAGGGGGGAGGAAAGGAGACTTCTAGTCTCAGTAAAGAAACAGTTAATTTTCAGTTATAAAAGACTCTCTATATAGTGTCAGCAAAGGGGCCTGTTCTAGACCTGTACTACAAAAAAAGAAATGTTTTCTATTAAAGTCAATTGGCCTTGCTCAACAATTCTACCACTTAAGAATCCTTGAAATCAGGGTAGGACTCGGAACGTCTATCATAGGGGAAAAACACAACCCTGCCATGGTATGAACATATTTCAGTAAGCTAAAAAAATATACTTAATATGTTATAGTTCCAGAATGAATGGTGGGAGTAGATGAAAAGTGCATGAGCAGCAAAAACCTTCTGTTTCTCTGTGTAATGGTGAGTAGAGGGAGAATTTGATTGCCTTGGCAGTCATTCTCCAAGCGGCTTAAGGAAGGAATGGCAGTAAGTGGAAAGGCTTACCTCCCTTAACTGACAGCTAAAAAGATAATTGTCGTCAGGTGATTACTTACCTGAGAGGGCTCCGTCGATCTTTACCACTTGTTTTAACACTACAGAGGTACCATGAATCCATAATTGTTTAAGGAACCCCTAACAGCCTCCTGAAGAACCCTGGTATTCCTGCACAATCTATACACTGGATACAGACCCAACAATGAAATGTAAAGCCGGCCATACACGTTGCGATCTGCGGCCGATTGGTCGATTATTTGAATATGCGACCCCAAATTGCAGCTGCCCACCTTAAGCGATTGACCCAAAAGGGTCAAAATCGTTCAGGGAATGGATCTAACAGCCAGGATCCCCATCCAAAGAATCCCACGGCAATCACTGTGTTAGTGGCGATTCCCATTCGTTCTGCCGGTGACCACAAGCAGGTGACCAATAAAGACTAAAGCTAGCCATACACGTTTACATCCTCGTTTGCGTTTCCGGCGATTGATCACAGCGTGGTGAGGTCACACTGTGATCTATCACCGGCAAAACGAACGAGGATCTAAGCGTGTATGGCTAGCTTTAAGCAGGGAACACACAGCTCGATATTTGAGACGTCCGATGTTCCCTGCATCATGCTGCTGCCAAATATCAGCGGAGCTGTAGAGACAGCTCTGCTCTCTCTCCAAAACAGCCAATGCCTTGCATGGAGACCCCGCAGTCCCCAAGCAAAGCAACGGATTAAAGCAGGGTACAGACATGTAAATATGGGCCAATATCCTTGTTTTCGAGCTGGATTGATTGGTCCGGTTTGAAAACTGGGATGACCGCATATAATATGAGCCAGATAGATGTCCGCGAGCACGCACCGCGCTCGAATCGGCTATCGATCTGGCCCCTATCTTCATGTGTGTACCCAGCTTAAGTCTTATTATTAATCATTATTGGTCACATAGTCTTGGAAAGTTTTGGTTACTTATGAATGCTTATGTAGGATCTCAGCACTGCACTCCTTTTAAAGCGAGTAAAGCCCCCCATACAGCCTTAAGAAATGCTAAAGAAAAGACCTAGTGAGTGTGTCCAGTAATCCCCATGTTTTCTAGTCCAGGCCAGGGATCATAGTCGGGAGAACACGCAGGGAACATACTCCGATACACTTTTACACTACCGATAACAGCAGCAATAAATAACTCCTTTATTATCTGCATAAAACACTATCATTTTACATAATGACAATAAAAACAATGGGATTGGGTTGAGACAGATCAACAAGTGTTCTCATCTTCTGTCCTCCCTATGAAATCAACTCAACGCCCCGGTGGACTGTCTGCAGCTGCTGTACAATAGGGCAATGTACAGTACACATAAAGGAAGTGTAAAATCTATTTCTGCATGCAAGGCTCACAGTCCACCTGTCTAATAGGTGGTGAAGGAACAGGAGGTGCAAAGGCCAGGAGCACCTCTTATTTTGAAGGGTCCAAAGGACCTACCCAGCGATGACTTTCTTTTCCATAGCCTCTACATGAAGAAAGATTGTGGGAAAATACAACAGCAATACCCATTTTACCACATTCTTCCTAGTTTAGCAAATGTTAGCACCCCCCTCATGTTGATGACCAATAGAGGGGTGTCTCCCAATGTAAGGAACATTATTCTCATCTATTGTCCCCAATTAACCTACAAGAATGTTTTTGGTTATGCACTTTTTTTTTTTGCTTTGGTAAGTCTAAAGGTCTACATTTGCTACATATTACCCCATGAGAAAAATGTAGCTTTTGTAGCTACAAATGTAGCTTAATGGATCCTGCTTGAAGGAATTTGACCAAACAAGTTTCCAACATGTTGGAAAACCTTGGTCAAATCCATTACATTGAATGGGGACTGCGAGTCACTCTGGGGCTGACAGCTGAGCATCACACACAGGCAGCTGTGATCAGCTACGGCAGTGTGTGAAGGGGGCGGGGCCTGCATGTGGCCAGCTCAGAGAGGGGGGGGGCGCGTGCAGGTTGGCTGCTTCTCCAGCTGGGGAAAGGAGACCCGGAGGACCGGGAAACCGGGTCCCCATCGTACGGTAATTGATGTGCCCATGTGGAGCACATTGATTACTGTACGATTGACCCGCGATCAATCACAGCGTGGTGACGGTCGATTGCACAGTAATCTACGCATGTGTGGCCAGCTTTATCCTAATAACTTTTCTCACAGCTTACAAAAGACATTAACAGCTCTTGTAGATAAGTCTTTGTACTTCATGCCCGGAAAGACAAATTACTCTATTGTTTGCAGTGCTCCTGCTAACTTTATCGCCTCCTGGCATCATGCCAGTCTTGGTTGGCCACCCAACTTCTAATGAATTAACATTACGTTTTTCTGCTTGGCGTCTTCCACTCCATCGCCCACGTTATTTCCATAACATTATCTAAAGATAAATGTTAAACACACATGATATTGCAGCATCAATCACAAGAATAATTGGAATTACATTTGGTACAATGACGCAGCGATTAACACTGACGCCTTCCGACATTCTGATAGGAAAGTCCTACGCAGATTCTCTAGTTAAGAACTTATTTTATTTGCTGGAACAAGAACACGACTGAAAACTTTGGGTTGACATAAGTTTAATTGTGCTGTAAGCTTACATAATAACTATGAGAGATGTTAGCAAAAAAGACGGACTTACTATCTGATTATTCATGTTTAATTGCACTTTTATTGAAATACTCATTTAGGTACATCATAATATAATGGGTGCAATGTCTTTTTTGATAAATCATCCAGTGCCTGCTCTTGAAAGGATCTATGGCTAAACCTTGCCCTACGTGCGGAAGCAGTCGTCTCTTTGCATTGGCCAACCATTCTGATTGAGAAGACCATTGCAGCATGATGGCAAAGAACAAACTTTTCGGACAGTGCAAACTTATTGTTTTGATTCACTTGTAAATGTATTTAGTGTATGTAGTGGGTCCCACTCTATATATTGTTATTTCTAAGTTCAATGATCGGTATCTGTTCTGATACTGTTAAAGTGTTGCCAATGACACATCGATTCCCGCTTCCAGCTTCGACCAGCGTCCCCATACAAAATATTCGGACAGGGATTTACCATCTTGGCAGATCCCTATTTGATCACTTCCTTGAGCGATTTCGACCTTTTTTGGTAAAAAAAAAAGTGGAGTGGGGAGCCATCGATTATCCAAATCTATGTGGGTATGTGCAGGCAGATTTTTGGGGAATTGATGGCCTATCTACATGTGTGGGGGGGGGGGCTTTATTGTACTTCTGTCTTTCACTGAGGGTTTCGTTCAGTGTTGTGGGTTAAAGGAGTTGGATAAATAGTTAGGACGGCAAAAGCCGGGGGACATACAAGAAGTGACGTCCTTAACGTCCGGGGGACATACAAGAAGTGACGTCCTTGACATCATTTCTAGTATGCAGATCGTGGTTCTTCCGCGTTCCAAGTACCGGTCACTGAGGTCACTTCCGGTGCCGGGTTTACCTCTCAGCTCCGCTTGTGCTGATAATGTGTGGGGTAGGACATTAGCAGGGACAGTAAGGCTTAGTTTCCACTTGTGTGGAAGCCGCCGGCGCGGTTGCCGCCGCTAAGAACCACCGCCGCTAAGAATCGCATCTCATGCGGTTTTTAGCGGCGGCCATTCACCCCTATGGCCGCGGTCAGTGCTGGGCGGCCGCAGAATCGCGCGGACAGGGGAATAGCCCATTGAAATGAATAGGCGCGGATATATCCGCGCCGCACACAACCGCGGGCTTCCGCTTCTAGTGGAAACAAGCCCTTACGCCCCATCCCTGCTAAATTCCTGCTGGGATTTCTTGAAAAATAAAAAACTGGGCTTCCATGGCCAAAACCGGAGGGTTGACAGGTATGGTCTTGTAATTGCAAAGTTAGAGCATCTCCACAATTAAAATAAGCAATTGGTAAAGAAACATCTTTAGGGGATAAAGCATTAAGAGATGTAAACCTGACAGATCTTCTGACTATCCACCCAAACCTTAAATAAAATACATTAACTAGAAACACATTTCATGTGATAGGTGCTTGTAAATCTATGAAGTTTTGGAATACAAAGACTAATCTTTACTCGCAGCCTACACAACAAATGAATTTGTAGCTGGTTAATAATTTTGACTGTGTACACAAAGATAAGAAATCAGGGTGGTACGGCGTAAGTGAATGGTTGTACGGCTAGTGACTCTGACCCACACCCTAGGAAATATACTGATCAGCAGATTACAAGGTGATGATCATCAGATTATATATATATTACCTATTACTTTAGATAACTTGACATATTTGAATTGGACACTTGTTTAAACTCACATTATTCCTAGATGTATTAGAATACATAAAACTTAATTGATTGAACCCACAAGTACTTTTTCTAATATCTCTTTTTTTTATTATATATTTTTATAATATTTTATTGAGCATTTTTTTACTTAACATTTTTGAACATAGCAAAGATACAGGTAAGTGTGTAGTGAATTGTATCTCTTTGAACATTGTGCCAGGGATAGAGATAAGTACAGAATGGCACATTACACAGTCGGCAATGATGATCCCGATAGATGTTTATGGGCAGTCCGTAACCTGTAGCAATGCAAAAGATCAGCCCTTGAAGCTGTACAATATCAAGTAAATAGTATGAGGGGAATATTACCAAACACCCAGAAAAGAGGGAAAAGAATGGGTGAGGAATCAGGGTAGGGAGTAGGAGGGAAAATTATAGCAACAACATCAAAACAAAACATGTCTTAACATTGCTCTACTCTTGCTGTCAGAGGTAAAGCACATCTGGTGCCTAGAGGGCCAAGAGGTATCTTGGTCATGAAACAAAGTATAACCTGATCCATTAGTATTTAGTAAAAATTAAGTCGACCTTGAGGGGACCCAGGGTATTACTAATATCCCTTGTAAGGTACTAGGTGGAATATAATTGTTTTAAGCTCTTGGCGAAAAGGCTTGGGGAAGTTATTTATGCCAATGCTTTTTATTTATATTATATTTATTTATTTGCTTGAACAACTCAGTTACTTGTTTATCTCCCAAACAATCCGCTGCCAGGCGTTCAGTATGGAAAAGGTCAGTTAGCGTACCCTGTAACATGGCTATACTGGGGGTGTAGGGGAAAGCCACATTGCCATTATGCATCTACTGGCGGTGAGAAGGCAAATCTGGTCCATTGGGACAGAGAAGACTGAATATTAGTTTGCATGTCTCAATCTAAATATGCAAACAGTAAAGGTGCCCATACACATACAGATGGGCACACGATTGATGACCCGTTCAAGCACAGCGTGGTGATGTCAAGATGCCGGTCGATTGGATGGAAATCAAGGAGCATCACCAAATGGATAGGGACCCTGGTTCGACAGACCTGTCTTCTAGTGGAATCTTTTTCAGAAGCTCTTGGACCAGGGGGCATCTATACGTCAAACAGAAACACCGGTAATCTCCTGGAGGAGAAACTGGTAGAGTCTAGAAACACTGACGGGTCTAGACAACATTATCTAGCTTTTCTAAATAACTAGAGGTTGTCAGGTTTAGTTTAAACTAACACATTTAGATTCTCAATACAGTATAGACAACTTTTAAAGTGGTCTATACAAGAGCAGGTAGAAATATGAAATATGAGGGACAGTTAGCAGCTTGGCACTTGCTGTGTTACGCCTGTTAATAGCCATGATTCTGTACAACTGGAAGGAATGAAGGAGTTACATCCTGCCCAAGGAAGCGTGTCTGACATCACTTAACATAACAAGTACAGATTTCATGGCAGGATGATGAACCTGCCATTTAACTGATTGCTGGAAGCCACAGTGGCCTGATCATTTAATTCTTTTTCAATTATTAGTGCATTATAATATGTATAGGAGAGCAGTTCTCTGTACAAAGAAGGGAGAGGTAGTCGTCCGGCACTACAGTGCTGTCATTGTTTCCAAACAGATTCACAGCAGTTAAATGACATGTTTAAGTGCAGAATAAAGTGGCCTTTCAAATGAGTACCCTTCTCTGTGATTCAATAAACAAACACACAACTAGAGGGGAAATAAATCCCAGCATGTCTTTTCAAGTAAGGAATGTTCTTCAGATGATTCCATGATGAAGGTGAGGACAATATTTAGACTGGCCCTCTTCCTTGCGTCTATTCTGTCACGGTGACCCTCAGGTTTTAATAATTACTGGGTCACTAAGAATGAAATCCTATCAGAACATACTGGAACCAGAGACAGCCTATAGGGTAATAATCTCAGAAAAAGGTCTGCAAATCAGTCTACAGATACAATAAAATCATTACTTGAAGGATCTTCCCACTCCATAACTTGGTGGCTATTAAACTTCCAGACTAATAAAGCAAAGATGGTTTTGGTCAAATGGTAAGGTGTACATGTGAGCAAGAATGAAGTGTCCTTCCGTTTCCTTCAGCTTTAGACATGAGCTGAAATTGGAATTTAGGTTGTCTGCTTACTTTTGGTGAAGATAAAATAAGAGCATCTTCAGGAGTTCCCTGCCCAACCCCAGCAACAGGCCTTGGAATTTAAAAAATTTAGTACTTTGACGGGTACTTATAGACAGTGTTTATACTGTCTACCTATCACTAAATATTCACCTGGCCTATTCAGCATGGACCACTCTATTTTGTACAGCTAAAGACAGTAAAGCCGGCCATATGTGGTTGATTCCCTTGCCAATACTTTGGATTGGGACCCTCAGTCCTTGTATGGGGGGCCTTAAGAAGTAGAATCTTCTCATTTGAACTGAAAAGGAAATAACAGTAAATACACTGGATAGTTTTCTCTGAAACAACAGACTTAAGTACATCAAACTACTAAATTACTCTACCTTGAAGAAGATAAATTAGCTATCAATAAGTAGTTTTAATAAAAAGATGCAGGTTTACCTTTGCATTTTTGTAGACAAATTAAAAAGTTGATTTAAGCCAAAGTGCTTTCAATATTCAGTTTAGATCTTCCGCAGTATCTAACTCTATGTAGTAACTTTATTCTGGTCTAAGCTTTGGAAAAGATTTGGAATCCCATTGTACTATAGCATAAACATAGGATCCCTCTAAACATTCAAGACTTAAAATGTGCCTCCCCAATCACCCACTCACTTCCAGTGGAACCAGTGCTCCTTTACCTCAAACAGTAGGAAAGAAGAAGGAAAGGAGGACTTCCTAACCTTACTTGTTTTGAATCTGAACTAACACATTCCTGGATGGAGTTGGGCTTTAAATATTTTGTTTCCCTGGAGAGCCTATAATTAGTGAACTGGTTCCATGTACCACTTCATTGTACCGGTGGATGGTTACAATTGAATGTATTCCAAAGAACCAGATGAGCTCTATCTGTTTTTGCCACATGAGAGCCATGCACTATTACCTTCGTTGAGATGGTGTTTGCTGCTATGGACTTAGAAATTAAAGCATACATCTCTGAAGCTGAAGTATAGCTCAATGGCCAATAAAAAGATATGAAGGAAAAGGACTAGATGCCTAATAAAGTCCTAAAGCTTGCCATGTATGGGGGGGGGGGGGGTCATTAATGCACAACAAGACATACAATAATATCTGAATGATATTTTGTTCAGGTACTGTTTTATCAACCCTGATGTATAACAGTTTGCAGGACATAAAGTCCCCCCCGTAAGATGTTGGGACAGGTGGGTGTCTGCGCCGACCTCCCTGTTCTTGGTCTATCCACCATCCAAGTTTGCGATGGGCCACCTGCCGGGAACTTCCACATGAAGTTGAAGCAGGGGACAGAGAAAGACATTCCCTGAAGAATCCTTGCCACGTAGGTGTCAGCCACTCCTCAGTGTTTAGTGGAGATGCTTACAGATTGCATTATACTGGAAGGGGTATTGTATGGTAGATGGGGTAACTTCTGACACCATCCGCATGCAGTACCTCAAGGCAGTTACATTACTGGTCAATTAGATGTATACAAATATTCCTACTCGATCAAGTGTTGTTTATTGATATTCCAATAGATTATTTTGTGTTTTTAGATATTGTTGTTACACCTACTGTGCCTGAAACTCCCCACTATGCCTCAGACTAGTGAACTATACTAGTAAGGATCCCCAAGTTTAGGGCTCCCTAAAACTTGTATATTGTATTAAGGGATGTGGTACACGCATCATGTCTCCACTAAAGTCCTCCACTCATATCCTACCCTATCAATGAGCCTAATGTATACAGGTTATAGGAAGAGTATCTGTCAACCCAACATCATTCTCAACTAAGGCATATATACCGTACAACCTTAGACAGCAAATTTTGATTATACATGAAGGATGCAATTCATGCAAGATAGGTAGACATGCACGTGTTATTTAACAGTCATGACTGTACACATTCGTTTTCTTTACCCACCATCAATAGTACTCATTTTCTGTCTTCTTGGCTCACCAGCCACATTGAGTGCTGTGTAATTTTCCACCTTAGGAGTTGATTTCTGCATCTGTTGTGAAACACCATCATAAACATCATACGAGGTGTGAGCACCTTTCTTTTATTGCCGTAGAAATAACAAAAAAAATGTGTAAAACCAATCATTAGACCAGGAGTTATGAAATCCAAAGGAATGTGAAGATGACCATTGTGAAATCAGAAGGAATGTCAAGCATCTAATAATGACATTTCCATGTCTTTCACAAATTTGATCTGGTCTGGAAAATTCAAGATCCAACAGCAGAAAGTCACCTAAATCAGACCATAAGTACTGCAGATATGGAGTCAGGAGCATGGTTGCCAGCCAAATCTGAAAATGGTCTAGGTCCTACCAAAGGCATCGTAAAGTGTGCATGGCCCAACAGGAAGGCTTTACTAGTCAGTAAGTGGGGGGAACTTTCCAACAGCAACATAGACAGCAATAAAGCTTAAGTTTACTAGGGTAAAGGTAAGGCTAAAGTAAGGTTAGAAATCCTGTCATCTTTCCAGCTTTCACATTTACAAGACATATGTCTTTGGATCCACTTTGGTGATGTTTCCTTGGTTGTGGGAAGCTAATCAAGTTCTCATTGAGATCAATGGCTCTTGTGAGGCTATTTCAGTGAACTGAATGTGAGAAGAATACTTGTAAGAACAGGATGGTACTAAAAGGGAAAATATTATGGTAATTTTTGGTATTTGGACATTTGGTCATTCTACTTGTTTTTCACATACAACAGGACATAAAGGTTTAAGAAAATTGAAAATGCCACAAGTAAGTCTTGCATTAACATACTGCTTGGACAAACCACCACTTCCCCATTTTTTTCTGTAAGGAGGGCAGGTGTAAAGTTAAGAGGAACATCAAGCGTTTCAGAATATGTGCCTGCTGAGCATGGTGGCGTGCGTCTCCTAGCTACTTGGAAGGCTGTAGCTGGTGAATCACTAGAGTCCAGGAGTTCTGATCTACACTCCGCTATGCTGATTGGGTGTCTGCACTGAGTTTGGTATCAATATGGCACAGCTTTAGAAAGCTGGGGGCCACCAGGTTGGACTAAGGTGGGTTGAACAGGCAAAGGTTGAAAATGTAGCAGGTCAAAATCTCCGTGTCAATTAGTAGTGGGACTGCTCCTGAGTAAAGCCGCCTTGACAATACAGTGAGACACATACTATAGAATATCATCCCATTTCCACTCAGTCTGCCAAAAATTTGATTTGACCCAGATCAACCAAGATCTGACAGCAGATAGTAATAGTAACTGGCTAAAAAGTTCTACAGATACAGGGTAACTGGCCATGATTGGTCATGACAAGGATGCATACATAGGTCAAAGTGTTTCATGGGCAACAACAAACCTTCATTGGGACTAAGGGGAATGGGCAGGGATGAAGAAACATTCTCATGCAAGAGGATGCACATGGTCTTTATGATTTAGTACTACTCCAATAAGCTGATGATTTAGTACTACTCCAATAAGGTTTAAGCCTTTCCTACTCTGAAACTGAAAACAGTGAGTTGACATTGAGCTGGAATGTGTACTAAATATTTCCAGGTACCAGCTCTCTAGTATTCCAATCTGCTTAAAACACATTTGAAACCCAGTTTGCTTGGTTGGGCTTTACAATCATTTTCTGAAGCACTGTGAACTTTTATGGTGATACTGCACTGCTCAATAAATTATCTTCATCCCATTTATCTCACAGTGAAAAACATTCCCAGCATGCACACTGCTTCATGTACATTGGCAGAGGGATGTATAAACTACATTATTAATAATACAGGAGACGTGATGTGTAAATTCTGCACTCATCAGCGTTCTTTTATGTTTATAGTAAATGTAATAACCAGGAGTCAAAAGCTGCGAAGGCGGTAATTTCTTTTCCAGCAGGAACATATATCAAGCCGGTCACTTTGAGGTTACAATAGTGAGCACTC
Source organism: Ptychadena robeensis (assembly GCA_036250615.1). Classification (NCBI taxonomy): domain Eukaryota; kingdom Metazoa; phylum Chordata; class Amphibia; order Anura; family Ptychadenidae; genus Ptychadena; species Ptychadena robeensis. Next base: position 70,869,087 of record CM070039.1, read on the forward strand.
CAGTGACTACTTTCTATTTACTGTGCTTGGGGAAGGTAACGTTGCAACTCAGCTTGATATAAATAACACATAATGGTTTCCAGACAGTTTTATTTCATTTGATAAATCAAATGTTTAGAAAGTAATCACTTTTTATTATTACATCTAATTATATGTACATATATTCAATACTGCCAGCATCCATGACACTTTGGTAAGAACCAAACAGGGCTTTCAAAGAATCTAATGTTTGCCTTCTAAGAAGTAAGCCCAACAGCAAATTCTTGATAATAAGCTGTCTCACTTTAGGAAGTCATATGATCTATAAAGGTGCCTATGCACGCATAGATATTGGCTAGATCGATGGCCACTTCGAGCGCCGTGCATGCTCATGGCCATCTATCTGGCCCATATCTAATGTGGCCATTCCTGGGATATCGGACATGACCGTAAATAGCGGTCGAGGTCCATTGCTTTGGATGGAGACCACAGTGTGCTGTCAGAAGGGAGGGGGCGCAGGAGAGCTGTGTCTCTGTGCCGTCTATGACATTGCGAGTCGATTGCACGGCAGTCTACCCCTGTATGTCCAGCATTAGAGTTAAGAGACAGGCAGGTGGATACAGAGAATTCAAAGCAACAATTGCTATTGTGGTTCCTTTCTCCAACCTCTATGTACTGTATGGAAGGGTATAAAGATGGTCACTAGATGGACCCCCAGTGCTTAGTAGTAATGAGCAGCACTGGCAATATTCGTATTTGCAAAGATTCATGAATTTTTCACCTAATATTCAAAGCAAATTCGAAAAATCGAGAATTTGTTGTCTTCAGTCATTAAAACCTTCATTGCGAGTTTCTTGATAAAAATTTGCATCAATACTGATCTTGAAAAATCTAGAATATTTGTGATTACAAACAGGGCCGTTTCTAGCCATTTTGGTGACCAAAGCAGATTTTCTTGTTGGT
>CM070039.1:70887469-70897644 GCA_036250615.1 Ptychadena robeensis
TCGAATTACATTGATTGTACAGTCAATTGAACCATGTGTGGCTAGCTTAACTGACTTTTTTATCTTTCACGTGAACAGAGAAAGCATAGTAGAAGAGCTTATTTTGTTGTGATGGGATGAGGTTTCTGATCTGACAGGTAGAGAATACAAGTGTCAAGTGAAAACACATAAGGTGCCATTACACTGCGAACCAAAAAGTTTGCCCACCCCTGGTTTAGACTTTTTAAAGTTATTGGCGGTATTTTACAGACATCCTTTCTAATAATCAATCATCAAAATGCCTCTAAAAGGGAAAGAGTTTGGGCTTGGGGGAAGGGACAACCAAGTGACCCTTGCTGGATATAGGAATATAAAGGGGAAACGGGTTTAGTGCGGCCAAGATGGGACAAATATGGAGGCACAGTAGTAGTATCTTTCAGGCAAATAACTGGAAGGCCAATTAGATACAGGATGTATGTGGTAGATTGATAAATGACAAGTAGGTAAGTGGGAGACAGTTAAGAGGTAGGTAGGTAGGTAGGTAGGTAGGTAAGTGAACATTAGTGAGCGTAAACAGAAGGCATTCAAGTGGCAGGCAGATATGTGAGAGGCACATAGGTAGTAGGTAGATAAATGATAGACAGCAAATGGTAGGTAAATACATGACACAAAGTAAGTGGAGTGATATAAGTGACAGACCGTACATAAGATCAGTCCCCACAGCCACCCATTAGTCTTGGTAAGTTGCAAGTCCCAACTTATTCTATACCCTACTTGGAAACACCCTGATCATCCAACCAGCAAGCCCCAAGATTGTTAGATAAAAGGATATGTGGCATGTCACGTTCTCTACATGAATGTCATGGATATATCATGTCTCTCTTAAGCTGGGCATAGACATTTAGATTTCCCAGCGATCGATCTTTCCGGCGATTCCGCCGGCATCCACAGGTGAGAACGATCAGCCAATCAGGGAATCCGATCGTGGCAGCCCACCTTGCACGGCCGGATCCGTGTCCGATGGATCGGCTCCCTGACCCCAACGCCCCCTGATCAGAGCAGAATCGGACCCGAAAAGACCAACAGGTTGGTTCTTCCTCGGATCCGATTCTGTGCCCCCGATCCATCGGATGCGGTCGGACGGGCAAGGTGGGCTGCAGAGGATTCCGGCACGATGGATCCGCGTGCACGCGCCCGGAATCCATCGCGCCGGAATCCGGCACGAATCCGTGCTGTGTATGGCAGCCTTTAGATTCCTGGTCAATTCCTTCCTGTGATCGATCACCGATCGTGCAATCTCCAGCTTGCAGCTGTTGTAATCAGAAATGACGTAATGTGGGTTGGACACCAACAGGTCGATCGATAAGAACAATCGCATGTCTCCATTACCTACTGCGATTCTCGAGCAAGCAATGAAATTTTACATGCGATTTAGGGTCGAACCGATCGATTGATCACTTTGTGCATGCATCGATTTGTGATCGATCGGGCAATGGATTCTCACAGAAATCAAATTCTGGATTCGTACAGAAAATCGAGACATCTATTCCCATTTCCTTTAGTAATGGCCGAGGCTTGAGAAAATACAGGTCTACTTTAGGAATGGAGAATCTCATTTTTACAAACACCATTGCTGACCGGTTCTCTTTAGGTCACCAGCAGCTGAAAAGTATTAGCAGTCTCCTAAGGAGAATACAAATAAAGGAGCTGTAGATATATTAGTACATCTGCAGCCTTGGCTTGTCATCTTGATGCTAGCTTCCTATCATGACGGATCTGATATAAGACCTCTACCTCCATACTCATCATAGAAACAAGAACAATCCCGCTGTTGCAATGTTCTATTTTTACAAACCAACCTGAATGCATTCTGCATACTGGCAGGACTAGTACTGAAAGGGTTCCAGGACTTTTCGGATGTGATTATCGTTTGGCTGCCAGCAGAGGGAGACCTGGGAAGACTATACAGAAGAGATTCAGGCCATAGAGACTATGAATTCCATGGAAACTACCCATGGAATTATCTTTGTACATTTTACAAACCTCAATATAATTTTACATTTTGTAATAAAATCCTATTCTTTCCATTAATTTGATGAGTTACGTTTTTTTGTTGTTTTTATCATTTATATTGGTTGTGCATATATTAATATCTGTATACATAGACATAATCATGTTTTGCCATTTATTGTAAAGCCTGCTGTAACAACACTTAAGGCCCCCATAGGCGTTTTGATTTTCCTGCTCGATCGACTAAAGCTAGGGACACACGGTTTGATTTTAAAGTTTGATTAACCTAAAATGATCAAAGTTTACATCGATTGAATTTAAATCGTATACTGCACACATGGTTCAATCAGCAAAAATTGTTAGATATCGATCAAAGCATTGTCGAATCTTCCATGTGGTACTACTTTGGATTCGATTACGAACGATGTTAAAAGAAAAGATCACGATCTAAAACTGAATTGAAGATTGATCTAGAAATCAATGCCTGTCCACATGGATAAATGTCAAAGAGGGAAAGGACTCTCACACCCCATGTTATATGTACAAGGTAAACTCATCCACCAGATATACATGTGGAAGGAGAGTTATTGTCTCACTATAAACTGTATCTACTGGATTGACCGTATTTGCTTTGTTTGAACTTTATTTTTGATTGTATTTACACTATAGTCCACCTTAAAGTCCACCCTGGGCCAACTCTCAAATGCTGAGGTATCAGTACCCAGGGACTTGGGGTGCAAACTCTTCTTCCACATATACACATGGATAAATGGACCTAAAACTATAAAAATTTACCAAAAAGTGTATCGAAAGGTAATCGGACATGTTGAAAAATATTGATCGATCAAGTATACATTGAATTTATATAAAATATTATTTTGTTGTGCCTGACTGATTTTGGTTGAATTAAAATAATAAGAATACATCCGGTGGCAGACATTTTGGTGTGTTTGCGATCGACTTCATTCGATACTGCTTTAGATCCATCGAACCAACATGTGGGGGGTGTTTCAATCGCAATTCGATCGATCATTAATCGATCATCAATTCTATGATTAAAGGGAACATGTATGTACAAAACGTGTATGGGGGCCTTTACACAACTTCATCAGCCAATAAGAATAAGAGGAAAACTTCCCCACTCCACTTATTAGGGAAAGATAGAAAGAAAGATGTATGTGGGATAGGCTGAAGTATAGCAGCAATCCGGTGCAGGATCCTGAATAGAGGTTCGTCTCAGCCCTCAATAGCCACAGTGTAACAAATGGAAATCCGGAAGGAGCCACAATCACAGATACACTGTATGCGCTGAATCACAGTCCATTTTTTAATGTTAAAACCATGAAAGAAAGTATGTAGCATCAAAAACAGGATTCCAACACCCATTGACTGTGATTCAGCAACAGTGTATACGTGATTTCAGCGACTCCTTCCGGGATTTCTATTTGTTACATTGTAGCCAATAAGAATCGATTGTCATGCAAACCTCCATAAATAGCACCAGGAATTTGGGGTTACTGAGAATCTTGTAGACTTTTGCGGTCCAGAGGATGTCCCCATCCAAAGCATCACCTGGTTATCTATCATCTCTAAGGGGCCCATACACAACGATCGATTGAGGCGTTCGACGAATCTATCAGCAGCAATTTGCGTGATCGATTCCCGGTTGATACTTTGGATCCAAAGTAATGGCGATCAAACAGGGATTTACCAACATGTTGGTACCCTGTTCGATCGACATTTCTTTTAGCAGGATCGATCGACCAAGGGTTTTCACATTTGATTCCCGAACGATCACCGCAAATGCTCACATGATCGGTCGCTAATCAAACAAAAAATCTACCGTATGTATGGATACCTGTATACTATACGATGTTCATGTACTATACCATCTAGTATGATCCTTGGGGTTACTATATGTGCCAAGCATGCAGCTTTCATAACCTCTACCCTTTTATCCGACCCAAACACCACCAAGACCAACAGCAGATGTTGAGTTTGGCATTCATCATTCTTGTCAGTTGGTGCCAGATGATCCATCTGCCCCTCTGTGTCACCGTCCAAACATGAACTAACCTCTATAGACCTAATAGACTAATTGACAAGTAATGTCCAAACACCCAGAAAGCAGCAAGGATCTCTAGTTCTGAGAACTTGATGAACTTTCCTGTTATAGGAAGCTGAATCTTCTCACTTAGGAACTCAGTAAAGGTTCTCACCACCCCCCTTTAAGTCCACAAGGCTCAACGCTGCAGCTCTCTAATCCTATCACAGCTCTGCCGCTCTGATCTCTGCAGCTCATTACCTTGATGGAAAAATTGGATAGGAAATTAAATGGGAAATCTCCCTGTTGGATACATAAACAATTAGTGTCCCAGTCTGCCTTGTTCTGATACCTTACAGCCATCAGCTTCCTGCAGGCAGATCATGCATGATAATCTAGAATTGTGGAGGAACTGCAAGTTTCAGCATGCCTTAACATCTGCTGCTTTGCATTTTTCTGTACACTTACACAATTAACTATAAACAGAGATTCATCCACATCTGCCAATCTAAATGTTGACAAATTGGGATCACCGGCAGTGTTGTCCTTAGGTTTGGTGCCCTTGTGTCACCCAATAGTAGCGTATGTGGCATACTGCAAGTAATATTGGTGTCAAAATATCGGTGTAATCTCACCCCCTTCGTCCTTTAAATCTTGCCCCACGTGGAGGCTCAACGAGACCCTTCTTTCCCACCCTCGGGTGGTGGAACGGGTGACCGAGGCGATCACGGACTTTGCCCTACTCCCCTCCCAACGCAGTGGGAGGCTCTCAAATGCGTCCTTCGTGGGATATTGATCTCCGAGGGGTCGCGCCTCAAGAAGGAGCGATCGGCCTGTTTTTTATCCCTATCTGCCTCTATTCTCTCCCTTGAACAAGCCCACAAGCGTGACCGTAACCCTAATACTCTGGCTCAGCTTCAAGACAAACGCCTTGAACTAAAGCACATGCTTGATTTAGCCTATTCTAAGCATAATGATAGTTGTAGACATTCTCTCTATGAATTTGGGAATAAATGCAGTAGACTCCTAGCCCGCTCAATACGCCTTAAGCACTCCCGTACCTATATTGCGAAAATATCCGATGGCGCAGGCTCCTCCTTTCACTCCACCCCCCGTATCCTCCAAGCCTTTCAGGCCTATTACCAGGACCTGTACAATCTCCCCTCTCCTGTAGGCCCTTCTTTGCCCTCTAGCTCCATGCCATCTCTGTCCTCCTACATTCAGGACACTGGTCTCCCAGTCATCTCGGACCAGGATGCTGCCCTTTTGGCAGAACCCTTTGCTGCAGAGGAGCTCTCCTTGGTTATTAAAAACCTACCTTCGGGTAAAAGTCCGGGCCCGGATGGGTTCTCGAATCTCTTTTATAAAACTTTTCAGGAACGGATTGCCGCACCCATGCTCTCATCCTTTAACGCCATAGCCTCTGACTGCCCCTTTCTCAAACAAGCGCAAATGGCCCTGATAACACTTATTCCCAAACCAGGTAAAGACCCCTCCCTGTGTCCCAGTTACCGTCCTATCTCCCTCATCAACACAGATCCTATCTCCCTCATCAACACAGATCCGGGTTAATGGCGCAATCTCGGGCCCAGTACAGATTCGCAATGGCACCCGCCAGGGCTGCCCACTATCCCCGTTCCTTTATGTCTTAGCGATGGAGCACCTTGCCAACTCCATCCGGTCCAATCCTGACATCCAAGGCGTCCGCTTGGGGTACACCCACCATAAGATGGCCCTTTTTGCGGATGGCCTTCTCCTGTTCGTATCCAATCCCCGGGTGGCGTTCCCCGCTCTCCTTCGGGAATTTCGGACTTTCGGCCTCCTTAGCAACTTTAAGGTCAATGCCCAGAAGTCGACGGCTCATAATGTCTCCCTCCCTCATCACTTACCTCCCTTGCTGGCTGCCTCCTTTCCCTTCACGTGGTCCCCATCGGCCATTTCCTACCTTGGCCTCCGTATCCCAAGCAACCTCTCGCAACTCTACACTTTGAACTACTTACCATTGCTTCACTCTACCCTTCAGAAACTGAAATCCTGGGCGGCCCTCAAACACTCGTGGTTTGGGCGTATGTCCCTATTTAAAATGGACGTCCTTCCCCGGTTCTTGTATCTTTTCCAGACCCTCCCTATCGCCTTGCCCCGAGCCTTTTTCCGTTCCTTGAAGTCGGCATTGCTCAGGTATATTTGGGGGTCATCCCCGGCTCGGATACGCTTCGACATTCTTGTTAACCGTAAAGACCAAGGTGGTGTGGCTCTCCCCCATGTGGAGTTGTACTATAAGGCAGCGGTCCTCACCAGTGCGTTGGACTGGATTTTTTCCAAAGATGATAAATTGTGGGTTCGGTTGGATGCTTCGATACTTTCAGTGCCCCCTCAGGCCCTCCCTTGGATAGACCCTGGGGTTCGGCCTGCGACCCCATCTATGCCCTTTTTTGTCCCCTCCTTTCTAAAGGTATGGAACTCTGTCCAACGCCACCACAAACTGTCCCCTCCCTTGAGCCCTTTGACTCCAATCCTTGGGAACCCTGCCTTCCCACCATGTTGCGGCCAAGACAAATTCCTGGGCTGGTCAGCCAGTGACTTTACACCGATCTCCAGAGCTCTCCAAGACACATCCCTCCGTCCCCTGAGTGAGCTGGTCCCCTCCCAGCACCGGTCTCCCGGTCAGTGGTTGTGGCGGACGCCAAGCCCCCGCGTGTGATCTCGGTTCTCTATTCTCTTCTCCTTGCAGGGGTTTCCTCCTCGAAGCCCCGTTTCATCCTGGCCTGGGAACGGGAATTGAACTGCACCCTGGATACGGGGGATTTACAAAAAATATATACCCTGACTTATAGATCCAGCATAGCTAGCACAGTTCATGAACGTAACTACAAAATCGTCTGTCGCTGGTATAGAACACCAGAAGTGCTGCATAGGATGTTCCCTACTGTCCCGGACACTTGTTGGCGTTGTGGCTCAGCGGTGGGTACTATGCTACATGTGTGGTGGTCCTGCCCTTTGATCCTCGGTTTCTGGGAACGGGTTTTCCAGATCTACTCTGCTGCCACCCGGGAAACTCTCCTGCCCACCCCTGGACTCGCCCTCCTGTCCCTTATCCCGGGATCTCTGAAGAGTGCAAAGAGGGGAATGTTGCGCTTTTTTGTTATGGCAGCTAGGGCCACGATCCCCAGGCATTGGCGATCTACAACTCCTCCCTCCGTTTCGGAATGGCTCGCGGAACTTGACCTGCTCCAGCATCTGGAGGAGCTGACTGCCTCGGTCAATGACACCTAAGCTAAGTTTGTGGACACTTGGAGTACGTGGCTCCTGTTTAAGCACTCCTCACCGGTCCTGGTTAGATAGCCTTCAGACGTCGCTGTTGCCCTGCTGCTCGCCCCCTTTCCTCCCTCTCCTCTGCCTTATCTAGTTCCCTGCCCTCTTCCCCTCTGCTTAGCCTATCCTCCCCCGCTCTGACCTGTGTCTTTTTTATTCCTCTTTTCGTTTCCTTTTTTATGTTCCCTGTCTTTCTGTGTCATATGTGTTTGTTTTGTTTTTTGTGTCTGGTTGTCCGGTACTGCCACCGCTTTGTTTACTCTATATGGCTGGGAGCGAGGCCGGTCGCTGAATTGCCCAGTGTGGCTTTCGCCTAACCACACGCGCTGACCTAGCTATGGCCTGCCTCCCACTCTTGTTGCCAAGTTGTATGTTCCGTAGTTCCGGAGGTGGGATGTCCCGCGTTTGACTCCTGGTTGGTGTTAATGTTGCTCGCAACCTATGGCCGCTGGCTCCCTTGTTCCAATGGTTTTGTTTTTTGTTGAAGCTGGTTGTTACCGGTCTGTCTGTTTGTGTGGGTTTTTCCCTCTTTTTTTTTTTTCTGTGTGATTATATTTGTTCAGCTTGTTGCTTTTATTTCTGTATTGTTTGTTGTTTTGCTTGTACTTGTGAAAAAATTTTCAATAAAGTTTAATATTTAAAAAAATATATATCGGTGTAAATTTGGAACACCAATTATTGGGGTTAACTGTGTCCCCATGAGTAAGGTCAGTGATTGTGTTTGTGCTGTTGCTGCGCAAAAACATAAGGTGGGAGGTGTCACTGTAAATGTTTGGAACATGTGATATTGTTATATGGAGAGCCACCTGGGAGGAGAATATGAGCTTATATAAGTTAGGGACTTTATGGAAATAGGGTCTTCCTAGCAGCAGAGTAGCAGAGAGCAGAGGTGTACTGGATCCAGTGGGGAACAGGCCTCTGGCCTGCACTGAGATGTAACTGAGGCCTCACCCTTGTACCCCACGCTGGGGACAAGGGCAGTCCTAGCCAGGAGAGGTCACTTGGTTGAAGAAGGCAAGGGCATAGAGACTGTACTGGCAGATGCTGCTCCCAGATGGCTCCTAGAAATACTGTGGAGTGTGATTGGCACTGTGACGTGACTACAATAAAGAGGCACCGTATTTACAACAACTGGATGTGTCTTGGACCTTTATTGAGGGATGTGTGCAAGGACCTGCCAACCAGAAGAAAGCCCGCTCAATGGCTGTTGCAGGTGAGGACCGTGAGGCCTGGCTGCCCCTGTGTCTGGAACAGAAGGTACGTGTGTATGGAGGCCTGGAGAGTGTCTGTGGCAACATAGGGGTGAGATCATTGTGGTAAGCCTGTCTGGGCAGGGTCCTCTACTCCTATGTCATACCTGTACATGTGTGTTATTGTGTGTTTGAATCTCTAATGTATTGTACAGCGCTGTGTAATATGTTGGCGCTATATAAATAAATGATCATAATAAAATAATAATAATACGTTCAGTGCACACGGGTGCTAGTGATGGGCGTGGCTCCCTCAGTATTTAAATTCCTAGTTACGTTTTTACAATCTTTCTTCATTTGCTGACACAACAATACAATTTTCTTTTAGCAAGGTCATCTTGCTACATCTCCTGGATCAGATGTTCCCATTGTAAGACATCTTCTCTGTCCCTGTTCTCTTGATACTTTATATTTCTCATTACTTTTTCTTCCCATCAAGGGGTCAAGAGGAGAGATAAGGGTTAATGCTCTAACTAAAACCAATAAACATGAGATGTTTCCAATAACCAATAAACAGCAGATGTTTCATCCCTTCAATATTCTAGTTAAAAAAAAATTTGTGACTCCACTATGTTCATTTTAAATAATAAAAGCCAATGGTAATAATGGTAATATAGAATGTGGGATCCCAATGCTTTCAGATCAGAAGAGGTGTTGACTGGTAAAGATGGTCGAATTATTCGACTTGCTAACTTTGTGAGCTGATTGCAAAGCCCCTGAACATGGTATCATCACTAAAATTGCTAGAGATATAGAGAAGGGTTGGAGGAACATTTTTTTTTTGACTTGATTTGAACTTAATTTGTGAAAAAACTATTTGTGTTAGAGACATACTTTCTTTTTTGTAGTATACCCCTAACCCTTCTCTACATCTCCAGCAAGTTTGGGGAGGATACCATGTTCAGGGGCTTTGCAATTAACTCGAAGCCGTCGAAATGGTAAAAATTTTGGAAAAAAATTTGACCATCTCTATTAACTGGTTGACCTTCTTTCTAGTAGAGCATAATGTCTTGACTTCTGATCAAAATACCAACCTATAGCTGGGCATACAATTTTCCTGCGATCCTTTTTTGATCGGATCGTCCATCCGATTCCGGAATCGATTTTAATTTGTGAAAATGATCGCAAACTGCAACTTACCATGCATTCAATTTCTGGACGATTCTATCCTGAAAGTCTCAATATGTCTTGCACGCACACATTTATGGGTTTGGAGTTGTGTTAGCTGAAGAACTGGCCAGTGACCAACAGCACACAAACAAAGGTAATTTCCACAAGAATCATAGATGGATCGCTTAAAACGATCGCATGAGACAACTAACAGCACTCGATTCCGTTGCTTTTTATTAAAATTATCCATCAGAATGGATCCCTGAACAATCGTTTTTCTGTCCGATTTTTGACAAAATCGATCGCTCGATCTCTTTTAGCATGCTTCAATTTTTATTCAATCCGATCGCGCGATCGATTTTGATAAACTATCGCACTAAAATGTAGCTAAAAATCGTGACATGTATGCCCAGTGTTACAGGGCACGATTTCAGGGCTGTGTCTTTGTAATAATACAGACCACATTTACA
>CM070039.1:70918208-70935642 GCA_036250615.1 Ptychadena robeensis
AATGGGTTTTAGTGGTAATGTCCATGTCCTGAGAGGAAAGTTCCAGATCAAGGAAGATGAAGGATGAGGGGCTGACTACATGGGTGAAGGATAGACTAAAGGTGTTGTGATTACAGTATTCAACAAAGGAGCTGACCGCTTTCAGGTCCCCACTCCAGATGATAATAATATCATCAATGTACCGACCATAAAACACCAGGTGTGAGGCAAAGGGGTTGTTGTCCCAGATCATACAGTCTTCCCAGTGGCCCATAGTCAGGTTGGCGTAGCTGGGTGCAAAGTTAGCTCCCATGGCAGTCCCTTTAGTTTGGATGTAAAATTTGTCTAGAAATGTGATGTAGTTATGTTCTAAACAGAATTTTGTGGCCTCAGTGAGGAAGTGGGCTTGTTGATCATTGAAGTTATTGCTTTTAGATAGTTGGTGTTGGAGGGCTCTCAGGCCTATGTCATGAGGGATAGATGTGTATAGGGAGCAGACATCAAGTGAAAGCCAGAGGTAAGATGGGTCCCAGGTGTAGTGTGCAAGGGTTTCCAGTAGATGACTGGAGTCTTTGATGTATGATGGGAGGGAAGTAACCAGTGGTTGTAGGAGAGCATCAATGTAAAGAGACAGGCCACTAGTAAGGCTGTTCATACAGGCAACGAATGGCCGCCCAGGGGGATTTTCCGAGTTCTTATGTATTTTGGGAAGGTGGTAAAAATAGGGGGTGTTGCGATGTTCTTGGTGTAGAAAATTGGCTTCGGATTTGGTTAGGATGTTATCAGTGGTGGCTTTATCAATAAGAATTTTCAGGTCTTTATTGAAGGCAAGAAAGGGGTCTTTTTGGAGAGCCATGTATGTGTCAGTATCTGAAAGGAGATGGAGGGATTCAGTTATATAGTCTGATCTGTTGAGAATGACTATTCCGCCACCTTTGTCAGCTTGTTTGATGAATAAGTCTTTATTTTCAGTGAGGGCGGTAAGGGCTTGTTTTTCAGCTTTAGACAGGTTGGGTTTGGAGGGGGTGGGGGATGACTTACTCTTGGCACAGATTGAGAGCAATTCTGAGTATGTACACTGATAGAAGGCGTTGATAAAGGGTCCTTTAGAATGATGGGGATAGAAGGTGGATTTAGGTTTGAGGTTGGTGTGGTGAATATCAGGAATGCTAAGGTTTTCCATGAGTTGGGAGTAATCAAACAGACCATTATCACTTTCCTGCAGCAACTCTTCCAGTATGTGCACTATGGAAATGTCATCATCAGTGAGTGTGTGTACTGGTGCTGAAGTGGATCTGCTAGGGGTTGGACCATGGTTGGTGTTTCTAATATTAACCTCCCTAGCACACCGCCTGTACCGCACCGTTTTTAACAGTGTGGTACAGGCAATGGCAGCAGTGTACAAGGTACACTGCCTGCCATTTCCTCCCTCCCCCTTCCCCTCTCCACACAGCCAGTGTCATTCATGACACTGGCAGTGTGGAGAGCAGAAGCCCCTTCATTAACATGGAGGTCTATGGCACTGCTTACCCTCGCCCCTTCCGCGACACGATCAGTGAAGCCACAGAACCCCGGAAATGCTGCGGCTGGAAGCAGCATCGCCGTAGCTTTATGGGGATATGCGGCTTTCATGGGAGCCCAGCTCATCCAGAGTTTGTTCTTCACACAAACTCTGGACGAGATGGGCTCGTAATGAACACTAAGGAGGTTAAAGAATCTTTTTACAGTGAGGTCTTTAAATAGAGTAAAAGGGTTCGGGCCTCTATCCGGTGCAAAATTGAGGCCTTTCTGAAGGACGGCCAGCTCAATGGATGATAGGGTATGGTTGGATAGATTAAATATTTTAATAGTGGGAAGGGGGTTTATTCCTTTCTTCTTTTTAGAATTCTTGTTACCTCTGGCTCCTCTCCTAGATTCTCCTAGATCACTATAGCTGTGTAATCACTGCTGAAGGTTGTGCGCAACTACCCATCATCTCTCTTAGCTTGTTACCTGACTATGACTGAGGGGTATTAGAACACTTATTAGATTAGATTAGTATTAGAACATTTGTATATTATTTATGTATATTATTTATTATATATTTTATATTATAATATTAATGACTATAGTAACATCTATGGTGTTGCGGGTTTTATTTCAAAGAAAAAGGCAAAAAGGTTTTTTAAAAACTTTAATATAAATGGTAAGCTAAACAAGGTAATATTAGAATGTGGATTTGCAAGGTCAAATAAACAATGAACAATCAAGCAAATCAAACCAATTGAAATGAGGCACTAGTTCCAAAAAACATCTTTGTGTGCAAGAATGCATGTGCATGCATGTGTGCCAAAAAGTGACACTTCTTGTGTGTTCTTTGCAAATATATTTTTTGCAGTAGAAGCCACCTTTGCCGACCTGACACCTCTTTCTTTTAGAATCAGGTGGCCTCAGTGGGGTTGTGGCTGTGAAGGTTGATTTTTAGGCGGTGCTAACCGAAGAGGATGCTGGCACTGATTCTCTTTGTGTTGCTGATGGTTGCTGATGGTGTGGAAGGAGTGCTACATGCTACATGGTCAGACATGAGCAATCTGACCAAGGCTGCAGTGGCTGGCTACTGGGGGACCTGTACCCTTTCACTCAATGTGTGCCTTGACAAGGAAACTTCCTAACTCCTCAAGAATCATTCTCCACTTGTTTTTCTGGTTGAGTTCCACCCTAGGTGAATGTTGGTCTTTGTTAAAAGTGGACATCACATCAAGTATCACACTCCGGTGTTTTTTTGGACAATATGAAACAAACATGGTGGAGTCTATAAAAGCAAATTTTTATGAAAGTGGAGCCCTGTCCTTCACCTGCAAAATTTCGGTAGGCAGCTCAGGTTTATTTAAGTTTTTGTCCAAGGTCATAGCAGGTAAAGAGATTGTCATATGTGGTATTGTGTCCCCACAGTCCAGTAGTCATATCGAGGACTACACATTTTTTTCTTAGGAATGCCACTTGCAAAAACCAGCTATACATGGGATCACAGGCTGTCCAAATTTTTATGCCATATTTCCCTGGCTCACTAGGCATGTGCTGCCGGAAAGGGCATTTTCCACAGAAAGGGACAAAACGTTCAGCTACGTTCTGTTACCTCTGAGCTCCGACATCTGTTACCACTTTTGGATTTGAACATTTTAGCAGGAGTGAGTGGAGCTTCAGCATCTGTGACCTCCTCATCAGACTCATCAGATGTGTCTGTGCCTTCTGGTAGATAATCTACAATGTCTTCCTCCTCGGGAAACCTGCTCATCTGTATCACTATGTTGTTCTGTGTCGTCTGCCTCATTTTTAGAAAAGATATTATCCAGAGCTTGGCTTACTGTAAATCTTAAAATTTTTGACTGCTGCAAATCGGAACTCTTGTACTCTGCAAGTCACCAACGCTAAACTAAATTTGTCTTATGCAAACCTTACATATCTGTCTTTGATGCACGGATGGTGTATGGTGGCAACAAACAAGCCGCTGGTTACCTTTACTAGAATTCAAAGGACTAAGGATAGTGGCTCAGTGGTCTTTCATCCTATGCGTTCCCGAAGCCCCATGTATAATGCCATTATACTTATAAGCAGGGCTTTTTTTCTCAGAGAAAAGGTGGTGGAACTCACCCCCCCTCCCCTGGCCACGCCCCTCCCCACCCCTAGGACCACCCCCTAAAATCGCCCCTTTTATGCCAGGTGTCCACTCCATAAATAGCTCCCCATCGGGGGAACGAGGGCACGTGCGCCGGCCAGCACAGGCAGTATTCTACCTCTTAGAATACTTGCCTAAAAGCCCCCATACACCTTACCATACAATTTCTGTACAACCCACTATTGTTCTACCAACCTTTCTAACCCTTCCAATCACTATGTATTCTATCAGGGAGGACCCGGCACTACATCGTTGTTTGTAGATCTAATGGAGATTGTATGGAAAGATCTAAAGGTGTATGGGTTGATTAATGTATGCCGATCCTGATCTTTGGGACTGTGCCCGAACAAACCTGCTGTGTATTACTAAAAGATTAATGGAGTCATTACCCGGTTATTAGCTTGTTTGGCACCCTTTTGTTCTTGGAAGGATTTCTACAAGACTTTGGACTGCAAGTGTTTACCCAAACATTTGTAGGTTTTTTTGAGGTGTTCAATAGGATTAAGTGCTCTTCTAAATCCACAGGCAGGCCCGGGCCCCCGCACCCCCGTACAGGCGCGCCACCTCCCCTCCCTCAGGATGGCTACAACTCCACCCCCCAGTCCACGCTGAAGAGAAAGATCTCTCCAGCATGGACAGAAGAGGAGACGCCCGTCATAAATAATGAGAAGGAGCCGCGTCTCCCTCGCTGGAGATTGCGAGGGAGGGGAAGAGGAGAGGCACAAAATCGCCAGCCCATGGCGCGCCAGTAAGATAGATGGCGTAACGCCGTTCTGGTGCATTCCGCCAGAAAAAAGCCCTGCTTTCAACCCCCAGATGCTCCGACACCCTTTTTTGGATTAGTCATTTACAATGTGACACCCCTATCTGCAACCTTTCATAGCTATTAATGTTTCCCTGCGGTTATCCAAGTGACATACATTGTATGCGTTTAACAATAACAACTGAAAAAAATTGGCAATCTAAAAAACGAGACTACATCCAAGCAATATATGATAGGGGGTTTTTAGTAGGAAGAATTGTGCTAAGGGACCTAAAAATTTGCATGGATGTAGTCTCATGGGTTAACTGGTAACCCCCAACATGTCAAAGTTTTACCATGCAGGGTTTTCAAAGATCTATGTGTTCAAATAAGGAGAAGTGAGAGCATGTATGCAGCAGATTAGTGCTTTATGTTCATGGGGAAGAAATATCTGATAGCTGTATTTTAGCTGAAATTTAACTTATAAGTCTTGTAGCTGAAACTTGGGGTGTAAGTAGTAGTAGGTGAGCCTTACTGACCCTGAAAGTTTCATGATTATACTATGAATGGTTTTCCTGCTATGGATTATTCAGCTAAGTTTCTACACAGCTGGAGAGGGGAGGGTGTGTCCTGTCCTGTGTTTGATTGGCTGGGCAGGACGTATCTGCAGGAGGAGCTACAAAAAAGCACAACACAGACTCTTCTGCCTGTCACACTCACAGCGGGCAGTAGGAGAGGGGGGCCAAGGGGGGTCGTTCCGGAGCGTTCCCCCAGAAAAAAAGCCCTGCTTATAAGTCATTCAGTTTTGCTTATTCCTCCTCACACAAAACCACTTTGTCTTCTTGCCTTCCTATTGCTGCCCATGGCTACCTACCTGTCACCAAATGTCTCAACATTGGCATGATTCTTCTTGATGGCCCTGTCTGACCTACTACTTATGTCTCAATCTGTACAGAGAAATGTTCAAGAGTTTCTGAAACCAAAATTCATTTTGGACAGAAAAGTGTTAAGAACTCAAGTCAAGCTGAGGTGATTCATCCCAATTATTGTGCCAATCACCATTGTGCTAAGGCTGAAATGAAGGGAAAATAAAACATTTTTAGTTGTCACTAGGCCAGGAATAGAGAGGAAATAGAGACACATGTTCTGGTGAAAATCATCTATCAGGATTTAGTTACATTGGGGAAATCTCCTCTCACTTCCTTGTTCAATAGTTTGTATTAAAAGTAACAAAATATATTTAAGAAACAAAAAGCCAATAAATATACTTTACAGTCACCACAAATAAGCACAATTTTGATTGCAAAAGGACAGCTTTTCAGTAATATAGATAGATATATTAGTGGATACACTTATAATGTCAGGAAAACACATAATACTAAAAGAAAAACCAAGAAAGAAAAAAAAGAAAGCATTAAGAAGGACAGGAAAGATAAGGAATATTGGGGGGGCACACGGAGACCTATCCAAAATAATGGCGATTGAACAGTCGGATACCTGTTCTATCAACATTTCCTTGGAGCAGGGTCAATCGCTCAAGGTGGGCTGCTTTCACATGTGTCTTTGATCCCCTGCTGATTTTATAAGTTTGCCCTCTGACAAAGAAATGATCAGTCTTAAATTTAAATTGTGGGCTTATTTGAACATTGAGAACAATAACAAAAAATGTATTACCATACTTTTCGGACTATAAGTCTGTCAGACATGTAGTGACCTGTGAACCTGACCATAAGACACCCAGTTTTTAGAGCAGAAAAACCTGAAAAAATTATTTGACATGTTCTAAAGGTTCAAAAGGAAACAAACATTGCAGTACCAACTTCAGCCACAACTGAAAATGGTGTCACTAGAGAGCACACTTCATGGCAGATCATGATCTTCCTCACACATGAGGGGGAGGGACTGCTGCATATGTCTCCCCTGTAGGCTGTGTGTGTAAGGAAGCTGCCAGCATGAGTGTAGTTTACCAACACACCTCTGCATTGCTTATATCAGCAGAAGCAATAGTTCAGCAATAGTGCACACAGCCAGATCTCCCATCTGAGAGCTCCTCTACCTCCTCAGCTAATCTTCTTGCCGGGAATGCTGGCGGGGAGCCAAGGTGCACATTTGTGCCATGAGACACAGGCACTTTTTGGAGGTGAAAAAGTTAATTTTGCTTTTTAATGTATTTGATCCTTTTGCAAAATGAGCCTTAGTATTTGGTGGCAA
Organism: Ptychadena robeensis; assembly: GCA_036250615.1. Classification (NCBI taxonomy): domain Eukaryota; kingdom Metazoa; phylum Chordata; class Amphibia; order Anura; family Ptychadenidae; genus Ptychadena; species Ptychadena robeensis. Next base: position 70,924,796 of record CM070039.1, read on the forward strand.
AACCTTTGTAGCCAATCACAGAGGTCATACATGAACACATCTCAGAGGGGTCTGGCGCGCTTTTCTTTGCAGATCCTCTCCAAGTCATTAATGTTTTATGGCTGATGTTTGGCAACTCTAACCTTTTTCTCCCTTCACAGATTTTCTATAGGATTAAGATCTGAAGACCACTCCAAGACCGTAATATGTTTCTTCTTGAGCTAATCGTTTGCTGCCTTGGCCATGTTTTTTGGGTCATAGTCATGCTGGAGTACCCACCCATGACTCATTTTCATTGGGTAGGTAAGAAGGTCTGCACCCAAGATTTGATGGCACACATGCATGGCTATTTCCCCTTTAATAGTTGTCCTGTTCCCTTGGCAGAAAAACACCCCCAAAGCAGCATTCCTCCTCCAAACAGGGTGAGTTGATGCCAAAGAGAATGATTTTGGTCTCATGACCACAACACTTTCACCCGGTTCTCCTTTGAATCATTTAGATGTTCAGTGGCAAACCAGGGGACTGTACAAGTGCTTTCTTGAGTAGGAGGAACTTGGGGTTTTCAGTCCTTCACGGCATAGTGTGGCACCAATAATTTTCCTTTTTCCTCCTAAGTAGTTTTGGGCTTGCTACACACCATTTATATTATCATGGAAACTCCGTGAGGTGACATCATGTGTGGAGCTTCAGACCGAGGGAAATTATTTTATTTTTCTTCTTTTTGTGAAAAATCACACAAAATGTCATCTTCTCACCAAGCTGCTTGGCGATGGTCATTCCTGCCTTGTGTAGGTTTACAATCTTGTGCCTGACATCCTTGGAAATTGGAAATGGTCTTGGCAATGTTCATTGGCTATTGGAATCTGGATAGATTGATGACTTCTATGGCTTTTTTACATGCATTTTTCTAGATTTTTTGTTATTATTCTGCCTCTCACTGTTCAAATAAACCTATCATTGAAAATATAGACTAATCATATCTTTGGTAGTCTAAAGGCCCTCATACATGTCTAGATTTTTCATCCAATCAACTTAATTCAATAAATTTTTTGTTGATTGATTGAAAATCTATGGCAGCCCACATGGTTAGATCCACCTAAAACAATTAAAATTGGGAAAAAAATTGATTACACTTTCAGTCGATCCCAAAAAAGTTGATTAAATTGGCAAACAATACAATCAATCACCAATTTCCCGACCCCCCATAAATGATCTTTTTAAGTAAAAAATCAAGACGTGTTTTAGGTAGTACTTTAAAAATCGTCAGGCAATCAAGGACTAAATATCCCTGAGTGTATATATCGCCAGATACCCCCATCTGGCTCCAAGGACACTAAAGGACTTATAACCGTCCTGTGTTTGCCCTACATGTTAGATATTGTGCTCCCTGGGCAGTCATGGTTCATCGGTCGGTTAGGAACCTTGAATAGGCAGTTCCCAGCCAACTATATGAGCTTAGCCATGGCACAATGTACATGCATGCACTAAATCCTAATGCCTGGCTGAAGTACTACTATTATATTTTATCAGAACTCTGCAGGTAAAAATAGCCTGGCAATTCTTAGACTCCCTCATGTATATGTCTGTCAGGACATCAGTATTCTGTCTGCAGAATGCCAGTCTGAGGCTGCTTTTCGTTCTCTCATATTTTCTTTTAGGAAAAAAAGTCAAATTCTGATACCTGCTGTACAGCTGTGTCCCTGCGCAGCAGGCGTGTCACGCAGTGCCCTACATAAACTGGCCAGCTCTAGCTATGTACCAGGAATCATCATTATCTTTGTGTTTTACCAATCAGTATATACTATTATTCTTACAAAGTCCCAATTTATGATTAGACTAAATCTCATTCTTTGGTCTTTAGTTTTTATGGAAGAACCAGGTTACTTGTAAAACATATAAATATAAAAGCTGTAGACTAAATAAATGTTTCAGACCCCCCTGCAACTTAACAGTAAATACATCTTTGGCGTTATTTCCCTAACATGATGCTCTCAGTCTTCCTTCAAGACTGAGGAAATATTCTCAGTTTCGTCCACAGTATTATAATTATATATTCTAAAAATGTCCTGGAGGTCTCTACACAAGACTCTGGGATGGATGAGCACAGAGTTAGGTTTATAATCTCACTGCACAAATATTATTATTATTAACATTTATTTATAAAGTGCCAACATATTACGCAGTGCTGTACAATATATTACAGTTGAGATGCAACACAAGATAACACACAGGTAAAGGTTATGACACAAGAGGGCTTACAATTTAACAGGTAGGGGAATAAAGTATACAATACAATATTTAGGGGTGATGGGGCTGGGATGGTGGTGATGTTAGCAACAAGAAGACCAGACTGAAGAGGGGTTTTTAGGGCTTTTTTTTTAAGTGTTAAAAGGAGACAGGGAGAGAGTTTCAGACAGTATGTACAGCCATAGAAAAGTCTTGAAGCCTTATGAACTTATGGGGAAGTGGGGTCAGTGGAGGAGCGAAGGGCTGGTTTGGGGTATATTTATGTACCAGGTTAAAAATAGAACTGGTGCAGAAGGTGTGAAGTGATTTAAAAGCAATTCAATCAACCAAAACAACCTAATCTGAAGGCCTACCTAAACTATCCAATCAATCTTTATGCCAGTGGTTCCCAAACTTTCCTTACATGGCCCCGCTTTTCTATATATGGGAACATTATCGAGGCCCCCCTCCCCTCATTCAAACAGACGCAAGGTAACAGACACGGTAGCATTACCGCTAGCATGTGTGTTATCGGAAATAAAACACACCATAGCCGCAGCGTGACTAGTGTGAAATGGCCTTCAAACTTTGCATGCAAAGACATTAATCATATATACATACACCAATCATACAGAAACATTCATCATTCAAACATTACATGCCCTCTTCCTACTGTCTGCAGTTAACCCCCCATGGTTGTCTTCCTGTTTGTCCATCTCTCAGGCTTGTCTGATTGGCTGGCAGTAGTAGGGGAGGGATGGTGGACAGTGTGCAATCCCCAGAGGAAGACGAGAACTGACTCTCTCTCCCCTCTCTCTGACTGACAGCATGATTCTCACATGCTCCATACGCCAAATTGGCTGCACTACTAGCTGTTCCGCCCCCCTCCCTTTTTCGCCCCCCAGTTTGGGATCCACTGCTTTATGCAATCAGAGAGGCCATCATACGGGTTCACAGGTCACTACAGGTCTGACAGCTTCCTTATAAGTGAGAGTTATGCACTTTAGCAAGCCAGTAGATGTGAGGTCAGCTGCCCCAGTTTTACTTGTACTTTGCCTCCTAACAAGTTTAACTATTGACCTTCTCTCTCACCAACCATTGTCTTGCAGAAGCTGTATTTCTCCTGAAAGGCTGCTTTCATAATTTTTCTGTTGTGAGGGAACTCTAAGAAAAAACAGGCTACAGGTGATTTTCACAAGTTGGATGAATACGTATTCACAGTTTAAATTATCACACCTATTCCATCTGCCATCCAATATACAGGGGGGAAGTACACTATCCAATGTGCAGCCCTTGATTTGCATTGCATTTGGGCACCTTTGACTTTTTCTTTCACTTTACTTGCTAATATGTGCCTGTGCCTGAAATAGGTAATTGGGCACATTGTGAACATCTGAACATCTTCATCAGACTTACCACTGAGAGGAAGAGAGAAGAACACTGAGCCAACGAAGAGAAAGGAATTATTTGCAACATGCAACCCATAGAAACTCATCTGACTAGTGGTGTGGACACTGAGGAGTAAGGTGTGCATGACGTGGCCAATCTTACTTGTGGTGTACAGCTGTGAGTCATGTTGTGGACAATATGATTGTGGTATGGATATTGAGGAGTTACCTTAAAAAAAGGACAAAAATAAGCAGGCTTGCCTTTTGTACATATCAAGCTTTTAAAAGGGACAAAAGGGACTTTTGAGTTAACAAAAGAAAAAGGTGGAGCGCAGTTGATGTAAGTAGTCCGTCTTCTGTCTCCAAAGCCTGTGGGCATATAACCTTTGACATCTCGAGCAACACCACCAAGTTCACCAGTATTATTCTCTATATCCGTGATGACGAACCCAAAAGGGCATGCAGAGCCTTAAATTTTAATACAACCGATTAAAATTTTCCAGCATGTCCGATCATTTTTCTATCGTAATTTTTTTCCAATTTTAATCGTTTTAGGTCGATCTAACCATGTGGGCTGCAATAGATTTTCAATCAATCAACAACATTTTTTTATTGAATTAAGTTGATTGAACGAAAAATCTAGACATGTATGGGGGCCTTTAAATGTGTCTGTGATGATGTCATCACGACTCAACTACAAAAGCATCATAAAAAGTACAGCCATGGTCTCAAAATTGGCAGCGAATAAAGAAACAACAATGACGCTGCAATGAGGACCTCGCAATTTCCTTTCAAGTCCTGTAAGGTTTCCAAGCTTCTTGCTTTCTCCTCATTTCTGTATAAAAAAAATTAAAATTTTAGCACGATTTCATGCCATGCGGCTGCAGAGGATTTTTTGGCCAAAAATGGACGCACTAGCGGTAACCATGCCCGTTACTGGCAAAAAATTAGCGTCTCCCATTGTTTAAACTAAAGCCTCAGTATTAAGTATTGCTATATTGGCACTTAAAGATAAAAAAGTGGGCTATGTCCTTTGGTTTGGGCGCTTGGTCTCAAAAAGTTGAAATATTTGGAATTCATAGCTCCACAAGCATCAGCAGGCCAATAGGTCAAGGTGGTACACAGACTCTGTATTCAGCATGGCTGGGCTGTCAGTTTGACAGCCAGGTTCTACTCTGGTGCTCTCTTCTCTTCATTTTGCAAATGCCTGCTTTGTAGCTTTCACACTTCCTACTGTCTAGTAGCTGGCTTTATTCAAGATACTGAAGAAGAGCAACATCTGCAACATGGGCCAATTCTAGCAAGGGCTAGAATGCAGGGCTGAATCAAATGTTCTCCACACCTGGATGTCGCAATGTTTCCATGGTCCACCACCCACAACTAATGTTATACATGCATTGATGCCTCCCCATTGGCTCTGGTCTACCTTCTGGCTGGTATAGAAGGCCTGGAAAATATCTTATTGTTCTGCACAGCTTAAAGAGGGCGTATATATTATATATACTGTGCTCACTAGGCCGCAAACAGAAAAGATAGAACACAAGTACAGTTGCTTGTCTTGTCGACAGCTGTTTGTGGTTGATGTGGCCACATCCTGTAGATGAGCTTTTAGATCCTCATACAGAGGTCCCAAGTTTCCTGCACACAAAGCAGAAGTGAAAGAGAATAAAAAATAGAGATCACTATTACGGATCAGTTTAATATGGTGGGGCTTTGCAGAATGTTACAACCTGATTTACTAATGCAAATTAAATTCCAACTCATATATGTATATTTTGCCCCTAGACCCCCCTCAGCTTTTTTTTTTATTAAACTTGGCAATTTATATACAACCTCAGATGAACATGTAGTCTACCACTACCCAAGGGGGCCTTGTATATACAACGCACATGGAACGCACATGGAGAAGTGCTGCAATTCCAAATGTACGGCCTGAGCAATTATCCTCTACCCACTGCCATGTGTGCCCTGTAACACACTGCCACTGCAATGTTGCGTCTGCCAGTCAGTAACGTTAAAGGGTCGTTTACCTGGTGGTTAAAAACCGACAGTGTAAATTAGCCCTAAAGGTAGGCATACACGCCTCGATTCTCCCTCCAAAGATGAGGGACAGATTGCAGCATGATGACGTCATCCCGCTGCAGCCGGACCTTCAGAGGATCGGCCGGCACCCTTTGTGTGGCAGACATTACTGCCATCCCCATCCAAAGTAATGGGATCAGTCGGAAATTTACTGACATGTCAGATCACCATGCGGGAGATTCCTAGCAGATCTCGCCAGGTGGGCGCAGCCACCCACGTGACCGTCGGGTGATTGGCGGAAATGCGCAGGGCGGTCGATCACACGAAGAATCGAGCAGGAATCTTTACTCTGGACTACAGCACAAATCACACCAACATTGAAGAATGAATGAGATTTTTGGATACTTTAAATTTTTCTCCAACTTAATTGTTTTTTATTTTATCTATTGCATAAAAAACATATATATATATATATATCTATAGGTCTATATATATGCATGTACATTTACAAGCCCATAGAGATGGTCGAATTTTTTGACTTGCTAACTTTGTGAGCTTATTGCAAAGCCCCTGAACATGGTATCATCACCAAAATCGCTGGAGATGTAGAGAAGCGTTGGAGGAACATTTTTGCTCTAGCACATGTCGTGTTTGCATAAATTAAGTTCAAAGTTAAAGTCAAAATTTCGATTTTCTAAATTTCTACTTGACTGTGAACTTAATTTGTGAAAAAACTATTTGTGTTAGAGACATACTTTCTTTTTTGTATTATACCCCCAATACATCTCCAGCAAGTTTGGCGATGATACCATGCTCAGGTGCTGTGCAATTAAGTCGAAACCGTAGAAATGGTCGAATTTTTGAAAAAAAATTTGACCATCTCTACAAGCCTATATGCATGCTATTAACACTTCAGCTTATCTTCACCCCTATGTCTTATATAAAATAGATTTATCTTTGATTCCTATAGTAAATTCCTTCATCCAAAGCTCCCAAGTAAGTAATTAAAATAAAAAAGCCAATTCCTTCCCATTCCTACCCCTTTTTTCCTTATAATTAGGTGGTAAATCTTGCATGGTATTGACCCCCGCTCTGACACAAGCTAACGATCCCAGCTTTTCTCATTAAGGCTCCAGCACACGTCTTTGTGACCTTGTGGAAGGTTCTTCATCTCCAAAAGTAAAAGATCTATCTCCTATACCCTACACATGGTGGTGATAAAGGCATGTTATTGCCTTGCATGTAGCGCAGTCCAAAATAATGTTACAATCCCAGCTTGATGACAAATTTCAAAAATATATATAGGATTGGCTTGAGATTCCATCACACGCCTCACTAATACTTTCCCTTCCCTGGTAGAAGCCCATCCATCATTTTGTACGCTATTACTTGACGTGTTCAGGTTCCTCATCGCACATTCTTCTTGTGCTCCCTAAAAAAAATTAACAGGATGACATATCAGTAACAATGTAAAATACAAAAGGATTTACCCATAAGCACCTGGGGCAGCCAAGGCACATGTGAAAGTGCACATTGACCCCAAGTGAATTAATTTTAGGGGTCTGTTAACAAAGCAGAGGTATGGGTGAGCGAACAGTAGTGAAAAGTAGAATCAGCATCCTTTTCTAAAAGGTTCCATGAACACTGTGAAGGCTAAACCCATTGAAAATCCTTTAGACAATGTAGGCCAACGGGTTGGGGATTGACACCTCTGAACCACACACACACACATTATACAAATGGCCTTATGAACCCCTGGCTGGATTACTCATATTCCTTCCCTCAGATCCATCCCGGTAACCCTCTACCCAGCTTTGCCAACCCTGTAGCTCCCTACCAGCTGTACTCACTGTGCCGCCGTCCTCCAACTCATTGGAGAAATACGAATCTTGGCATGCTTCATTCTGCGGGCGCTGTCACCCTCCTAATTGGAAAATGTTTGTTGTATTTATTGTGTTTTTTTGCTTTAAGAGCTGACAATTGTTCATAAAATACAGATTAAGGTCTGGCCTAAACAATGGAATACATGAATATATTGGCCAAGTCTGTGAATATCTGATCACAGCTTCATTTGTTTAACAGCAGACACCTAATCAAAGATGTAATTCACTGCAACTCCCAGGGACGTGTCTGCAGAACATGGCCGGCAGCTTACATACACAGACTGTTATACGGTATATAAACATAACCATAAAATGAAGAACACAATATTAAGCACTGAATTAGCACCGACATGGGAGAAATACAAATGTTCTTCTAAGAGCAATCTCTTTTCTCATGGATTTTACCCAATTTGTATTCTGCCTTCAATTACTATCCAGTACCTGATATGTTATTCTTTATATAATAATATAGCTTTAGGGTTAGAAGAGGAAGGCCTGAAACAGTGGACATTAACTGCCAAAATAAGACAAAGGCCCAAAGTGAGTAGACAACAAACTTCTCTAAAAAATACAGTCCTGGCCAAAAGTTTTGAGAATGACACAAATATTAGTTTTCACAAAGTTTGCTGCTGCGCTGCTTTTAGATCTTTGTTGCAGTTGTTTCTGTGATATAACTATAATTATAAGCACCAAAGGCATTGATTGACAATGACATTTAAGAGATTTAAGCAAAGAGTCAGCATTTGCAGTGTTGGCCCTTCTTTTTCAGGACCTCTGCAATTTGACTGGGCATGCTCTCATTAAACTTTTGGGCCAAATCCTGACTGATACAACCCATTCTTTCATAATCACTTCTCTGAGTTTGTCAGAATGAGTTGGTTTTGTTTGTCCACCCGCCTCTTGAGGAATGACCACAAGTTCTCAATGTGATTAAGATCTGGGGAGTTTTCAGGCCATGGACCTAAAATTTCAACATTTTGGTCCCCAAGCCACTTAGTTATTACTTGTGCCTTATGGCACGGCACTCCATCGTGCTGGAAAATGCATTGTTCTTCACCAAACTGTTGTTGGATTGTTGGAAGAAGTTGCTGGTGGAGGGTGTTTTGGTTCCATTCTTTATTCATGGCTGTGTTTTGGGGCAAAATTGTGAGTGACCCAAATCCCTTGGATGAGAAGCAACCCCACAAATGAACGGTCTCAGGATGCCTTACTGGTGGCATGACACAGCACTGATGGTGGCGCTCGCCTTTTCTTCTCCGGACAAGCCCTTTTCCAGATGCCCCAAACAATCAGAAAGGGGCTTTATCGGAGAATATGACTTTGCCCCAGTCCTCAGCAGTCCCTTCACCATACTTTCTGCAGAAGATCAATCTGTCCCTGATGTTTTTTGGGAGAGAAGTGGCTTCTTTGCTGCCCGTTTTGTGGACGATTCCCCCTGAGTGACCAGGCGAACGGTAGTCGATTGTCTGCAAATTTGACCGCGGATGGACATGTATATGGGGGCCTTACCTGGAGAACATTTGTAGAGACAGAGAGTCCCAAGGTGAGGGTAGAGTCCCCTTTAAGATGACTACCCATGATGGCCCAGGAGCCCCGGGGAGGTGTTTAGTGGGAAAGAACTGGAAGGAGACGGTGTAACTGGGCGAGCTAACGTCTCCCCGGTCTATGTCCCATACTTGTTAGTTCTGGTGTATGTGTAGCCAGAGAGCAGAATTGCCGGCATTGTTCCTGTACTCCCCAGTTACCCTCAGGCGCAGCTCTTTGAGCTGCCTTTGTACCAGACCCGTACTAATTTTCCAATGGGGCGGCAGCCAGCCCCCACTCACTGGTTCCCACCAGCCCACCAGAGGAGGGACTGCCCACGCTGTTCTAGTATCTGTGGCCCACATCAGCTCCTGGGTCACGCAAGTACCGGCCACTACTGGCCTTGTTACTCCCTGCCACACATGGGTTAGGCGGACTGATTGGCGTGTCACCCTTCTCCAGGGTGAACTGAAATTCAATACAGCATTGGACTGTTATGGACTAGAGTTACATTTGTTATTGTTCCGTGAATATCACTTGACCACTCCTGGGCCTTGGTATGTTAATAAAGTTCAGCATTGAAATAGCCGCCTCTTGATGTAAGTTGATCCCTGAACCTTACAGGGAAATCCGCTAGCAAATAGGCCACTGCATGTCTATTTTCCCTTCCCCTTGATGCAAGTTCTTGCTTTGGGCCCCCTGTCAACCAGGGGGGGGAGAATATAAGGGGTGACCCGGGGGGTATGAAGACTATTTCTTCTCCTCCAATATGCCCCCCGGCACACGTTCTCGCTTTTCCCACCCCCTTGGTGCAAATTCTTGCTCCAGACCCCCAGTTTTAGGGGAGGTGGGGTTAGTTGGTGGTGGTGGAAGTGGTGACAAGGTTGGGGTGGGGTGAAGAATATTTCTTCTTCTCCATTAGCACCCCCAGGGCACAGGCGGGGGGGGGGGGGACTTCTGTGCATGCATATTCTGCATAGCGGGAGAAACGGCCCTGGGTGTTAGCACCTCAAATTTAGGGAAGGATTATTCATTAATTCCAAAATCTCAACTATACTATATGTATAAAACCACTCAAACTTTAGCACACATGGAGCTTGCTAAGAGGTTTCCATCTACAAATATCTTTCACTTACCTTGCACAACCGAAACATCGGTCCACGATTGGAGCATGTCTTACTCACATCCTCCAATCGTGGACCGATGTTGAAATTGTGCAAGGTAAGTGAAATATATTTGTTGCTGCTATATGCTCATGTAGCTAAATATGACCATATAAAAGTAGTTCATTTAGTTCCTGTAAGGGGAATAGCTGAAAATGCCCCTCTCTTCCTTAAAGTGCTTGGATTACCAGCAGACAACACGGAAGTGGCAAGTTCCTCTTCTGTGGCACAGTCCCGTCTTGTGTTCTGCAGAAAAAGGTCTGCAGATGAAGCATTCTCCGGTCACACAGTACAATAACTACAAACCGTTCCTTGTCTTCAAATCCATTGTCTGCCAATACGTTTCTGTAGTCTCTTCACTCTGTCACTTATTTTATAAGTGTAATAACTTTTGTAGAGTAATGATACACACCAGGCCTTCCATGGTTTACAGCACTGATCACTTCTGGGGTGAGAGAGGGAGGTTGCACAGTACAGAATCATGTTACATCTGTGCTCCTGTTTCCTTTTTTTTGTCATGTGTCTTATGAAAAGTTAATACAAAAAAGTGCCTTTTAATTGTTATTTGTACAATCACTGAGCACAGATTTAAAGCTGAACAGCTAAATACACATAAAGACATATATAAAAGCTGATTTATGTGCTAAAGCCCCCCCCCCCCC
>CM070039.1:70951445-70969260 GCA_036250615.1 Ptychadena robeensis
TCTTTTGCATGTTTGTCAGCACAAAAACACATTAGACCGATTAGTCCAAACAGAAGGTAACACAAGTAATGAACACAAAATGCAGTGGTTTTTAGACAGTGATGGATAAAATTTTAATTATTTAGGGAGAAAAAAAACCTTACCTCCAAACTACAATGGCCCTACGTGTGTGAAAAAGAATTGTGAAGGGCGCCCTGAACCTAATACTTGGAATTGGGCCACACCCTTAGTCAGCAATGCATAACTGCAATCAGTGTTGCGATAACTTGTCCAACGAGTTCTTAAATATACAGCAGCATCTGTAGGACAAGCCAAAGTTATTGGTTTTGGGTTGGCAACCACAATCATCGTTGCAGAATTTGTGTTTGAAACATAATCAGCGTTTATTGAGGGTTTTCCCAGCATGAAAACCAATGAACCGCCTTTTTAAAAGTGTCACTGCCCAAACACAACATCTCAGAGTAGGTTCAGGGTCAGGAACTTTGACTAGGCCACTGAGGTGCCAAAGTCTTCATTTTGTAAAATTTCTACTTCAGAAAACCATTCTGTAGTGTAGGATTTGCTGGTGGTGGTGTTTGGGTCAATTGTCCTGGCTGCAGCAGGGGCACCCAAGATCAAGTTCAAAAGCTTGAAGTTGAACGAAAAACAGATGGCCGACATATCTCGCTTTCAGGATTTTTTGGTAGACCGTAGAAATTTCATCGGTTCCATCTATCACAGGCAAGCCTTCCAGGACCTGACGCAAGCAAAAACACCCAGACCAAATCACACTAAACCAAACCAACCATATTTTACTGTTGGTAATGATGTTCTTGGTGTGCTGAAATGCTAAGGTGTTACTACATTACGGAAACCAGAGTGTAACAGGGACCAAACGCACCATTCACAAAGTTACAACTTTGGAATGTCGGGTCGGGTCCCCACAATGTTTTTCCCAAAAGTAATCTGTGAGCAATCATTGTAGATGTGTATAATGAGCAAAAATTGAGACTAGCCTAGTTCTTTTTGCTACAGTGGTTTGCACCTTGGATATGTGGGCCAGACCATGGCGTTTTGCCCAGTCCCCTCTTTCTTATGGTGGTGTAGTCGTGACACTGACCTTAATTGAGGCCGTGGAGGGCCTGCAGTTCTTTAGATGTTGTCCTGGGGTCTTTTGGTGGCCCTCCCTCGGAGAGTTTTTCCTCTGTGCTCTTGGGTATTTTTGGTCGTCCGTCCACTCCTGGGAAGGTTCTCACTGTTCCTGTTTTTTTGTTTTGCCATCTTGTGGATAATGGCTCTCACTGTGGTTCGCTGGAGTCCCAAAGCTAAATGCTTTATAACCTTTACCAGACTTATAGATCTCAATTACTTTGTTCTCATTTGTTTCTGAATTCTTTGGATCTTGGCATGATGTCTAGCTTTTGAGGGTGCTTTTGGTCTACTTCCTCTGTGTCAGGAAGCTCCTTATTTTAATGTTCTGATTTGAAACGGTGCGGCAGTATCAGGCCTGGGGGTGGACGTACAAGAAAATTGAACTACAGGGTGTGATAACCACAGTTACATAGCTCAGTTACACTAAGCTTTAAGTCTTACGACACTAAGTTCACACCCCAGGTAACAACCGTTTCGGGCGTGACCGACGGTGTAGCCACATTAGGGCCCACGTCTGCCCGTTCGCTTTTTTAGGTTTCGGAGATTTCGGACGGGGAAAATTGCTAACAGCGGCCCGACCATCCTCGCCCCCATCCCGGCGGCCCAATGGGATGCAAAGAAATCAAATGAGAATGCTGAAATAAAGCACACAGGAAGATAGGGAAATCTCCACGGAGGGACACAAAAAAAGTAAACGGAGGAAAAGGAAGGCGAGCAACCGAGAAAGCGAGGTGAAGAAAGACCCTATCCCATGGACATCCTTGGATGAAAGTTCCTTCCTCCGACGGATCACACAGTTTTGGGATCATGCAGGAGTAGAAATTTACATCTTCTTCTGGCGCGAACATACTTTCGAAACCTTACGCTGTCCCCGCGAGGCTACCGGCTAACCTGCTGCGCGTGTTCTTCCAGGCCCCGCCACCTTAAACCTAGCCGACACTGAGCCTTGCTCCTAGCTGGCTTCTCACCCCCCACCCGTCACCTACACACATACAGCACACCCACCCTCCTAGTTGGGGGTTGGCGGCAACTTGCGTCGTGCACTGCCCGGAGAACAAGTTTCCGGTGTAATCAATCGCCCGGCGAAAACACCGCACATGCGTCGCACGCGCGCCGCGCCGTCGTGATCTATTATCTAGTCTGTCTACTCTCGGATCCCCTACTACGACTTGCGTGCCCCATGGAACCGTATAATGTCAATGTCTTTCCTCTCGTCGCCGTGCAGCCACAACCCGGGGCTGTGATCCGGCCCGTGAGGAAAGCTGCTTCACTCCAGAGGACGCAGGGCCAGGCAAGCACCGGTCGGGCTAGTTGGAAAAGACACCTGGTCGCTGCACAGGACGGACGGCTACCGGGACGGCACGCTGAATACCTGCGGGCCGCTCTGGGAACCAGGAACGTATGCGTGCCAGGGTCGGGCCCACGGACCGGGGGTGACGGGCTCTGGGCGACGGAGCATATCCGGGCGCTTCCCAGTAGGCAAATTCCCCGCTTCGTCAGAACGGCGTGTGTCATTGGATACTTGTGTCACCGCTTGAACAGGCGGACGTCGGACTGCGTGCAGACGGCTGTGCGGAGCGCGGCCTCGGGGCAGACTCACAACACCAGTGGAGGGGGGTGTGTCTGCGGACCACAACGACTCACCCACGACGGAACGGACAAATCACATCGGGTGGGTGGTCATGTGTGACCAATGGAGTGGTGGCGATGTGCACTGGGAGGATGCTGACGCCCGAGGCTAGCATCGGAAAGGGGAGACCGACCCAGCACCAAAGGTCACAAGGCCTTGATACACGTAGAACCAACGACCGACTAGACTCGGCTCAGGGTAAACAAACCAGACTACGTCCTGATCGGCTGAAGGGAGGTGAACGGGGGGTGGGGGGGTTGACTACAGCCTAACAGTCTGGCGCCTAGGGCGGTGCGAAGTGGCCAACTGTACGGGAACGGGGGATCACAGGGCAGAGGGTGGCCTGGCCCGTTGATGGAGCTAAACATTGAGGGTGGCAGAAAATGGACAGGACTCGAGCGGGTGGCATAGGGGACAGAGACGGCTCAAGCTAAAGTCCACAAGGCGCTAGCCATACGGGAAGATGGAAGGTTTTATGAAGGGTTTTGTTTGAATTTTGAGGTTTGAAATCATCCTGTCAGTAGCAGCATGGATTCCTTACGATGTACAACCACATAGGACATAACCCATTATTTGTTTTTATGAAGAAGTTATGTGTGCATTCTTTGACTGCCCCCCTACCCGCATCTTCACCTCCAACCTTCAACAAGTACATCTACTGCTTGTCCCGATCTGTGACTATATTTATGGTCATTACGGGCTTTATTACATGATCCTTGAGATATTTCTTTGCTGACAGGATAAGCTTTCCCCTTTGTTACATGTAGGTACTGTCCCCTCTGGACAAACCATCGGTGTTATCCTCAATGCCTTTGATCCGGCTCAGTGATTTGGTGTAGTCCCATCTTGACAGGACGACTGTGGATGTTGCAGAATTTAGCACCCAGTTTGCCAGTCTAGACGATGCGGCGTCAACACTCTGTGTCGCTGGAGTGAAATGGTGCTTCAAACCCCAAACCCTCAGAAGTAATTCTCACACAGCCCTGATAAAGGTTCTCTACACTGAAATTTTTGTTCTCAATGAACTTTGCTTTCATCTTAAATATGCATACAACATCCAACTACAAAATACCAAAATAGGACTAAACGTGCATTGCAATTTGTCTGTCATGATCATATAGCCCCCATGCCTCCTCACACAGTGATATAATAGTATACAAATGTTACAAATCCCATACAAGGGAGACCCTACCGCCAGACATTTCATTAAACAGGAACCATTGCACAGCATTATCTCTGGGCTTTTTATTGTGATTGAAATAGTGAGCAATCGAAACGAGCCTCCTTAGTTCATACATACTGGATACTATTTTGGGTGCTGCCATCCTTGGGTGTAAGGCCAAAGCAGAAGGTAGAATGGTAATTACTATATCAAGAACATGAACGCATTTTATCCTTAGAAAATATTCGTTATGGCTTTAGCGATCTTCAACTGTCAGATCCTTCCTTCAAATAATTTAGATCTCATCTGCTTTTTCTATCCCCGGTCACTGATATTATGGTCATTACTTGTCTATTTATTACTGATCTGAGAGTATTCTGGGCTGTCAGGCTAAGCGTTCTTGTTACATGTAGGGTCCTGTAGCTTCCTCGTAAAACCATCGGTGTATCCTCAAATTCCTGTTTATCCGGCTTTTCCCTTTGTGTGGTTGAGTCCACTGCGTACAGGACAGACTGCGGATTTCAAGGAATTGGCGCCCAAGATTGCCAGTCCTCGTAGGTGCTGCTACAACTCTGTACCTGACGAAATGGTGTCTTCACCCAAAACCGGAATTATATTTATCTATGGACCGGTTCCTCAGGAAGTAAATCGTCTAAAGAACCTCATATGCCAATGGAGAAACGTTGTCCTGGAATGAACTCTCTTTAAATATCGTATATACATAATCCCTCTATTACAAAATTCAAATCACATTTGTGCATGTGCAAGTGGTCTATTCATACATCTAGCCCCTATGCTCATGGCAAAGGGATAATACTACATACCATAAATCCACATGAGACCTTACCAACAGACTTTTCATTAAAACAAATCCTTGGCACATCGATAATATGCTGTTTATGATGAATATGCTCATTTCTCACTCTAAAATGAGCCTTGGTTTATACATACTGCAAGCCCGGAGAATATTTGGGTGCTGCCATCTTGGGTGTGTAATGCCACCATACACTGGACTGGCATGACATTTCATAATCTCTTGATCCTTCCCTGGCAGTTGGCATAGCGTAATGTAGGGTGGTGAGGATGGACGAAAGCTGCCATAAGGGAAGAATGTAATTAACATCCCGAGAGGGTTATATGGGGGAACAAGTCAAATGTTCAAAAAAGTGTAAATATCTTAGGTTAAAATCAGCCTGATTGGGCAACCTAGATTCCTTACTATATACGGAACCTTAACCATTGATTAGTCCTTGGACATATTGGTTTTTGCTTTGCCATCTCATCTGGCCAATTGCTTCAATAAGTTAGATGTAATCTGCTTTTTTCTCCCCCTGTACTTTTGATGGTCATTATGTGTGGCTTGTATTACACTGATCTGAGAGTATTTCTTTGCTGCCAGGTAAGCTTTTCCTTTGTTACATGTAGGTGCTGTACCTCGTAAACCCATCGTGTATCCTCAAATTCCTGTTTTTGATTCCGGCTCATTGTTTGGTGATCCAGCTGACAGGACTGACTGTGGAAAGCCTGTACTTAGCGCCAAAGTAGTGCCGAGTCTAGAGGATGCTGCTTCACTCCGTCTGTTCCGGAGTTGAAATGGTGCGTCAACCCCAAACCCCTCAGTAAGTAATTCTCATGTTGGCCTGAGGCAGGTGCTCTAGACAGAAACATATATGGTTCTGCAATGACTAAGCTTTCATATTAATATATACATAACACATCTAACTCCATTCCAAAATAATAATGTGTGCTTGCAAGTTGATCTAGTTCATGCATATAGCCCCTATGCTTATAAGGGATATCATTATAGAGAAATTTTAAATCCCATAAGGAGACCCTACTGCCAACCTTTTCAATCAAACAATTACCATTGCGCATCATTATATGGCCTTTTATTGTGATGCTCCATGGTTCTCCATCTTAATGAGCTCCTGTTCTACATACTGGAGGCCAGAGACTATTTTCTGTGTGCGGCTGCCATCTGTGTGGGTTTATCCAACCATGACCATGGACTGCATGACATTTCATGATCTACTTATCCTCCTTGCAGTGCAATTGGTAAATGTCAGGGGGTGAGGATTGGAATGAGAAGCCTAGCCATAAGGGAAGATGGAATGGACATTGCCATAGAAGGGTTTATATTGGGGCACAGTCAAATGTTCCAAGGTGCATAATCGGAGGATTGATAATCCAGCCTTATTGCAGGCAACCTTGATTCCTAACCATATTTCCAGCCTGCAGAACATGATTGTTATTAGTTTTGCTAAGTCCCCCCCCCCCCCCCCCCCATTTATAACCTGCCAGCAATCAAATAAGTTAGATCTAAACAATTTACCATCCCTATGATATCTTTATGGTCCATTAGTTGGCTTTATTACATGATCTGAGAATTTTTCCTTTGCTGCCAGGCAAGCTTTCCTTTCTTACTTGTAGGTGCTGTACCCTCTGTAAACCATCGGTGTATCCTCACATCCCTGTGATCCGGCTCGATATATTTTGGTGAGTCAGCGGACAGGACGACTGTGGAATCCTGTAATTAGCGCAAAAAGAATGCCGTCCAGAGGATGCTGCTTCAACTCCTCTGTTCCCGGAGTGAATGCGTTCTTCAACCCCCCCCCCCTCTTCCCCCCCTCCACCTCCCCCCCTCTACCCCCCGTCCCATCCACCTAAAGACAATGTCAATGGGGGGGTGTTTGCCCACCCCCTGCCGTCATTTATCCTCATGTTGGCCTGATGCAGGTTCCTAGCTTAAACATTGTTCTGCAATGACTCCATTTATCAATAATATATACATAAAATCCATCTACTATCAATAAATCCATAAAGGAAAGGTGTCCATGTCACGTTGTCCTATTCAGGAAATATAGCCCCTATGCTCATAACAGTGATAGATACAAATGTTAAATCCCATAAGGGAGACCCTACTGCCAACCTTTCATAAAACAGGAACCATTGCCCTCAGTATCTGGCCTTCTATGTGATTGCCCCATGTTCTCCATCTAATGAGCCTCCTTGGTTCATACATACTGGAGACCAGAGACTATTTGGCTGCTGACATCTTTCCGGTAATGCCGACCATAGAGTGGCGTGACATTTCATCTCTTTTTTGACCTTCCCTGGCAGTTGCATAGCGGTAATGTAGGGGTGGTGAGGATTGGATGAGAAGCCTAGCCATCAGGGTGGAATGGAACTGGGACATTGCAGGAAAGGGTTATATTGGGGAACAGTCAATGTTCCAAGTGACATAATCGGAGTTTGAAATCCATCCTGATTAGCACCATGGATTCCTACCATATTCTGGCCTGCATAACAGAACTATGTATTTGCTTAATCCACTTAGCCCCCCCCTCCCCCTCTTAACCTGCCAGTCCTCAAATAATTAGATTCTCCCCATTTACCATCCTTGTTGACTATTTATGGGTAATAACGTTTGCTTACATGATCTGATCCATTTTTTAAACTTTACTGTCACATTGCTGCCAGTCTAGCTTTCCTTGGTTACATGTAGTACTGTTACCCTCTGTAAAACTCCAGTCGGTGTTCCTCAAATTCCTGTTTGATCCGCCTCAAGTGAATTTGGTGATTCCCAAGCTGACGACAGACTGTGGACAGCCTTACTTAGTGCCAAAGAATGCCAGCAGAGGATGCTGCTTCAATCTCTGTTCCCGGAGTGAAATGGTGCTTCACCAAACCCCAGTAAGTAAATGTCCCCTTGGCCTTGATGGAGGTTCTCTACACTGAAATGTTGTCCTGGAATGAATCTGCCTTTCATATTAATATATACCTTACACCCTTTTACTCAAAATTCATAAAGCACTGTTGCAGTGCAGAGCCCCCCCCTTTTAAGTCATAGTAGCCCCTATGCTCCTGGCCAGTGATGTAACGATTGACCAACTTCAAATCCCATAAGGAGACCTTTCATTAAAACAAATCCTTGCACATCATTAATATGGCCTTTTTATGAGAGTGCTCCATGTTCTTCATCTAAATGAGCCTCCGTAGTTCATACATACTACCGCCCGGAGACTATTTGGATGCTGCCATCCTTGGGTGTAAATGGCCCAACCATGACACTGTAACTGGCCGTTACATGTTCATAATCTCTTGATCCTTCCCTGGCATTTTGCATAGATTAATTTAGTGTGGTGAGGTAATTGAGAAGAAGCCTGGCCATCGGGAAGAATGTAATTGTGCACAGTTAACCAGAGAGATAAAAGTAAAGGCAGGTGGAGGGGGGCCCTCAAGCTACTTTTCACCGCAGCCATATAACATTAGCAAAAAGAATGTATGGGCTGAACTAAACCCAAAGTTGGGGGTGGCCCAACCCTCGGTGGATTTTTTTTTTAGGTGAACAATAATTACCAAATGCAGTCCTCTCAGTCGAAGGAATGGTATTCACAGTATTATTTAGTCCTTATTTTGCAAATATTCCGTATAGTAGCAAAAAGATCACAACAACGTACATAGAAGGAAAGAAAATCCATCAAACCTGGAGTGTATCCCCTGACGTTGACCGTGGTACTGTCAGTTCCACCTGATAAGTGGCTGTTTTACAACACTGGATGTTTCATGTTAGTTTCATCATTCTCGAAATATATCCTCAAAGGTGTTTCCAACGCGTTTCGTCCCCTCCTGGCGGGAAAACCCTTCTTCAGGGACCACACTTTCACAAACACTACACTTTCACTTATGTGCACCACTACCCAACAATTTTGTTCCCTTTTTTTTCTTCTCCCCCCCCCCCCCCCCCCCTTTGTTGAGCTTTCTTCACGTTTTGGTTTGGCCCATTAATTAGACACTTTTTTATTATGCACTAGCAGCATTGAGGGAGGCTATCTAGGTGAGTATGGAAGGTAGTGAGCAGCTTCAGGAGGGAAGTCTACCTGATGGGAAGCCCGCTGACTCGTGGCAGGCGAGCTTCCTCGGTCACCTAGGTGACCTGAGGGCTCCCAACTCCTTCCTGTCATCTGCCGATCACAGGTGCCGGAAGTGATGGTTGTGGTTGTCAGGCGGAAATGCGTCATTGAAGACAGCGGGCATTGCGCCTCCCAAGGAACTGCAGCTGGAGACGCCGACCCGCTCGAGTGCCTTCGCATACGCGACTTGTTGCGCTGCGTGATGTGGTCAATGCGGCGCCCGTGATTATAGCGCCACACGCTGCCAATGGTTGGAAGGGACAGCTATTTAAATTGGTGAGCAGCAATAGGCAGTATGATGAGCCATGCAGCACGTGTGACCACTGCTGACCAGACCTGGAACTCCCAATTTTATGTGTGATTATTGTTTCACCTAAAAAATCCACCGGGGTTGACCACCCCCAACTTTGGGTTTAGTTCGCCCTACCTTCTTTTTTCCTAATTACCAGAGCAGCGTTATATGGGGAACAAGCAGAGTCCAAGGGACATATTCAGAGTTTTGACATCCAGCTTGATTGCACCATGAAATTCCTTACTATAAACAGGAACATTAACCATATAATGGTTTTAAAAAATATATTAGTTTCCCTTTGCACTTTTTAACTGCTATCCTTCCAAATAAGTTAGATCTATCTGCCTTTTCCATCCCAGTTGACTATATTTATGGTCGGTGTGTTGCTTTTTATTACGATGACTGGGTTATTTCTTTGCTGTCATGCTAAGCTTTTCCTTTCTTACAATGTAGGTGCTGTACCCTCCTGTAAAACCATCGGTGGTATCCTCAAATTCCAGTTGATCCGCTCAGTGTTTGGTGAGTCCATCTGACAGGACAGACTGCGAAAGCCTGTATTAGCGCCAAATATTGCAGTCCAGAGGATGCTGCTTCAGACTCCTCTGTTCCCGGGTGAATGGTGCTTCAAATTCCCAAAACGCCTCAGTAAGTATCCTTATGTTTGGCCTGATGCAGGTTCTCTATACTGAAACTTGTTCTGCAATTACATCTTATTTAATACTATCATACATTAACCCATGTAACTACAATCCAAAAAGCACTAATGTGTGCATTGCAAAGATGTCTTTTCATACATATACTTTAATGGTCATGAGTCATAGGGGCTATATAACTACATATCAATTTTAAATCCCATCCATGAAGACCTTACCCCTATACCTTTCTTTAAAAACAAAATCTTTGCTCATCCAAATCTGGCCTTTTATTGAGATTGCTCCATTTTCTACATCTAATGAGCTCTTAGTTATACATACTGCGGCCAGAGAACATATGGGGCTTTGCCATCTTGGGTGTAATGCCGACATGACACTATACTGGCGTGCATCTTTCATAATCTATTTGTTCTTATGATCCTTCCCTGCAGTTGCCGAATAGTGTGAAATGTAGGGTGGTGAGGGGAGTGGATGAGAAAGCCTTAGCCATAAGGGAAAAATGGAATTGGATCATTGCCAGAAGACGGTTATAATTGGGGGAACAGTCCAAATTTTCTCAAGAATGGACATATCAAGGTTATGTAAAATCCAGCCTCTTGGCAACCATTGATTCCTTACCATATTATCCGGCTGCCGGAACATTAACTATGTATTGTTTGCTTAATCCCACTGCGCCCCCCCCCCCCCCCCATCTTAACGCTGCAATCCATGCATTAAGGTGGATCTAATCCAATTTACCATCCCTATGACTATATTCATGGTCCCATTTTTAACGTTGATGTGCATGATCTTGATGATATTTTTAAAACTTTTTTCACCTTGCTTCCAGGGCATACGCTTTCCTTTATGTTACATGTAGTACTGGTCCCTCGCTGTAAACCATAGTGTTCCTCCAATATGTCCTGTTGATCCGGCTCAGTTGGTTTGGTGATCCAGCTGACAGACAGACTGTGGTTTATCAGAATTAGCACCCAGTTTGCCAGTCTAGAATGATGCTGCTTCAACTCCTCTGTTCCTGGAGTTAATGGTGCTTCAAACAATCCCCAAAGTCCTCATTGTAAGTGTTAAATCTTCACCAGCAGCCTAGATAAACGTTCTCTACACTGAAATGTTTGTTCTGCAATAATCTTGGCTTTGCATATAATATATTGCAGTACAACATCCAACTTACAAAACCAAAAAGGAGCTAACGTGGCATTGCAAGTTGTTTTTTCACGATTAGTGGTGAGCGCGTGAATTT
This sequence comes from Ptychadena robeensis, assembly GCA_036250615.1. NCBI lineage: Eukaryota > Metazoa > Chordata > Amphibia > Anura > Ptychadenidae > Ptychadena > Ptychadena robeensis. Next base: position 70,962,467 of record CM070039.1, read on the forward strand.
TCGGATTCCGAATAGTTAATCGCGAAAAGTATCGCAATCTCGGTGATTCATGATGGTTAATATATTGCAGAATTATTCGCAGTTCCGGATATTGGTATTTTTTATCCTTTACACATGCCTATCAATGCAGGTGGGACGAATTGGAGGCTGCAACAAGAGTGCTTAGCAACACATCAACAGTTTTTTAAATGAATATTGTGGGTGATGCGAATATTGCCAAAATATTGGGGTCCACTTGTAAAAATTGCGCCATGTAAACATATATTGCGCGCGCAAAATTGCAATAAAACCGCCGATAGGGAAACGCATGGAAACTACTAGGGTAATGCCACCTCAGAAAACCGCGCGTTTCGTTTTGACTTCTCAAGAGTTGCTCATCTTCATAGTATATATCCTATTCATGTGTATGCCAACGCAGATGAATGCGTCCTTGTAGTATCAATTATCCCACGACGGGAAGCCAGCAGTAGGAGAACGGGGAGAAGCCAAAATGTTAGGAGGCGTTGGTTGTGATACCTTGGTCCAAGGTGACATCTGGTTCAGAGAGTGTATGGTCAATTAGTCGATAGGTGTGGTTTTCCAGTAGCATATCTGTAGAGTATGCCGGTATGCTTCTCCTGTGAAGGTGTTCCAGTCTGCTGTAGATGTCTAGGACCCACGGTATCACCAACCGCCCCTACATTCTTGCTTCTCCCGTTCTCCTAACTGCTGTCAGCATTCCCGTCGTGGGATTATTACTACTAGCAGGACTCATTCACGCGTTGGCATACACAGTTCATAGGATTATACTAGAAGATAGTCACCTCTTGAAGAAGTCAAAATCGAAACGCGCGTCGAGTTGGACTAGACCCTAGTAGTATCCTGCGTTATACCCATCTGTGTGTTGCTAGCTCATTATTACTTGTTAGAATATGCACTTATTGTATTACAATGTTTTACACTTTATTTAAAGCACCAATAAAATCTGTAGATTACATACGCCTACAATACAGTGCTTGACATAAGTGGCCCTTAAAGTCCCCCCGCCTTTGATACACTCAAAGGGAAATTATTTCTGGTGAAAACATCACCCAAACATGTGAAGTTCGATCTCCATCTGCTTGTTCTATCACGATTTTATTGTCATTACTTTGGTTTTTAATTACATATCTTGAGTATTTCTTGCTGCAGGGCAAGCTTCCTTTGTTATCATGTAGTACGGTAACCCTCTGTAAAACCATCAGTGTATCCTCAATGTTCCTGTGATCCTGCTCAGATGTTGTTGTGAGTCCACAGACAGGACAGACTGCGGATTTCCAAGAATTGGTGCCCAAGATTGCCAGTCTATAGGATGCCTGCCACAACTCTGTAACCTGGAGCAAAATGTGCTTCAACCCAAAACCTCAGTAATAATCTGTCTAAAGACCTTCATAATGCCAAGGTAGTAGAACTTTGTCCTGGAATGAACTCCTCTTTCTATTAGTATATACCTAATCCCTCTAATTACAAAATAATAAATACTAATTTGTGCTCCTTGCAATATGTGCTACTTCTTCACATATAGCCCCTATGCTCAATGACAAAGGATATAACTACAACCATTTTAAATCCCCATAAGGAGCCTTACCACCAGACATTTTCATTAAAATAAATCCTTGCACACATTCATAGATGTTTATTGAGATTGCTAAATTTTCTACATCTAAATGACCTTTAGTTTCATACGTACTTGCAGCCCGGATGATATTTGGGTGCGCGTTGCCATCTTGGGTGTACTGCCAACCATTGACCTGGCTGGCGTGTACTTTCATAATCTCTTGATCCTTCCTCTGGCAGTGTGCATAGTGTCATGTAGGGTGGGTGAGGGTTGGCCCAACGAAGCCTATCATAAGTGAGAATGTAATTGAAATCACAGAGACGGGTTATATGGTGGGGAACAAGTCAAATCATTCCAAGGGACATATTTAGGTTAGAAATCCGCCTGATTGGCAACCATGGATGCCTTACTATATACAGGTAAATGAACGATTTCATTAGTCTTGGACATTTTAGTGTTGCTTTGCCCATCTTACACTGCCAATCCTTCAAATAAGTTAGATCTATCTGCTTTTTCTCCCCCTGTAACTATGTTGGTCTTACGTTTGGCTTTTACATGATCTGAGAGTATGTCTTTTGCGTGACCGGATAACTTTCCTTTGTTACATGTAGGTTACTGTATCCCCTCGGTAAAACCAATCAGTGTTTCTCAAATTCCTGTTGAAATCCGGCTCAGTGTTTGGTGAGTTCCAGCTGACAGACAGACTGTGGAAATCCGGTACTTGGCGCCCAAAGAATGCCAGTCCCAAGGATGGCTGCTTCAACTCCTCTGATTTCCCGGAGTAAATGGTGCCTTCAATCCCCAAACCCCTCAGTAAGTAATTCTCATGTGGCCTGATGCAGGTTCTCTAGACTGATCACATTGTCTGCATGAACTTAGCTTTCATTATTAATATATACATAAAACGTCGAACTACAAATTCCACATAAGGAGGTAACGTTGTGCATTGCAATTGTCTAGTCATGACATATAGCCCCTATGCTTGGAAGTGTATATCCTTATATAGACTATATTTTAATCCCCTATAACGGAACCCTACTGCAAACCTTTCAATAAAACAGAAACCATTGCACATCATTATATGGCCTTTATTGTGATTGCTCCATATTCTCCACCTAAACAAGCCTAACTTGGTTCATACATACTGGACCAGAGACTATTTGGGCTACTGCCGTCTTGAATCTCATGCCATCCATGGTCTGGTTGTCATAACACACATGACTCCTTATCCTTCCTATTGGAGTTGCATAGGTTGTAATGTAGGGTGTGAGGGATTGGGATGATAGGCCTAGCCATAAAGGGTGGAATGGAACTGGACATTCCATAGAGGTTATATTGGGGCACAAGTTCACTGTTTCCAAGGGCATAATCGGAGGTTTGAATCCAGCCCCATTGCAACCTTGGATTTCCTAACCATCCATTTCCGCCTTCAGAACATGAACTATGTATTTGCTTAATCCCCCCCCCCCCCCCATACTGTACCTGCCTAAGCAATCACATATATTTAAATCTAAACCATTTACCATCCCTATGATTATAATTTATGGTCATTAACCTGTTGGCTTTATTTACATGATCTAGAGTATTCTTTGCTGCCAGTGCTAATCTTTCCTTTCTTACATGTAGGTGCTGTACGTCTGTAAAACCATCGTGTATCCCCAATTCCCTATTGATTCCGCTCAGTGTTTGGGTGAAGTCCCAGCTGACAGGACAGACTGTGGAAAAGCCTTGTATTAGCGCCAAAGAATGCCAGTCCAGAGGCAATGCTGCGTCAATCCTCTGTTCCCGGAGTGAATGGTGCTTTAATCCGCAAAACCCCAGTAAGTAATCCTCATGTTGGCCTGATTCAGGTTTCTCTAGACTGAACCTGTTCTGCAATTAACTCATTTTCATAATATATAGATAACATTTAACTCCCAAATCCCCCCCCATACACCCACACACAGGGGATCCAGTCTGATCTTGCTTCTTTGCAGTGCTGCCAAGTCTGTGATTTATGGGCACCCCCCCTCCTTCCCGTATACAGAAGAGGCATCTCCATGCCGAGGGAATCTCCTGCTGCTAGTAATTATGTAACAGATAATGATGTGAATGCTTCCAGAGCCGGTGTCTTCATACAACCTCCGGTCACACCGCAGATGCCAGAGCAAAGCATCCTACCGATCGCTTCCTTTTTTGTAGTAAAACCTAACCTTATGATTGGACGAATAGACCTAAATACAGAAAATGTTTACATTGTGTAGCGCACATTGCAGTGTGTGCGCAGACGTTTCTGCAGCAAGATAACGGTTAGTGATTTGTCTTGTTCTGGATTGCTGGAACAGGAAGTCAACTGTTTGCGTTTCTCCTCAGCCGACCTCGGAGTGTAATGGCGGGTTATGTATAAAAGCTTCTTGTGTTCTCTGGAATGGGGATCCCCTGTGGTACTGTAGGTGTGCATCAAGTTGTAGATCCATTGTGGGCTGAGAGTCTGTTATTTCAGGCTACGAGCAAGGCAGTGCAGTCTTGTATAGTACAGGCTACTCTCTTATTTTTCTGCATACTGGAAGCTGCTCACTGTGTGCCTGACAAGCTATTGCAAGTCAGACCATGCTAACCCTCATGGGCTGTGGACTTTTAGGGTATTCATTTGCTGGTGCACCACTTTCATTCGTTGGATTTATGTTGTTTCAATCAGGGTAATGCTCCCGTGCCCGAACCGTTACCATTAGTCTAGCTCCACTGCCGCGGTTTACTGCGTTTCTCTTTTTTAATCAATTTACACTTTTACGGATTTGCCAAAGCCATGGCTAAAATCCACGGGTAAACAGCGGCATGCTTTCCGCGTGCGTTATATTTTTGTGATCCGTAGTGGAGCCTTACCTTTAGGAAGTTTTCACATCACTAATCATGTACAGTCCCTACCTCTTGCAATGATTTACCTGCATAGAGATTTCATAGAGAAGCGCAGAAACTTGCTGCTACTGAAGAGGCTATGTTTTATTTATTACTATCATAAATGCTCTCCATATCTTGTCGCTGGCCAAGACAGTATTTTTGTGGACTGAATGGTATTATGTTCTGTTCTCTATTATACTACAAAATCCTTTCCGCTATCCGTATCAGTGCTATGAACATACAACCGGAACCGGTACCGATAATAGGCCAGATCGGAGGTCACAAGTAAAAAAAAAAAAAATTTAAAACCTAATAAAAGTGTCAAAATCCAGCCATGCTCCACCCCCAGTGATGTTGTGCCGCGACCAGAAGGGCTCGTGGGAGTGTAGATGTCAGCAGTGATGTCTTCTCGCCCATATCCTTTGTGCCTGGCAACCAGCCACATCTGAATTCAGTGACACTGGAGGGGTGGAGCATCACCGGATTAAAATTTGGATTGGTGGAAGGAGTGAGACCCGCGGTTCTGAGCCGCTGGCAGCTGCTTCCATTCATTTCAGTGGGCTTGTCCCCACTTGAGCTGCTGCTCGCGGCAACGGTTGAACCCGCGTTTTGGCCACAAGACATTGACGTGTAGTTAGCGCTAGTGGCGGCCACGACCGCTTGTGATCTTTGTCAGCGGCTCGCAGGACCGCGCTACCTTGTGGCCAGCTTTGCCTGTGGTGACAAGCCCTAAGGTAATATAGGAAGTGTGCACAGGACAGTACTTAAGAGCAACATGAGATATATATATATATATATATATAAAATCTGTGCTCCCTTCTTTAGGTCTAACAATAAACACAGATGAACAGTGACTTATCAAAATTAGCATAAGAAAATAGAATATTTTTACCGCTAGCTAAATGCAGGTTCTACCCAGAAAAAAGAGAGTGTGCCATTTCTCCAGTACATCAGGATTGTACCATAAGTAATAGGCTTGTCTTCTATGATGGTGTTTCCTGTTGACTTTTTGTATTCATTTGTATTAACTATGGATGTAGTATGACTTGTAATAGAAGACCAGTGTTCCGTATATTGCCTCTTCTTGCACCGGCAGAGCTTTTGACCCCCATAGTGGAATGTATAGAAAGTCAGAGCACTACATTCATCTCCCATGTCCCAGCTTGTTAGGAAATGGCATTTGCTTGAAGGTAAACTATTATATACCTCCCCTATCACACACTTCAGTGTAAAGGTAGCCCAAGTATTTCTTACATAACTTGTACATGATTGTTGTTCCCTATTTTTTTAAATATGCAAATGTGAATTCTTTGTAAAGGAGTTCTATGTTTAGCTTCATATCACATCATACCAGATGATTTTTGGGCCCTATGGTTGTTCAGAGTGTAGCCATAAGAGCCATGGCATCTGAAGGGAGAGGAAATGTATCACAATCATTGTGCAGCACTACTAAACCCCAATTTTTTAGTTTTTATCTTTTTAAAGAGAATTCAGTTCATCCAACTCCATTGACCTCTCCATTTTTGTGTGCTGCAATCAAGCTCTAAAGGCTGCCATACACGGCACGGATTCGTGCCGGATTCCGGGCGCGTGCACGCGGATCCATCGTGCCGGAATCCCCTGCAGCCCACCTTGCCCGTCCGATCGCATCCGATGGATCGGGGGCACAGAATCGGATCCGAGGAAGAACCAACCTGTTGGTCTTTTCGGGTCCGATTCTGCTCTGATCAGGGGGCGTTGCGGTCCGGGAGGCGATCCATCGGACACGGATCCGGCCGTACAAGGTGGGCTGCCACGATCGGATTCCCTAATTGCCTAATCGTTCTCATCTGAGGATCCCGGCGGAGTCGCCGGAATCGATCGGGTGAGTGATCGATTGGCAGGGGAATCCGTGCTGTGTATGGCTAGCTTAACTCGCATACAAACTCTGTGCATCATTCTTCTTCAGTACCTAAAGGATGCTAAATGGGCTATTGTATACTCTGTTCCCCAACCTATTAGATAGATCAGGCAGGGTCCTCATCTCCTTCTGTGTCATACCCTGTACCTGTGTAATATATTGTGTTGTATCTCCAATTCAATGTATTGTACAGCGCTGTGTAATATATTAGCGATATATAAATAAATGATAATAATAGGAGATGATCCAAGCCTCCTGCAAACTGAAAAGGGGGAGAGGGGATAGCACAGGGGGATCAGTTGATTTTAGCTTTAACAAGAAGGGTGCTTAAGATGGCTTTGCCAAGCATGCAGCGATCAATCGTATCCACCAACCCACCAATCCACCAGTGTCTGCCATACTGTCCATCTCCACCAGTGTCCTCCACACTGTCCATCTCCA
>CM070039.1:70974868-70989659 GCA_036250615.1 Ptychadena robeensis
CTGGCAATATTGCAGCAGTACTCCACCGAAGAACCTTCTGCAATCTCTTGTCCCCTCAGCTGGTGTTTTATCACTTTCTCATTCACTTTGTGAGGAACAAATCGCTATTGGAGCCATTCGATGTTCCCTGCAGCAGCGTGATGACAGAACTTCTGTGTCTCCAGCTCAGCCGATGCTTTGCATGGAGACCCACGCTCTCCATGCAAAGCAACGGACAGCGACCATGGTTAACGGTCATGTGCAAAACCCCTGTTTTCGAGCGGGATTTATTGGTCCTACTCGAAAACAGCGATGGCCGTATATGATATGGGCCAGATAGATGGCTGTGAGCGAGCACGGTTCTCGAAGCAGCCATCGATCTGGCCCATATCTACATGTGTGTACCAGCTTTACTGGTAAAATTAGGTTATATGAGTATAAACCGTTTTCTAAAGGTTAATGCATCCAAGCTCCTGAGAGGAGAATTGGGTGATGTTGTTGTCTTTGGTATTCTGAATCTGCTTCCTCCTAAGCCATTACTGTTTTGTTGGCACATCAACTGAAGGAACCATAACAGATATCCAACACTATCTAAAATGTAGGATGGAGTTGGGTTTTAAGTTATTTTGTAAGTTCTCTGCCAGACCTGCCAGAGGATAAAACGTACGATGTCTCAGTCCATTAATGATAAGCAAACAAATTCTTTGAGGTATCTTGATGGCAGTCCACCCGCTTCCTTCCCTACCCTCTCCACATAGCGGAAGTGAAACTGATAACACAATTGATGTTTTGTATGTGCTTGTTTTCTTTTCAACTGATATCACCAAAACGCTTTGGCGTGTACCTCCTGATCTTCGCTTTTCCAGAAGACTTTTTGAAGTAGCATTATGGAAAAACCGTTGATAAAATGAAAGCACTTCTTCTGTTGAACTGAACTTCCTGACCCAGAGACATAACATGAAACAAGAGTTTAAAACTTTGCCACAGCCTTTGTTGTAGTTGCATTTATGCCAGTGGTTCCCAAACTTTCCTTGCAGGGCCCCCCTTTTCTATTTAGGAACATTATTGTGCCCCCCCCTCCCCATTTAAATGCAGGTTAAGAATGGGGGGGCATGCCTCCCTGGAATACATTCGCGCCCCCCGAGTTTGGGAACCACTGCCTTATGCTATGCTGAAATTGCTCACTTTGGGGTCACTGCACTTCGGTTAGCCAAAGTTGGGTCCCCTCTGGATAATGAAACTGCAGGTATGAGTTTAGAAAACCTTTTTGGCCTCAGTAGGGGCTATGGGCTTGTTTTAAAGTGTATGTGTGGGCTCCTAGGTTTATACCGTGTTTCCCCAAAAATAAGACAGTGACAGTAAATTTTTGCTCCCAAAGATGCCCTACGTCTTATTTTCGGGGGATGCAAGCATGCTCCGGGGGGACGCTGGAGGCAGGGGATTACCCGTGTATACACCCAACCTTTGTGACCTGACATCCACTCTTTACTCTCAACACCTGTGAACTCTTTACTACTGAACTACAGCAAGTCCCTCATTCCCCCCTAACAGCCATGTTTCCTGATCAGCCCTGTTTTGATTGATGGAAGATTAAGACCTAACATCTGATTATACCCACACCTCCTGAGGAAAACGCGCGTAGAGGTGTTTTGGAATCCCGACAGATCTTTATTCACTCATGACCTCAATCAGACGGACACTTCTCAGTTTGGGAAAGCACCAGAGTACCTTCTCTGTCTATGTGAAGAAACCCCAACCTTGAAGAATAAATGCAACTCTAGTCTTTTCTGATGAAACTCATGGTTTTTTATTTCGATTTATCTTAGATCATTACATTTTACTTATTTGTACGCTTATTATGTATTACTTGAACCGACAATTTGAACCCTTGAATTAGGGCTGTTGTACTGATGTAAGGCTGGCCCTTTAAAGTCCCCTTGTCCCAGCCCTTGGCCGGGAGAAAAACTGCTGGGTGGATAGACTGGGACTCTGGTCGCTCCACCCATCAACCAATATTCTTTATTGTATCTGTTTGGGATGTGGGCCATACCCTTATGGGAGGATTGTGGTATTTTCCTCTTGTGAATTATATATCAGCATGACGCAAAATTGTAAGGGTGCCTTATTTTCGGAGGATGCCTTATTTTTGAGGAAACAGGGTAGTTATGTGATCTACATGGTTTCTTGGCTATCTTGCACCCCCTGTAGAAAAAAATTATGAGGATAAAGCAGTGTGTACAGAGGAGATCACATGCCTGGTGAACCTGGAATATCTGCTCTGAGCACTTTCAGATTCATAGTGATATCTACTTGTGCATCCTGTAGCATCCCTCAATGTTCTCTTTACACCCCTCAATCTCATAGACCCCTGATATCTTCATAAAAAGAGTCAATGCTCCGTACATCACAAATTGGGCTTACTGGCCCAGTAATATACTCAAGTACAAAAGATGACATTGAAATTAAGAAAGGAATATATTTAGATAAAAGATGTAACCCCCCCCCCCCCCCCCCCCCCCCCCCCCCCCGAGTTCCCCTACATGTAATTGCACACACATGTACATTGCTACACTTTTCTATGCTACTTGCATACCCAGAACCCTGACCATTGGAAACCAGCCAACCTGGGCCAACTTTGCAGCAGCATAAAAGCAGCACTAAAGGGCATTTTCTTAGTAAAACTGCTAACCTAGCTCCTGTATTTTTATTAATTTTTTCATAAGTCATACAAAAGGACAAAATACATTATCTGTCATAAGCACCCATTAATCGGCAATGCCTAAATTATGTGTAGCATCTATGTACAGAGCGGTGACAAATTGTCCCCGCGTGTCATGTTGTAATTTACTGCTACTGCGGCTGTCCGCAGAGCTCCACATCCGGCGCGTTAAATCAGGTAGACAAGGAAGGTAATTTGCCCAAGGTGGTAATTGGCTGTACACATGACTGAACTGCAAGGTACTCCTCGCTCCGTGTGCCAGGGTGTTTCTATATGTGGGCAGTGAAGATGCAGCTAAAAATGAATGTAGTGTTTTCATTTCATATTTATGAAGGAATGCCTGACGCTGCTTCTCCCAGCAACAGAGTCGTTTAACTAGTTCCGCTCTCAATTTGTGTTCCTCTATGCGTCACAATATACCTCTTATTGACAAAAAAATATTCTCACTTTGTTCATTCAGTGATAAATTTGCCATTAGTTAAAGCGGTTTAAACTAAAAAAATAACCACATACATGAAATAGACACATTACTTACCTGTCAGCAGTTCAGATCCTGGAAAACTGCTACACAAAAACAAATAAAACTTACTTACCTTCATGTTTTCACTGATGGTGGCAGCATGTTTATTAAGGGCAAGAGAAGCCACTTCTGGATTGATTCTTCTCCAGGCAGCCAGCAGCTGACACCAACCCCCCCCCCCCCCCTTCCTCACTCCTACACAGACTGAGACTCCTCTGCAGAAGAGCTATGTGTGGGGGAGAAGGGGGGGGGGCAGTTGGCTGGATCCATCTAGCTGTGGCTGTGTGAGACTGAGACACGAGCTTATGGGAGAGAATTCTCAGTAACCCCTGCTGCTTGTTAAATCTTGCCTAGGCGAGATGTAACAGTGGGAAAGGCTGTCTCTTAAAAGACACCCCTGCTGCTGTCAGAAACAGTTTGCTTTTTTTTTTGTTAGGGATCTCTGCAGCATCTGGTGAGCTGCAGCTGATACTGCAGAGTGACCTAACAAGTGGTAGGTCCGCTTTAAGATAACAAAGATATACATTTTGTTTTTTAATGTAACAAATGGAAATCCCGGAAGGAGCCTCAATCACGGATACACCGTTGCTGAATCACAGTCCATTTTTGTTGTTAAAACCATGAAAGAAAGTATGTAGTATCAATAACAGGATCCATCACACCAGAAGCCAACCAGACCCCCCTCTGACATGTTTTGCTCTTCAAGAGAGCGTAATCATATGGGGGAGGGGAGCTCAGCCTTTTTCCTTTCTTTAAATGTTCATGTTTTGGAGAAAATGAAGGAAAACATAAGTAATCAGCTAATGGGAAAATGGGAGGAAGGGGTCTAATGGAAGGAAGGAGTCCATTAGGAGTGATTAGGGGTAATTCATAATTTTTTCTTAAAAATGCATTATGAATGATATAGTTATTAGGACTAAAGAGCAGCTACAGCGCAATACCAACCCTATCACTCTGTATATCTGCTTGCATAATAAGTGTTTATGTGAAAGTAAGTGTTCTTCAATATGCATGTGAAATGACGCCAGGCGATGGTTTCGTAATCCTTCCGGTTATAGGGTGACAATGGCCTGTGCTGTGTCCCAGTTGTCTTTATTACAAATCTATTGTTGGGTATAAGCCTTGAGCTGGGCACACAGGGGTTGATACCCATGTAATGGTCCCGCAATCGATTGCAGTGTGGTGAAGTTATCGTGACATCACCACATTCTGCTCGAGTGTTCGTCAATTGAATGGCAAATTGATGTGCACCACTTTGCACATTGATTCCCCATCGTTGGTGTGCGGGTAGCACAGGGAACTTTATCCCTCGCCTTGGCACATAGTAGTGTTTCAAAAAATGATGTGTTTACATATTCTAGCCTGACTTTATTACAGAGATAATCTAGAAGGTTCTGGGGGGGCTGTATATGTGAAGGCATCGGTCCCTAATCACAGCATTCTATTGGGCAAGTTATTAAAAAACGAAAAAGGTAAAAAAAAAGGATTAACTTGTTGTGTAATTACTTAACAGTGTGTGATGCTGAGAGGAAAATCGATAGTGCTCAGCTCTGTTACTCTTGCTGCCAGTTTCCTCCGGAGATTTTCCTTCGTCTAAGCTGTTAGGACCGCAGCTGCAGGAAGGGTATTTTGTAAAGCGGGCAGCTAAAAGGTGAATATCTGCGGGGCGAGCGGCCTTTTTAATTTTGATGGCGGAGAGTAAGGATTCCATTGTGCTTAAACCTTTTGAACAGAAACCTACAGTCTTTATAGAAATACAGGTTGGGCTCCTGACTCGGAGAGACGGTCAAGGGCTTCTAACAATCAATTCTCCTGTGTAATGAGTCTAAGCGCTCACCGGCGGCTGCGCTTTTCAGTAGCGCAGTAGCAGGAGAGGACCAGGAAGGCTCATTTGATATGGAATGTCTTAGGGGAGCTTATTTAAGTACTGTATATACTCAAATGTAAGCCGAATTTTTCAGCACCTGAAATGTGCTAAAAAAAAGAAATTCCGCTTAGATTTGGGTCAAGAATTTAAAATCCCGGCATTTTGTAGGTGGACTTTATGAGTGAATTGCAAAGCCCGAAAACATGCTATCATCACCAAATTTGATGGAGATGTAGAGGAGGGTTGTGGGAACATTTGAAAAAAAGTGATTGCTCTAGCATATGTAGTTTTTGCATAAATTAGGTTCAAAATCAAGTCGAATTTGAACATTTTTGTGCAAAAATATGCTAGAGCAATGCTCTTTTATTTTCAATATTCCCACATCCCTTCTCTACATCTCCAGCACTTCTAGTGATGATATCATGCTCAGGGGCTTTGTAATTAAAGTTTACTGAATTAAATAATAACATCACCTAACAAACGCACATTTGCGTTGTGTTTCTGAGCCGTAGCTGCTGCATTTCCTTCCCTAAGCTTATACTCGAGCCATTCAGTTTTTTCAATTTATTTTCTAAAATTGGGTACCTCGGCTTATGTTCGGGTTGGCTTATATTCGAGTATATACTGTAATTCTTCTTAAAGCGGTTTTTAACTCAAATAAAAAAAAACCACACATACATTAAACAGACACAATACTCACCTGTCAACAGTTCAGATGCTGGAAAACTGCCACACAAAAAACCCCCCACAGCATAATCACATACTTGCTTGCAGTTCTCATGCTGGCATCTTGGCTCCTGGAGACCTGCAGCTTCTTCCGCCCTCACTGCCCCCCTCCCCCCCTTCACTCAACCTCCCCTCCTATCTCCTCTCTGTTGGAGCTGCAGAGATTCGTGAGGGGGGGGGGGCGTGGAGGGGGGCAATCGGCTGCTGACGAGTTCATGCCTGGGAGAGATGTCCCAGACACCATTTTGGCTGCCTAGGCGCGGCGTAAGGCAGTGGGAGGGGCACACTCAGCTCCCCTCCTGCTGTCACAAAAAGATTTTATTTTTTACAATTAAGGATCTCAGCAGTATCGGGTGAGCTGCAGCTGATACTGCTGAGTGACCCCCTAGGTGGTAGGTCCGCTTTAAGACAAAACAACCAAGGTTGAATTTTCCATTCAACCTTGGTTGTTTTGTGAGATCATGCAATACTTTTGAATAAAATTATTTATTGTTTATTCAAAGAATTTAAACAAGTCCGTCCGTTGATCCAATAAATTGCATTCATTTGTGACACTTTGGTGCCATGCTGCTCTTTGTGGTCACAGATATTACATAATCTATACTGTACAAGCCTGAAGAAGCCCTCTGGGTAAAACATGTCGTGCAAGTACAACTGATTATGTCGAGTTGGATGTAATTTTATTCAACTATTGGATCAATGGACCATTTGTTGTGTTTAAATTCTTTGAACAATATATCATTTTATTCAAAACTATTGCATGATCTCTCTTTCCATTCAAAGTCCCATGGAGGGAGCCTTGGTTGTTTTTGTCTGAATATATATACAAGGGATGGGAAAGGTGGATCAATTTCTTAACTCTGTGTCCAGCAACCTCTTCATTTGCATGTATTTGCATGGTTGAACTAATGAATTTAATAATACAGGCTGTCATGCCAGACGAACGGCTCTGCTGCATTTGTGACTGCATTGGCTGTGGGGCCGAGGTTGAGCCCCAGTGTACAGTGCCCCTGTTTGGGACTCAGAGGTGCCATAAAATCACTAGTGGGGGGACCACCTTATATGACACATTTGAGACTGTCCACTTATGCACTTCCTTTGTAGCAACCACCTACCAGAGGCAGTCTTTTGGCCGGACCAGAAGAATTTTTATAGCTGTCCGCTAGAACTGCCCCATGCTGTGCACAGGGCACTTATTTATTTATTTTTTCTGTGAGTGTGTCCCCCCCCCCCCCCCCCCCCCCCCCCCCCCCACTCCCCTTGACCGTATTGTTGTGTTCACTAGTACGGGTTGACTAGTCCTTCTGGATTGCCTGGAACATGGTGGGGAGAGGCTGCTTACGGCTTTGGTCCAGCAGTCTCTCCATGTTTCGAGCCCCTAGTACTTGGGAGACTAGGCTTTGGCCATGGTCACCTAGGGAAAGGGGCACCTGGTCCTTAGTACCCGGTAGAATTGGCTCCGGTCGAGGCCTCCTGGGGAAAAGGACATTAGAGGGACGCGTGGCTTCGGCTGCTGTCCCATTTGCCACCCCTTCGGGGAAACCTGTCCTTTAGCTCCTTTTGGGGCGGGGACATCACAGGCAATCCGTGCTTGGAGTGTTTTCACTTTTTGTGCACTCACTTTTTAGTTTGCTCTGGTTTCATACGAGTTTTCATATGGGTGCTTGCACTCGCCAAGGCTCAATAAAAAAAACAAAAATTAACTAAACAGTTTTTTCATCATCAGCTTTAACCAGTAATTTTCAGTTGTTATGGATAGAGCCTCAAATCTCCTACTTGAACTTCCTCATAGTTCTTCTTAATACAAAGCTTAAAAGGTTATACTTCTGGTGAATGGCTCCATTCACATAATCACGTAGCAATGATGGCTGTGGTTTGCATTACTTTGCACCATTATGGTGACCTTATACCAGAGTACCACACCAGGGGTGGGCAAACGTTTTGACTTGTGGGGCATAATGTTTTTTTTAAATTTGACAGAAGGGACGGAGCAAGAGCCTGTAAGGCTGCCCGGTATAGGTGTCCTAAGTTCTTGTAGCTCAGACAGGAAATTTTATATATATAATAATATGAATAAAATAGAGGCTTTTGATAGAAACATTCTATTGCAGACAAACTACAACCATTAGGAGACCTGTACAATCATCCTCTAGGCATTATCTCCACTTATTTAAAGGGAATCAGGGAAGGGGAGCTAGAACATCTGTACACCAAGGTGACAAAGGGCCAAATTAAAGACTAAAGGGACAGTTTTGGCCCCCGGGCCTTAGTTTGCCGATAGCTACCTTAAATAATCAGCCATCTTGGAGTTTTTCAGAGCTGCTCTTATTGTTACACATTGTTACACTATTTTACTGCTAGGAGAGCTGATGGCAGCTTGGAAGTTTTTCTCTGAATTGTGTAGGTTATATCCTGTAAAAGTATAGCCTTTGGAAGGTCAAATTGGTGACATTTCTGGATGTGCAGTGACATGCCCGGACAGGAGACACATGTAGGACACACGTAAACTGCTGTGTTGTGTCTGCAGGGTGTGAATATCTGAGCTCGCAGAAGCCATCTCCACTGGGCGCTGCGGTTAGCAAGGTCATCAGCTCTGTTTGGGTGCTTTCTCTATGGATGTGAGGTCATTCGTAACACACTTAATGAGTGGAGAAAGATCAGTGCTTTCGAGGATTAACCATAGCAGGCATTGATTATTATTTTTATCAAACCAACAAAAATTGCTGCAACAGCTACAAACCACTGCTACAAAATCACTGGTGTGGCAGGTCTGATACAGACATGAAAGTCAGGGAAAGTGTAAACTAAAGCTGGCCATAGATGGTTCATAGATGCACGCTCACGGCAATCGATCTGCCACGAAATTGGCTGCTTGAATGCTCAAACCTTAATTTCAGCCAAGAAATCGATTTAACAAGTTACGGACATGGTCCTCATCCAAAGTAAATGCCAGCACACAAAGGATGCATGGCCGATTACCAGCACGGCCGGCCATGCGTGATAACATCATCAAGCACTGTCAATCGACCTGTCTTTAAGACTTCTATGCCAGGCTTAAAGTTTACAGCCTTTGATCTTGCATATTCTACAATTGCAAACTTGTGGTTATACCGTAATTGTTTTCTTGGTGCAAAAAAGAAATTCAGAGCTGATATCAGGGTTAAATTATATTGTCATTAGCAAGACATTACAACTCACCAGGATCCCATGGAAGTGTAAATGGGGAACCATGTGCGCCACAGCCCAGACAGTAATAGGCAAATCATCTGGCCAGTTATGGTGCCTACACACTGTGAACCAACACTAGGGTGTATCCGCCTGTCCACCCCAGGTGATCATGGGCGGCCAAGATGCAGGAGAATGTCCTCATATATCGAGGTGAAGCACTGGCACTATAACATGGAGGGGGAAAAATAAATATATAGGGGAGGAAAAGGAGAGGAAACAAAAAAAACTGTGCATATACCGGCCTCCCAAATGTTCCTCCCTATGGTAAAAATGCCGCTAGAGTAACCCACAGGATCGGGGGTCCCCATTCCTGGGCACCCACTCCAAGGATCAAGGGGATGTCCAAAATGGAAGCCCACATGTTCCCCTAGTTCTTATTTTTTAACTTGCACACTAGTATAGGCTGCTCTCATCTTCCTAAAGCTTCAATTCCACCAAAATTTCCAGGATGGAGGACACCTAGCTCCTTCAAGTCCTGCTTTTGCTGGTCTACATTACTAGCCCCTTTCATTGGTTTAAGTCTTTTCAAATCAAGGGTTTTATTTTAAAATGCCATTTGAGTGTTAATAGGAAGGAAATGGAGGAACCAGAGAAGGCAGCAGATTTACCTTTTATTTGTGGCAGATTTGGGGTATTTTTGAAGGGGTTATTTCTGCAGAAATATACTATATATCTTCCAGTTGTCCTGTGATATTCACTTAAAAATAATTTCAGTTGAAATAGAGGTTTCAGTTTTTCACAGAGATATTTAATGACAGTCCTTGGCTTTTTATCTAGAGCTGATCTGTGTTGAAAATTTAATCCAACACCCTCCTACCTAATCATCAGGTTCTCCGTAAACCTTCCACCTAACACTCTTATGTTTTCAACTCATAGATCAACATACGGTTTAATCCCGAGCACACATTTTCCTGGAGGACAGAGCAATCGAAGAATCACACAGGGGAGTTATGAAAATGACATAAAATCAAATTGTATGTGCCATTCTACTCGGCTCCCGCTTAGCAGTGCATTACGGCATGCATACTGCTTTTATGAGAAGGGTCAATCCTGACCATTCATCACAGGGACCAAGTCAATAACAATGTAGGTTTGCTTTATTCCCCCTCCAGCTCTTCCATGTTAGACCACTGCTGCATGTATATGCAAGCCTATAACCCCTCGTGGGTAGTTGATGATCTGTGATGACTGAACTCCAAAATTGTAAGCTAACTAAAGTATTTCTAGAAGAAGTGGCAGCAAGGGTTTGTAGAATAAGAAGTCTTTCTTATTTGTGTTACACTATATGTGCTGCACTACACAATAAGGTTGATAAGGCTGCTTAAAGCATATTTAAACTAAAAAAACATAAAAAAAAAATAAACATACACATTGCTCGCCTATATCGTCAAGGGAGAGTGACCTCTAAAAGTAAAAAAAAAATACTTACTTTTCCTGGTTGCTCTCTCCTGCACCACCATGCCTAGAGTATCTGGTCCTTCAGGCTTTAAGACAGGGGTCTCAAACTCGCGGCCCGCGGGCCATTTGGGATCTTGTTTTGCGGCCCGCACCCAGGGGGTACGCGAGACCACAGCCAGGGGTACGCGCAGGCACCAGGAAAAGTTTGGCACCTGCGCCGGTTACAGGTGCGTAATGCCTGCTCTCCATCCAGGGGACGGGCTCTAGGGTGCTCAAGCCCAGATCCCGCCCAGGACTCCATACTTGGTGCGGTGGGCGGGCTTAGGGCGCCTCTCCCAACCTCGCCCCTGTCAGTCAGTCAGCTAGGGAGCCCAAGCCCAGACCTCGCCCAGGACTCCATACTTGGTGCGGTGGGCGGGCTTAGGGCGCCTCTCCCGACCTCACCCCCGTCAGTCAGTCAGCTGCTAGGGGAAAGTGACTCCCCCTCTAAGCTAGCCGCAGGACGTGATTCCCGTGAAATCCCTTATGCGGCCCAGCCTCATCCTGACTTTGCCTCCTGCGGCCCCCAGGTAAATTGAGTTTGAGACCCCTGCTTTAAGATCTAGGATGGAGACTCTTCCGGTCTTGCTCAATCCATAAATCCGGATCAGAATCGGGTAACGCTCCAACTGATTCAGATGCTACTGGCGCATGGGGTTATGGGAAACTTGACGTCAGAAGTCATAGGGGAGGTGGTGTATCTCAGAATTTACCAGGTATTTTTTATTTTATTACTTTTGACCTCCGATCTGACCAATTGTGCTGATAATAGAAGGCAGAATCGGAGGTGGTAGGTCCGCTTTAAATATTCAGGTTATGTTCCAGTGCCCATCTACAAGACCATTGTAAAACTTGCCTCCCCAATGGTTGATTTTCACAGGGCACTGTCATATGAGACTTTCAACTGTAGTACAAACATATATGGGCTCATTATTATTATACACACTGCGTTGCAGTTTCTTCAATGCCCTGCTGCATGCATTTTGTTACTGCAGTGTATGATTGGTATGATAAATATCAACAAAACGTGTATAGCTGGAAAGAGACAGCAATGACCACCTAGGGTTTGGACACCCATAGTGCATGTGCAGGTTTGGGATGGAAAGATGGTAGGGTAGGCACCTAAAACTTACATTGTATACTGCTTCTTTTTTCCTCTGACTCTATAGCTCACACATGGGCAAAGCAATGGAGGGCACTGTGCTAGAGGCGTCCAGATGTCGCCATGGGGGTGCATATAGAGTGGAGAGGAGCACAGTGCCACGGTGCCCGCTTAGACATTAAAAACTGTGAACAGGCCAGATATGGCCCACAAGCCTTTAGCTCGGCATATACGACTTGATTTTTTTAAAAGGTTTGAGCAGAATCAAGCAACATGCACATTCATGGCGCACAATTGTGCTCCAAGCTATTGAAAAATCAAGCTGTCCAGCCTTTGATCGAACTGGGAACGGACATGTCTGTAAATCCTATGCTATGGAGCGCAGCCCCTAAACATGGTATCGCCAAAATTGCAGATGTCATGAATGTTTATGGGAACATTTGAAAAAGAAGTATTGTTTATGCATATGTAGTTTTTGCATAACTTAAATTCTGTTGAAATTTTACCTTTGAACTTAATTTATGCTTAATTTTTTGTTTTGTTTTTAAAACATCTTTATTGAGTTTTTCATCAAATACCATAAATGACAGTAGGACATAGAGTGACACCGCTAGGACATCTGCGACTGTTGTGGAGCAAAATACTTTCTTGTTGTATACTCTCAACCCTTCTCAACATTTCCAGTAAGTCAGGTGATGATACCATGCTCAGGGACTTTGCTATTAAATCATAAATTTGGGTACTTGGGTGTGCCTGGTTCTGTATTGGCTCATAGAAACACACATAGGTGAGACTAGTAGTAAAGTGCACACGTAGTAATTTAAGCTCTTGGCCTGGAAGTTTTGTTTTTTTCGGACTGCCAAGTAGGTAAAAACCTCACTTTTAGGGTTAAAATATTCATATTAAAAATAAATGGAACCTCCAGCATGGAATGGGTGAAACCCCCTAACCCTGGCTGTAGCAGGTGGATGAAGCTGAGCACTGAAATCTAGAGATGTAGTCACATGTGGATTGCGACCACCAGAGTTCTCCCGATATTATTGGAAACATTTATTTGCATAGAACGAGGGAGGTAAGTTATAGAACTTCAGTTTTTACTTCAAGCTCCAGGCAGTACTCTGTCTGTCTACAGTAGAAGATCGATATCCAAATGGCCAAGCACCCCCAACAGGGCGGTCATATTTTTGTAGTATAATCTCGGGCGGCCTGTTTTGCCACACGGGGACAGTCGGCATGCCGCAGCTGGTAGTCTGCCGCTTTGATGTAGAAGCATTATTGAAAACGGTTGCCTGCAGAGAAACGCAATATGTCAGGAAACAATTTTGAATATTTATTGTTCCACTTTGGTCACAGGTGGCCCTTTTGGCATCTTGAGTGTTTCAGTTATGATTACAATTTGTCAGATTGCATGATGGGTTAGATGCATATGGCTACGCTGTAATTTCACCCAAGGCAGTCCAGGTGGTGCATGGAAATGGGGTATATTTCTATGGTTTTGGAGAAGAGGACGGAGCGCTGTGTGTTTGCCGGTCTGGAAGCTAGCTGAACCACACAATGTGAAAATCTCTCAATTCTCTAGCTCTGTGGGTATTGTACTTGCTATAAGTCAGTGGTTTCCAAACTGGGGGGCCGTGGAGGTATTCGGGGGGGGGGCTCAGCCATGGTGGCACTTAGAACCCTCTATGTCAAAATCACGCCAGAGAGAAATGTGCAGAACTGCAGCTGCCTATTGGCTCTTCCTGCTGTCAGTTCTCTTCTTCCTTTGGGGATTGCACATAGTACACCCACCCTCCCCTACAACTGCCAGCCTGAGAAATGGACAAACAGGAGGACAACCATGGGGGAACTAGCTGCAGAAGATAGTGTGCATGTAATGTGTGTGTGTCTCTATGTGAATAATGAATGTTCCTGTATGATTGGTGTGTGTATATATGATTGTCTTTGCATGATTGGGGTGTGTGAAAAAGGGAGTTGTATTTCAAATAACATTTGAGGACAATTTCACACTTGCCGTGCAGCGTAAAGGATGTGCTAGTGTTAATGCTACCACATCTGTTACTTAAAAAAAAACAAAAAAAAACTGTGTTATCCCATTGCGCTGGCACTCATTCCGAACCTGTGTTCGAATCGGGGTCTCGAGAATGTTCCTGTATAGAAAAGGGGGGCAGGGGCTCTCAAGGAAAGTTGGGGAACCACTGGTATAAGAGAAGTAAAGGGGAATGCTGTCGAATGTCAGCTCACGATCTGCCCTGGCTTTTTATGTCATGATGGAGATGTTGGTGCCCAGCTGTCTCGAGGCTGATGTCTATATAATGGAGGCAGCACTGGCATAAAATGGTAAAGGAACATACATTCTTAATAGGAAGACTTGTTGAATTGAAAGATCTAGTGACCGGGTGTTTTATCGTTGAAGAAATGTAATGCCTCTATGCTGTAGTCTGTATGAAGGATTGGTTCTATAGTTGGTTGGAAGGACCATGTTTGCATAGGTGGAAGACCACATGGGCCTTGCCCAATCACAGACAGGACTTGGGGATTGGTGCCAGGAGCTTTGGCGATCTCTGGCTCTCGTTCTATGCTCGGCAGGGCATTGTAGTCCTGGAAGTATTACTAGAGCTGGAGAGATTGCTCGGCGTGTTCATTAGTGGATGTCAGACACTTGTGAAGGCACTCTGCAAAGCAGCCTGGTCATCCATAATACATGGGCAAGCAGTGTCTATGTAGTCTTGCTTTGGGGAGGGGAGCAGTTTTATGCTTTGCAAATCTTGCTTATCTGAATGGCTGGCTCCTGATCCAGCAGAATGATCTATTCCTTCAAGATTCACCTTAAGGGAGGCGGAGAGCCAAAATCGGCACAGTCTGCATACAAATAAGATATGAGGTCATGTGTCTCCTTATAAAGCATCTGGAAGGTACATTGCAGACTGTACAGATCCCAAAAGGCTTGCCCACAACAAAAAATTCTTTTTTTCTGCCACCCATTATCTTTTGTTGTTCCATCTTAAAGAGAACATGTCAGAGCTTATCCATGGAGGGGCTTCATTTGATTTCATCTGCCAATACAACCCAGAGTGCCAGTTATTAGGATTCACCAGCGGACGCCACAATGACTGGTCTACAATAAATAAACAAAAAAATCAATGAACCCAAAAGGCCAAGGACACTCAAAAGCCTGCCATCCATGGATTCTGTCAGTGTTTTGATCTGTTCACC
>CM070039.1:71035690-71054175 GCA_036250615.1 Ptychadena robeensis
ATAATGCAGACTCCCCACTTTTTCTTTTCTGTGCCATAATGCAGAATCCCCACTTTTTCTCACCTAGACCTTAATGCAGACTCACCACTATTTCTCTCCTGGACCATAATGCAGACATAATGCATTTAGTCCTGCCTGAATAACATGGTAGATAAAGGTTCTGTAGTACAGAGAAGTTATCTAAAGGTAAGTTAACTTGTTAAAATGTAGCACAGGCAGACATCACTGGAATATTACAAACCTCTGTCAATGGTATATTTACTGGACCAATAAGGACAAATAATAGGTGCTCATTACATATACTTTGAGCCACCTGGCCATTTCCTCATCTCTTGTTGAATCCATTGTTTGCACAGAGTTCCTGGCATTGTACACCTGCTGTTTCTATAATGAATGTGTCCTGCTCTCCCTGCTGGGTTTTATATTTGGGGATAAATTAGATTTCACTGTGTATACATAACACCTTAGGTTCTATTGGTTTCCCAGTCCTCCATACCCTAGCCATAAGCAAAATGCACATTTCCAGTACACAGTACATTTAAACAGTGCTGTTCTAAGACAGGCGCACAGGTACAGGTTTCTCTATTTCCTATTCTAGAAGAGACCCCGTACAATGGAAGCATAGAACATAGCAATTTATACGTGTCCCTAGCATCTTGCAATCCACAGACACGCTTGTGTTAGAAAGTTTAAAGCAGGTGTCACATTACATTCTTGTCAGACAAAAATTCAATTTACACTTTGTGGATTGTCATTTTTTTTTACTCACTTTTTAAATTGCTTATAAGCATGTGGATTTATTCCCCATGTAATTTGCATTAGCACAATTCTGCCGGAAATCAGCCTCATTTTATCTCCTCTCCACAGAGGATGAGAGAAGGATATATATTATTGGGTCAGCTAATTTCAAGGACATTGGTGACTTCAAGGGGAACAGCAATCAGCAGTTATGTCACCCAACGTAACTTTTGTTCTACCAAACCCATGTAATATGAGGACATTTCTAAACCTCCCAATCACTATGTACTCTATCAGGGAGGACACTATACTGCAGGGCTTCTCAAATGTACATTTGAAAGGTCCACTTGCCAAATTTCAATTCAGTCTGAGGTCCGGAGTTTGGAATTTTACCGTGCACTGCTGGCGGATCGGCAGTTTTCACGGAGCTGACCTGGTCCGCCCGACAGAAGCATGACGTAGTCCAGTACATTTATAGAAATATTCTCCCTATTGTCTATACAGGACACAGTCTCAAACATATGTATTTAATTACTAGACAAGGGGCACCTCATAAGTATATATTGAGGGGTCAGTGGAGGGTGAAAGGGGTAGGAGGACCTGAGGAGCCCTGGGATGGCCATTTTCTCTGCTCACAAAGCTTTCTTTAGGAAATATTGATATAAATTCAAGCTTTTATTAACCTTCCTGTGCAGGGGACCCCTACAACTAGCACTCCCTTTCCCCCCGGCCTGAGGACTCCAGAGAATGCCTATGCCCATAACTTTTTAGTGAGCTCCTCAGATGAGTACCAGGAGATGGTGTTTGGTATATATGTAGGGTGGTCTCCCTCACTGTCCTCTGCGTCAGCCTCCTGAATGATAGATTCTGCTGCAGATGAACCTCCCTGTTCCTAATTGAACCTCCGATTAGCTGTCTCCATTGAGCATTGCAACAAATTCTCTGTGTTCAACACAGGGATTTAAGTGGACATGTAGCTAGGGCTTTTCATATGCCTACTCCCTGACTTTCAACCCCCAGATGCTCCAACAACCTCTCATAGCTATTAATGTTTCCCTGAAGCAATCTTAAAAATGAGACTCCATCCAAGCAATATATTATAGGGGGCTTTTAGTAGGAAGAATTGTGCTCAGGGACCTGAAAATTTGCATGGATGTAGTCTCAGGGGTTAACTGGTAACCCCCAAAATTTCAAGGTTCTACCATGCAGGGGTTCAAAGATTTATGAGTTCAAAATAGGATGTGAGAGCATGTATGCAGCAGAGTAGTGCTTTATGCTCATGGGGAGGAATATTACATGGTTGTATTTTAGCTGAAATGTAACTTATAAGTGTTATAGCTAGAGGGGTGAAACTCGGGGTGTAAGTAGTAGTAGGTGTGCATTACTGACCCTGAAAGTTTCCTGCTTGTACTATGAATGGTTTTCGTGCTATGCATGCTCAAAGTTAGTCTCACACAGGTTAATTTAGCCTAGTTTCTACAGCTGAGCTAGAGTGGGAGAGGGTGTGTCCTGCCTGCGTTTTGATTGGCTGGGAGGACGTATCTGCTACAACACAGACTCTATCGCCTCTCCTTCCCGTCAAAGCATCGGCTCTCACTAGGAAGGAGGGGAGGAATGAGCCGCAGCTGCCGGTCCACATGTGACCCTATTTGGGTCCGGATCCAGACCGGGGTCCGCCTATTGAGTACCCCGGCTGTGCTGCATAGTTGTTGGTAGATCTGAAGGAAATTGAATAAAGTGATCTTAAGTGGGGGGGGGGGGGGGCTTTAAATGAACATATTTTAGGTTCTTTGCACTTTGATTGTGATCTGTAGATGTATCTTAACTAAAGCTAGGCACACACGGGTAGATTCCTGTGAAATTAACCCCCGATAAATCACAGCGTGGTGACGTCAGGGATCAATTGAACCGAAATCGATGTGCACCACATGGGCACATAAATTCCTGTTCAATGGGGACCCCAGGGACCTGTTCTACCCTAGCTCGCAGCACGTGTGAATCACAACACGCTGCAAGCTGGGGAGAAGCAGCTTGTCTCACTCGCACAGCTTCCGAGTGAGGAGTGCTGGCTCCACCCCCTTCACACTGACAGCGGACGGCGGAGCAGAAGGCAGGGGCCGCAGCACATGTGCGCATGCACATTGATTAATTATACTTTTATACTCTTTTATACTCTTTACTTTCAATAAACCTTACTGGACCAACTACAGTGTCCTCTTTCCATAATTTCCTTCTTCGCATCATTTAATTTTCTGCTGTATTACTTGTGCACCAAAGGATCTAGAGCAAACAGATGTTTCCATATAGTTTTGGTTGTAGATTGATGGGGACAGATGGTTGTAAAGTACATACCCCTGCAGTCTCAGAATTAGGATGATGATGTTCTTGTTGTGGTTTCATACCAAAACTTCTCATTTGTAACTTAAATTTAAGTCCCTATGACGTCATTCTGATTGGTGTGTCTTAGGGCTTGTGAACAATCACCCGGTTAAGCGACCGGCAGAGGCAACATGAGGTGTCCACCAGTCTGTTTCGACTTACCAGGAGGATATTGAGGAGGGTTAAGAAGCTCCCTGTCACATCAGTACTACCAAATAGGCACAGTTAATGTGGTCCCAGCAGGCAGTCCCCTGTATTGGTGCTTTTGGTTGGGGAACCTGGAATCCAACTACTGGTCTCTCTTGCCTTCCTGTGGACATAGGAGAGGTGAATGTGCCCTTCCTCTGCACCTCAACAACACTGGGCAATCTACTCTACCAGGAGACACATTCAGTATACACCTTTCCGGAAATGAATCCCTGACCCAGACTATACTTGAAAATATACTTGGACCACTGCCACTAACCGTACATTGTCCTGAAGAAGCCCCCCTTACGGGGCGAAACGCGTCAGAAAATGGGTGTTCTACAATCCAAGGGCATGGCTTGAAGTACTTTACTGAAAATACCTCCATGGAAATGGTCTATTCATTCTTACATTTATGTGGACTACTTTTAAATTTTATCTGTATTTCTTCCAGTCTACGGTATCTTTTTTTCCACCCTAAAAATCCCTGAGGGTCTGGACACCCGCTACTTGAGATTTTGCTGTTTTTTTGGGGATGTGGTGCTTATCATATGAGTTTATTGGTGTCCTTACTGAATTTATTTTGTAATCGTTTTAACTACTCACATTCTCTGATCACTTGACGTAAAAGGCAGCTTCTTCCCCAGTGATCTGACTATAATCTTTACACACGTAAGATAATAAATGGCCAAACATATCTATGAAATTGTCTCTGCTGAATACCTTGTTTACATGTGTCTTTGTCACATGAGGACATTCATTAATGCTTGGGGACAGACCTCTGCACCACCTTCATATCCCACACCTGTTGTCTTCCATGGGGAAGGATGCAGCGGGAGGATGTACCCTGTTTCACCTAATATAAGACCTACCCCGAAAGTAAGACCTCTGCCGAAAGACCTAGCTGCTATCCCCCCCCTGTGCTTCTAATATAGGCCCTTTCTAAAAAAAAAAGACCTACCATGTCCCAGAGAAAGCTTCCATATTTAGAAAAGACATGGCAGAAGGCACTTTGTCACTTCTTCTAAGCCCAGAAATAAGCCTTAGTGCATTTTTCGCACCTAAAATTAATATAAGACAGTGTCTTATATTAGGGGAAACATGGTATGTACAGTGCTTACCAAAATGATCATTCTCAGTTATCAAAATTAAGTGTAAGTAGATGTGCAATGTACCCTTAACCCATACCCACCTCATCATACATCTACATCCCTTGAATATTCAGACGTGTACATTGGCTGCTGATGGAAAAGCAGAATAGATGATTGACAGAAAATCCCTTGAGCCTTCTATTTCTGCATCTGACATCATGTTGTATGAGCTAGGAGTAGGTGGTAGTTGAAGGTTTTTTTTTACATCGGTCGGTGTTCGTATACGTAACATTTTTACATCAGGATGCATTGATGAGATACTATAACTTCAGATTTTCTTGATTTGTTTTTATAGACCTCTACATTCATCCTCAGAAGAAAAACAAAACCATGAGTGCCCATTCCTCGAATAGATATAACATTTCATTTCCTTTTTTGAATGAGATGTTGAGAGCCTATTCTCCTTCCGTGTTGATGACTGCAGCCTAATCTATATGACGCAGTGACAGAACCAGGTGGGATCCTGATGAGTAGAAGGTGCCCCCCTCTGTGTTGATTCAGACACTGCGGTACTGCGGAGCTGTGGGCTGCAGAAAAGGTTTCTTTTTCCTTGCTTGAATTGAGAACTTTTTTTTTTCTGGTCATCGTGGTGACATTTTTTTTCAATGTACAGGAAGTCAAACATTAGCATTTGTTCGTTAAAGATGTACAAATAGGCCACAACAAAATAATGAGGGCATTAAACTTTGACTCTGATCCAGGCAATTGGGACCCTTAAGGCCCCCATACACGGGCGATTTTGCCACTGACTGATGTGCGTGCACGGCCCTCGGAAAAATCGGCTGTGGAACGTGGTTGACCCTGTCGC
The DNA here is from genome assembly GCA_036250615.1 of Ptychadena robeensis. NCBI lineage: Eukaryota > Metazoa > Chordata > Amphibia > Anura > Ptychadenidae > Ptychadena > Ptychadena robeensis. The sequence continues at coordinate 71,040,953 of CM070039.1, forward strand.
CCCAAAGCTCGGTCAGCCAGAAAACGAACCTGTCCGTGAATCTCTGGTCGATGCCATTAGTTTAAATGACCGGCGTCCCCCCTCAAACTAATGGCTGGCACACAAAGGATGCCCACCAATACTTTGAGCGACTGGGTGCAGCCTGATCACGTCATCATGCTGCACTCCATCGCTCGTCTGTCGGCCCCCACTCACTACGCGTGTGGGGGCTTTTAGGGAGCATTCATTTGGACTTCCCCGGCCGCCCCCTTGTTATCCATATAAGTCCGATGGTGTCAGGATTCCCCCTTTATGGACCCATTAGGACATTCTTTAGCTAAATGTGTGTAACTAAAGCATACAACTGAACATGTTTTACTTTTACTTACCTAGTTTTTGCAGTCCTCACATTTGTTGGCTTGAATAATGGTGCTAATACCGGGCTGTCTCCACAGCCCATCAGAGCTCCCGATCCATTGATCTGTCCACATGAACCCAACGGAGGCTTGCATTGACATCAGCGGATCCCAGTGCATAGTGAAGCCCTAGCCTTAGGCTAGACCAGTGGTTCCCAGACCAGTGGTTCCCAAACAGGTTTTACAGTTAGTAGCCTCATGTCTCCTTCGCCGGGTGATTCCACCAGTCACTAGTTTACTGGGTGGTAAACGAGCCCTTACCATCAAGGTTTTTTTTTTATACAGTTTTTGGTACTGCACCCATAACCTATCCAAAGCAAACAGTCTCTAGTCTATACTCACTATACGGACATCTCTTCTGCTGCCTGTCCTGTAAGAACCATTTATGTTTTGGAATAATGACACACACTGTCACAGTTGCTACAGGGTGGATTAGCTAGAAGGGAATCCATTATAAATTTTCTATCGACCACGTGATTGGTAGATAGATGTAGATATAGAAAAGGGAACAGTTGTCATCTGCTGAAGTGAAATACAAAAAATATATGTACAAAACTGAAAATCGGCATGCGCATATATATATTTACCCCCTTTGCCATGAAGCCCAATACAGGGATATTCTTGACAAGACTGTCTGTGATTTGAGCTTGGGATGGAGGTTTACCTTGCAGCAGGAAAAGGACCCAAAGCATACTGCTAAAGCAACATTTGTGTGGTTTAGGGGGAAACCGTTAAATGTGTTGGAATGGCTAAATCAAAGTCCAGACCTCAATCCAATTGAGAATCTGTGGTCAGACTGAATATTTATTTTCTATCTACAGTTTTACCGTAAGCAAAATTCCTAGTGGCAAGCAGTATGACTTACTAAAAGGAAAGTGCAGCTTTTATTGCCACAGATGTGGCTCTGACTAAGCAGTTCTTGACTGTACTGGGGGGTGAACAGTTAAGCACACTGACATTTTTCTGTTTGGGTTAGGGCTTGTTTCAAATTTACGTCGGGATGGATGGCCACCCAGTGAGGTTCATTAGTGTAACAAACCGGCATTTTCAGTTCAAACTTGAAATGTAGCCAAGTGTAATGAGCATGCACCCCTGCAACGGTACACTGTAAGGCTATGTTTGCATTATACATCGGGACCCCTCCACTAAGCATATTGCTTGGCTGGAGGTCCAGATGTAGCACATAGACATTGCCTGCCAGCAGACCCTCTGTTTACACATCCGCCGATGCAGAGGCTTAACTACGTTAATCGAAGGAGTGGCTCGGCACAGTGAAGACCGAGCATCCGCCAAGCAGGTAAGTCTATGTGCTAAGTCGGGACCTCCCGCCAACAATAAGCTTAGCGGAGGGGTCCCGATGTATAATGCAAACATAGCCTTACAGTGTACCGTTGCAGGGGTGCATGCTCATTACACTTGGCTACATTCTAAGTTTGAACTGAAAATGCCTGTTTGTTACACTAATGAACCTCACTGGGTGGCCATCCATTGGGTTAGAACATGGCAGGTTGGTGGTCTTTGATGATGGTTCAAATGGCTTGCTGGTGATTGCTGGGCAGAAGCTTCCCTGGAACTACCTTTGTGAACTCAATCACCAGGACTATGGGCTTTGTGCATTTTTTTTTTTAAATAACTTTCTATTAAACCACACTAGTCATCATCTTTGAATGATATGGTGCATAAAGACATGTTCTGCGTTTGCCGCCCACCACTCTGCCGGTAAATGCAAAGAGGGTTGTAATAATGGTTTGGTTATTTTGTTTAAATAAAGCTGGGTGATGAGCAGATTATTCTCTGACAGAAGCACTTAGGGATGACATGGCGTAAGTTTGTGTGGGGAGAAAACCTGTAAAGCGTTGCGGCGCCGGGTGCGGGCTGTCCATTATCCTTGTCACCTGTGCCTCGTTACCTACTGTCACTCCGCATTACGCGTACAGCCGTTTCTGAAGTGCAAAGGGGATTTGTATTCATGGCGTGGCGTGCTAAAGAAATCTTCACATTGAGCATATGTTTAAAATCATCTGAGCTGAAGTGAAGGGACATCTAAATGGAAACCCCCCTACTGAGATAGGGAAATGAGGGTTTTAAGTCTTTTTTTAGGTTATTACAAAAAAAATTTGATTGCAGTCAATCTACTGTCAGCTGTCATCTATGTAGTAGTGTTCTAGAAGCCTTATACTGTCAGCTGTCATCTATGTAGTAGTGTTCTAGAAGCCTTATACTGTCAGCTGTCATCTATGTAGTAGTGTTCTAGAAGCCTTATGTACAAAGGAGCCATAGCAGCCATATTCGTGCATTATATTCGTGGAGTGGTTCCCCTAGCTTTGCAGCACAGTGGTTTTGCTTTACAGCCTTTCTGACATCAGTTAAGGTATAAGGCCAGATGCTGACAGTGGGGTCTATTTTATGAATAAAACTTCGAACTTGGGCTATGTTCTCTCCCCCCTGAAATAAAATGACTACTAATTTTATGGCCCTTGCTGGCTGTACTACTTTTCAGATATACTCTTTGCAGGCAAGTAATTTTTCAGTCTTTTGTGAAAGTGGCAGCAACACTGGACTTGTATAGGCTATGTCTCCACGGCCCTCCTACAGCAGCACTACCTGCCTTCTGCCTATCCTCCAGCCAGAGGTTGACATACTGCACTGTCTTGGTGGTGGAATGGCAGAACGCAGTGGTGGAATGGCAGAATGCTGTGGAAACAGCAGCTACTGTAGGCAAGTTACGTGGATGGGATCAGTCGTATGCCCGCCACCTAATGTGCCTAGTGCAGGGGGTGCCGACGGATCTGATGACATACCCTCAGTCACGGAAGATCTCCCATAAGTCCTAAGTGTTTTCATTAACAACTCGGGTGGTTGGGTGCCCATGTGAATGCTCCCTAAGGGCCTCCAAATCAAATTTAATGCTCTTGTTATTTTGTTGTGGCCATCCATATTAGAAGGCTGTGAGCATCTTGTGGCAAAAGACAACCCAGAGGATCCAGGATGACCTGGTTGTCGCGCTGAATTTTATTTTTCAGCACCACATCAGAGGGTGAGGTAATGGTACATTTCCACCAATCAACAGTTGTAATCCACATTGATTGACTTTGTTGTAATTTGTTGTTCCCTATGAAACAACAGAAGTTATTTTCACGCCTGGCATAAAGTAGTTAGTTGTACTGCCTGTGTGTGTGAAAATGTGTACACATCCCACAGGAAGTGTGTGTTCCCCGGCTACATAAAAGGTGTCAGCGCAGATGTAAATTCTGAGGTTAACAGGTTCCTTCAATGTGAAGTACAGTGGGGCCGCCTTAACGCACAACGTATTTGTATAGAAAAAAATATATTGTGGTAAAAATTCACTATTGTGTTACAAAATTGTCTCATATATACCAGTAGCGTGTCTTTATATAATGGCAGCCATGACATGTGTATATAGCATTATTAGGTGTGTGTGTGTGTGTGTGTATGTATGTATATATATAATGTACACAGCAGCAGCAATAACCTGTATATATAAAAGGTCAACCATTACAAATAAATGTACAAAATTATAACTAATCTGTTTCTATATAGAACACCAGTTACATTTGTAAAGATCAATAATACAGTTAGGCAGCATACACATACTTGGACAGTTTCCACGTACAGGTACTCGGAGGGTATTCAGAAACACCCTTATGCGGTCCTTATAAGATGGATCCCCTTAAAGTGTCCGGAGGTCGCCTTATGCTGCATTTTCCTTGTTGCAGAGTTTTCAGGCTTCTGTGTCAATGGTCCCTATACGTCTTTGGATAAGGGGCTAGCACAGGGGTGGGCTAACTTTTTGACTTGTGGGTACTAAATAACTGTTTTACAGATGAATAACTGTAAGTGTTTGTCTCTGACCTGTTTAAACCAGAACTATTTTAATTCGATTTTGTGTTCTAGAAGTAAAAGGGTGCCCGCCGATGCTGTGAGCGATGGAGTCACGCTGCACTTCATCGCTGATCTGTCGGTCCCTACTTATTAAGTGTGTGGGGGGCCTTAATTGCATGGGCAATCAATGCCATTCAGTCAAAGACTTTGCTAGTTAATGCAGTCCACTGTGCCAGATTGAAATCATGTCTGCATTCTACATATCTTGTGGATGACAGTAATGACATTTAGAGGTCAGTCAGCAATTTTTTGATGCCGGTATCTGTGGTCTATGGAAGCCACATTGGAACAAAAAACTTCTGGGCCCTCTTACACTATATACTATTGTGTTGCACAGTACGCACCATATGTATTTCCAGTAAAAAACGCTCACACAGGTTTTAGTTGGGGGGGCTTTGGGCTTTCTTTGGCGGCCCTCCTCAGTCCTCCACTTGCAGCCCCCAAAACCTAACTGCAAATGCATAGGAACTCACTTGTCCGCCAATCCCCCTCTGATAGGTCCTTGTCTGGGATTCCCTTCAGAGTGGAAAGAGCAAAGGCGATAAACTTATGTGATAAACGTATGTAAAAGCCAATCAGTAACCCAGAGGGTACCTGAGCAACTTCCTCGCCTCTCCGCCTCTTCTCCTCTAGTGTTGGCGGGGGATCGGCAGACAGGTAAGTCCCTATGCTCCTACTATTCCACCAGTGAACAGGGGATGATTAAATTATAATGTATCGGCACATAACCTGAGAATAGGGGCGCATAACCTATGATGATGTTTATTGCACAGAATGTGCATTACCACACTATCATTTAAACAAGTTTTGTTATATAACAATTAAAAATAATGTCTTCTGGCTCTGCCTGCGGTCATTTATTCTTTAAAAATGCTTATAGAAGTCAGTATAGTTTGAAAAAGTTATATGTAGCCCTTAACTGATGCTGAGAGCCGCACTTGTGGCCCTCCTTATCAACTTAGTTGGCCACCACTGATTTAGACCAACTATGGTAAAAGTTTCTCTGCTTATTTTCCCAGCGTGCACAGCTTGGGTGGCAGGGAGTCCTCATCTGCTGTAACATAATCCCTGCTGGTATCCCTACGTGCTCAGCGGATAACTTTATTATTCAAATTATAGGAATTACAAATTAACAATTTAATTGGGCTTCTTTAAGGAGAATTGGAGGAGAAGCTTTCTACAAGTCCCTTGTGTCTACTCTGCAGAGCCCCGAGTTCAGGGATGTCTTCTGAATTTTGATCAGTTTTTGGGTTGGAGTCATCCATATGTGGGCTGCGAGTTACTTCTTACATAACTAGAGTTACTTTCTACTTCTGTCACCATGAATAACAATATTTTATGTCTCGGGTGTTTTATTTCAGGCCTAGTATCTGAATCCTATTTTCACTTTTTTATTATCCAGAGATCCATTATATCTGGTTATCATATCCCAAACTGTAAATATTACTGTGGAAGTAGACCTGTCATGAGAACTGACGTGTGTATGCAGCAGGGCCTAATTGGTACATACAGATACCCTCCTCTCTGTCTACTTAAAATGCCAGTATCTATAGACATATTTTACAGTAGCTAAGATATGTTGAGTTATGTTTACTTCTTTTAGGGGCTCCTTCACACTAGCCACACTGCAGTCGCTGGAGCCTAGGGGCTTCATGCAGCACTTTGGGCGTTGTTCGGCGGCCCCTCTTGGTCCTCAACATGCGGTCCACAAAACCAAACTGTTCATTCATAGGGCATAGCAACTCACCTGTAAAGTGACCTGGCTTTCCTTATCAACTTTGGCACTCCTACATCAGTAAAATTGTCAGTGATGATCAGGCAAACCAGGTCTCCATATGAGCGCTGCAACCAGGGGCAGGAGGGGGGGTCGGGGTCGGTGCGGGTTTTGACTGCCTGTCAGGATCTGGTCCATCACCTGCTGAGATATGTCGACAGGGGGAGAGTCTGGATCGATGTTATGTGCGGCCCTTTAGTGATCAATAAGAACAAGGACAGAGGCGCACAACCTAGTATAACAAAATAAGGTATTGTAAATGGTTAAATAATATGGAATAAAACAAAACAACAGATAGGATACTTACATTAAAGGAGGTTTACAAGGATTGATCTCTCAGGGCCATGTGTTTTTCAGGCTGACCTCACTTCCTGGTTGGGGATTAGATCACTTCCTGCTTACAGATGCTGGAGGGCTCAAAAGGAACAATGGGACACGTTTCGAGCGGAGGCTCTTTTTTAACCAATCACCTCTAAATCTTTCTTAGGCCCATTAGTGATGCCAAGGGCCATACTTGTGACCCTACATATCAACTCAGTTGCCCACCACTGCGCTAGAGGTAATGCAAGGTATACTATTTAAACTAGGCAGTTTGCGTTAATGGTGACCCTCAATGGCGCACACTAGCGCAAATGCCCTGCAGCATGCATTGCAGGCACATCACAATTATGTCCTATATACTTAGGTTTGAGATGCAAGCGCAATACAATGCAAAATGTGTTTGTCTTGCCAGTAATGGATGTGGTTAACAAAAAACTATGTGGCAGCGTAGCTAGTGTGAAGGAACCCTTGATTTCTTACAACTTATATCCAACAGTGGTCTAAAAGGTGGTCTTGTTAGGACCTGCATTTGATACCTTTCTAAGCTGCATTAGAGTTATTATTGAGTCCTAACATGGTTCACAGACCATTCATGTATTAGAACCTATCTAGAGCCGCAGATTTCATCCACAGCCAAGCTGGAGGTAATAAAGCCATCCTCATCTTTGTATATGATCACTAATGACAGTCTGCCAGATAAATATGTAAATATATGAGCGTTTATGAATAAAACTTTATCTGGAGAATATGAAAGTGCCAAGTGGTAGATGACTGCGGCACACATGAAGTTCCCCCGAAGAGCTGTCACCCGCCAGCAGCATGCCATTAGCCGTAGTCCCTTGTAAGGATGCAATAATTAATCTCCCCATGCAGCCCGAAGGAGACGAAAGAGCGTCTGTTGACTTTGCCAGGTGCCCCGGAGAGGCTGGGAGGTGACAAGTGGATGTATATTTAATGTTGTCGTCAATTATTAAGTCTGAAACTAAACCTCAAAGGGTTGCAAGGAGAGGGTGTAACACAAGCTGGTGGCAGGGGGGCAGCTGACTTCTGAGAGGCCTCGTCCACGCTAATCATCCCAAAAATTCTGCAAAATGGTAATGAATTCATGCAGCAGGTGAGCAGAGAGGCCGACGCGGCGGCAGAGCAAAGTCATCACAAAAAGAGCCGGTATTCCCTGCCGAGAGGTGGCCCGGCATCTGACATTACAGTATGCATTGTCTTTTTCTGGTTATAGTTACACACAACTTTTCACATGGCTGTCAGGTTGTGTTTGTATACAAGTCTATCTAACGTATGTATGTTTTCCCTTAAAATGTGCTGAGTTTTTAAGAAGTGTTGTATGTAATTATTATAATATTTATTATCATTTATTTATATAGCGCCAGCATATTACTCAGCGCTGTACAATACATTAGAGTGGAGATACAACAGAAGATAACACACAGGTACAGGTTATGACACAGGAGTAGAGGACCCTGCCCAATCGGGTTTACAGTCTAATAGTTTGGGGAATAGAGTATACAAAAGGTGGGGGGGGGGGGGGGTTAATTACATTTAAATCCTAGTCACACTAAAATTCTTTCCATATCATGCTTGGAAAGGGTAGTGATATAGAATTGAGTTCTTTATTTGTCAAAAGATATATATGTTTCCTATCCTAGGTCAGTGACATGAAATTCCTTTACTGTAGACATGTAGCACAACCTGGTTGCTTTCTGACTCTAGCCTGTGATTGGACGTTGATGATCACATGTCTTTATTCATTTTGCTCAGCATATTTATTGTCAGCACATGTACATAGACCAGACCGGGGGCGGGCAAACTTTTTGACTCGTGGGCCACATTGGCTTCTTAAATTTGATAAAGGGGCCGGACCAAGAGCCTGTAATGGCCAACCCGCCATATGTGTGCCAATTCCATGCATGGCCGGCATCTCTAATGATGGTGGTGGTATGGGATAGGTGATGTGTCAGAGGGACTTTGCTATTGTTTTACATTTCTTGCACTTAATAAAATACTCATTCACTGCAGTGAGGGGAAACTGCCTATTGTTGTCATGAGGATGTGCCCACAGTGTTTTGATCACATCACTGCATCGTCTCCAACACAACACCCCAACTCTATGCATTATGTGCACTTATTGCAGAGAACAAGCAGAGGGGAGCAGCTTTTCAACCAGGCAACAAAGGGCAGCAAAAGAAACCTCAAGGGCTAGATCCGGCCCCCGGGCCCTACTTTATGTGACTTTTGCATCCCTTTGCTTTTTCAAATGCTGGTGGTTGGACTGAATGCGAAATCAAGTCAAATTCATTTACATAAAACACTTGCATAAAAAAAAATTAATTCACTGAAGGCAAAACTTAATGTGGCAAAGAATAAATAACCACCTAAATATTATATTCTTTTTGGATATAAAGTTGAGCGGTTAGAACCCCTCTATACCAGGTTTGTATTGCTGTTTCTGGCTCCATTAGGGAGATGTACTCTTTCCTCGCCAGCAATGAAAGGGAGAGAAAATACAGATCTTTAATTTACCTCTAAGGGTCCCGATCATACGAATGAACCACTTTGCGCAATCGATCCTGATTGATACTTTGGACGGGGACGCTCAGCAATCAAACAGGGATTTACCAACATGTTGGTTCCATGTTCGATCGAGCTTTCGAAAGCGGTTGCCACTATTGACAACAGAGCAATCGCTCACCGCGAAGGCTTGTTGGGGAATCGATTCATGGCCACCTTAAACAGGTATAGAAGATAATATTCTAATGGCTACTGAATCTATGGGATGGGATGTGCTGGTGGATGGGGAATCATGGTTTCACGCTTTCTAAAATAAAAAGTCTATAAATATATTTAATTTTATACAAATCCATGAATTTGTGGGGGTTTTTTATTTTGTGTTTCAGTTTATAAAGCCTTTGCTGACTCTTACACTGCCTCAATAATGCTTCATTTAGCACAAGGCCATCATTCTTGATCTGAGCACATGGATGGACCTTTCAAGGTGGTGGGTTCATGGGTTCAGTAAACGAAGTTGACTTTAGTATTTCAGCAACATAGCAAAACATAGAGTTGTAAAAGAATGTTGTAGAGTCAAGTGTAACGTGTGAGCCTTTAAGCTGACCTGGCTTTCTCTCTTTTCGCAGTTTGCTGCTTTGTGGTACACAAGCGTTGCCATGAATTTGTTACCTTCTCCTGTCCTGGTGCTGACAAAGGACCTGCGTCGGATGTAAGTACTGCCTTTCAATCACAGTGTTTTATTGATTAGTCTTTAGTTAAATTCCACTTTATTAAGAATGTAGCGTTGCTCTATTGTTTGGAAGTACCTTATTCCATTCTCTTAAAGCGGACCTACCAGCTCCGATTCTGCCTTCTACCTCTGGTTCCAATAATGAGGCAGATCAGAGGTCAGATGCAATAAAAAAAAAATACTTACACGGTAAACCTTTGATAATTCTACTCCACCTCCCCTGTTATGTGTTGCTGCAGTGGCCCCAAGGGAACATGGGAAATTATATGTCACGTCTGACATCTCCTTTCCCATGGGCCTTCAGCCAGCCACATCTGATTTGGGTGGCACTAGGGGGCAGAGCGTTACCCAATTCAGATCCAGATTGGTGGGTGGATCCTCCATCCTGGCAGTGCGGAAGGAAGCAGCCAGGAAAGGTAAGTATTTTTTCTTTTAAGGGGTCACTGTCCCTGGACCAAAACCTGATGTTCCAAAATGTCATGAAACCAATAATGAAGGGGTGACAGTTGCCTCTCTGGTTTTGTCACCTGCTTTGTGTTGTCACCATGTTCCACATGGCCTTCCTCAAACATGTTGGGCAGACATGGTCCACTGCTTGTCACCTTCTCTGGCATACACTTTCAATAAAAAAAATCACTAGCCTGGCAATTATAACAAAGTAAATGGGTTTGTGCTTGAAACAGCACTTTTGAAATTGCCCTATTGGTTTTTGAAATGAGACAAGTCACCTCACTAGCCAGCATTAGGATAATGAACTAGCTTGAGATTTATAGTCAAGGTTGATATCCTCACATTCTTTGTGAATGGAGACTTTTAGGAAATAACAGGTCCTGACAAACTTGCCCTGTACGCTGATAAGGGTTTCTTATACCAAATGGCTTTTCATAACTTCTATAATCCACAGGCCTCTGTTAGATGGAAGGACAATTTAGCATTGATCCGCTGGGATGTCCCTTCAGTAGGTGTCTTGTTTCTTGTTATGGGAAAACTTACTCCTGTTTATTTACTTAATACTAACAATACATGAGAGCCCCGTTTTATAGAATGTGGTTCATCATCAAATAATATACAGTAATGTAGGAATCGACTTTTTGTTGTAACTCTCTTTAAATGTGACAGGAAGTTCAGAAACATTAAAAAATGTAAGAAGCAGGACCGTTCTTAGCGGTGCGGTGTCTTCCTGCAGCCTGGGGATTGTCATCACAGTGCAGCGAGATCTTTTAATCTTTAATCTGGCGATTCCTTCTGGAATTCATGTGTATTTAAAGAAAGTCTCGGAGTATAGCGCCTCTTTAATATTTGACATTGCCTGCTGTACCAAAACATAAATGGGAATCAAAAGCTTTGTTGGAAAAATTGTACTGCGTGTAGTATGGCATTGTAGTATGGCAAGTATGTGTCATTTTTGGGTGAATTTTTTAACATTCTATTTTATTACAACAAAATTATTAAAGTATGTGATATTAATTTAAACATTTAAAGTTTTTTGAATTTTACAAATAGTTGTACCATACAATACAAAATAGAAATAAATAAAACCATACAAAACAGTGGTCAGTGACCCAGGAAATTAGCAGTAGGGGCAGTACTATAGATCCAGGGCTCACGAGCGCCCGCATGTAATGTGCCAGCAATAGGATCTACCTGGCCAGAAAGAGGAAAGAAGAAGAAAAGGGGAGGGAAGGTGAATGTCATGTCTAGATCCCGTTCCCATTAAAGCGAGGAAAGGTAAACAAGGACGGTGAGGGGAGGGACCTCGAGAAGTGAGAGATTTGCAGGGCTTGCAGAGGTGGAAGTTGGAAGGCCAATTGTGAGGAGGCCAGTTGGGTGTAAGGTTATTCCACTTACTGTGCCCCCCGTTAGCAATGGTAGAGAAAGCAAAGATAGAGAGAAGGGGAATTGTTCCAGTCCCACCCAGCTCATTTGATCTGTATGTCAGCACCAATCTTCGACCCTCACCAAATGCAAGAGAGCTTGATCTTGAAGTTGGAGAGTGTCCCATAGGTATCCAAGAGTCAGAAAAGATTGGGTAAGGAAGTGACCAGATTGGATACCACAAAAAGTAGATTATCTGCGTACGCCACAATTTTAGGATTCGCACGAATGGCACACCGTAAGGGTTCCAGAGAGAAAATAAAGAGCAAGGGAGAAAGAGGACAGCCCTGTCTAGTGCCGTTGGAAATAGGGAAGGGGTCTGACAAGGGACCATTGCTGTTGAGAGGTAATGTAGTAGAGTATAAGGCCTGGACCCAGGCAAGCATGTTTTCCCCGAACCCCACATGGCGCAGGGTCTGGAGCATGAAGGCCCAGTTAATCTGTAGAAAGCAGCATAAAGGCCTGGGAACAAGACTGAGCTAAGTGTATCCAGTTAATCACTATTTCAGGTTGAATGATCTTGTAAAACAGTGGTGCAATGAGAGAGGCAAGAGTCTTAGTAAACAGTTTGAGGTCCTGATTAAGAAGCAAAATGAGTCTATAATTGGGACAGTGGGATGGGTCCTTGCCCTCTTTAGGTAGCAACGTGACGTGGGCTCTAAGGAAGTCAGGTGGAAAGGCACCACCCTGAATCAGCGAGTTATATACCTCAAGGAATCTAGGAGACAAAACCTCGCTCGTTATGGGGCCTTCCAAAGCCTGCCTATCCTGTTCCGACCCATGAAGTCCGGACGCAGATTATATAGACCAGAGTAAAAGTCCTGAAAGGTACTAGCTAACTAGTGTCATGATGTTTATTGCCTCTGGGGTCAATGATACTGCAGATGGTGTGTTCCCTCCTTTTCCTGAGTGCATTTGCCAACATATGGCCATTTTTTTGCCATATTCGTAGTAAGAGCCTTTGCTAAACACAGGGACGCTGATCACCTGCAGGTCCATCTGCTTTCTAGGTCCTGAATGTGCGACAATATGTCCACTGTGGTCCGAAGCCATTCCTGTTTGAGTCTAGACCCATGCTTTATGAGGGGCCCCTGGATCACCGCCTTGTCAGCTTCCCACACCATCAATGGACTAACCTCCCCTAATTTAATTGTAGAAATTAGGGAGTGGTTGTGAGACATTACCAGGCTGGGACATCTTTAGACCTTTCCGGTTGTTTTTGTGCTAGATGTTTTAAGCATTGTCAAATCTCTACTGACTAGTGGCCGAGTGTGGTCATATTATCGCCATTGGTATTTAGAAAATAGTTTAGTGGTATCTTTTTGTGGGCAGAAGGAAGGGTAGGGTGAGAGTTGATGAAAGATTGGGTGAAGTATTAACTAAAGGGGAATTTTTTGAATTATGGTTTCATTACAGTTACGGTTTAAAAATTGGTGGACAACTACTTAATACTAAGAAGTCTGGTATCTGGTAAGTCTGGTATAATCATACACATTACTGCCCTAATGCTAACAGTAGTGACACTGACCCTAGTCACATGCAAATCTACTAAAAAGCAGTCAAAAATTATGGGGGGAGGGGGGATGTCTCTGTACCTATTCATTTTATCAAAACCATGTCCTGACCTAACCCATTCTACTGGGTTTCCCCGATGATAAGACACTGTCTTATATTTTTTAAAAGCCAAAATATGCGACAGGTC
>CM070039.1:71054275-71066270 GCA_036250615.1 Ptychadena robeensis
GGGGGGTGTCTTATTATTGAGGAAACACGGTAGCTACTTACCTGACCTAATCTAACCCATTCCAGTGCACGTGCTCTTTGTAGACACTGCACATCTTTTCTGTTTCAGCTGTACAAGTCATGGGAATGTAACATGTGCATGGTAAATGATGTGAAATACGTATCCAATATCAGCCATGTATCTTCAGCTGCACACTGTGCTAGACTTTATCCTGAGCCATAGTACACTATACCCCAAACTTGATGGTAATCAATGCCGTCCATGCTCTGTGCTACTCTTAACACTTAACAGAAGCTGTAAAGTTTAAGGTGTTCTACCTTTTTTCTTTGATATCAGACCTTAGGGACACGACTTTGGAAGGTTTTATATATGAACCTTTAAAAGCTGTTGAATTTTTTAACAGATCTAATCATTCTAAATGATCTCGGTGGAGGCTGGAGTCAGATTTATAGCCTTTGATTGAATCTTCTGTGTTCTCCTGTAGGATTCATTAAAGAAAAGCGCTTTGCGCCCTCTAGTGGATAAAAGGAATGCTACATTTTTTTAATTTACCTGGAGAAATCATGAACTCCCTAATATCACCTTTTAAATTTTATTTTAAAAAAACAAACAAACATGGAACCTTATTAGATGCATTTGTTAGATCTGCCTCATGATTTACAAGACATATGTTTTTTTGTGATTTAGGAAGCATGCTATAAGTTTGTTGGCAGGTAGAATTTGGTACTATGGGACTTTTTTCTTGTTTGATACTACCTAAAAAAGGGGAAGAAGTACTGCTGACAACAACTGTTGAAGTTGGGGCGTATGGGCTTCGTCACAGACTTCTGTTGACCAAGCTCTATAGTATAATGTTTTACAAGGTTTGCACTAATAGCAGTTAATACCAGGAGTTCTAAGGATTTGGGTATGTTTCCATGGCATTATGGGCTCTGTCGACACCCTCTGCGCTAAGCACATTCCTTGGCCAGGGTTGTTGATGTAGCCCATCCATATTACATGACTACCGCATCGGCTGTTTCCACAGGGTAGAGCCAGTCTACCGGCTGGAGGATGAAATAGTGCACTGCGTTAACTTTCTGACCGGAGGACCGCCTTGACGCCATGGAAACAGCCAGTTCAGTAGGCATGTATTATGGATGGGCAATGTCGACACCCCCATCAAGGAATGCGAATCAGAAATTCGGCTGTCGCTTGTTGTGTATGTGGGGGGCTTAACTTTCATCACATTGGCTGCTCTAAATGAATTAAAGCTTAAATCTGGGGCTATGGACCATACATAGATCTAAATGAATCCAGCATTCATAATAACTTGAGAGCGGGTGATACATAAAGCTGAAGGACATAACCCATTGTTATGTAGATATGTCCTTTAAACGATGCATCGTTTATTTTAAACGACTGTTAAACAACTGACATTGTCCCCTTTAATCTGTGAAATCAAGCTGTAAGGTCATTTATTTAATGGAGACCTGCAGTTAAACAGGGTGACACCAGGGGCCTCGGCAGATGTAACACGATAAGCATTGTGAGATAAAACACCACTTGGATTACAGCAGGAGAGCAAACCGTGTGTAACTGAAGAGGTAATCACATCTCCTGACATTAGGAGAAGAGTGACATGGAGGGTTTCCCTGGATAGAACTACCTATATACAAGCTGGAGATGTCTAATAAATATTTGCCGGATTTTCCGATCTCTGTGATGTCATCTGTCTGGTTTTGGTCAGGTTATACACACTTATCAAGGACGCCTGACCTAGACAAGTGCGTAGAAGTAATGGAAAATGAATTGCTCTTATGACATTCTGAAACTTGATTCAGGTCGCCAAATGTCTCAAGAGCAAACTGATATGTTGTTAAGTGCATACGGGAGTGCTGCATTTTAAATCAGACCTGTACTGTAAGGTAAACTGGGCCAAGCATTAAAGCCAAACTCCGATTAAAGGTTTCATTGACTTTTGCAGTCAGTACCATATCTACTGCATAGCTTCATTGAGAGGCATTAGTGGGTACCCCCATAAAAGAGGCTCAGGTGAAGGTGCCCATCTCAAAGAATATAAAAACTTTATTGGAGATCACTGTTTTTGGAGTGTAATACATCAATGCAGAAATACAGGCGCTTTGTGACTCCCTGTTACCTGGGGGCTCTGGTATAGAGATTGTATTATGTTTGTTCTGCATTGAGGGCTCAGTCCTCTATTGCTCTTATTAAATAGGTGGTTCCTCAGTGGTTCCTTCATAAGGAAGATAATAGTTGCGCAAAACCTTTCAGCAGTGATTACACAGTTACAGTGATTTAAGTGGCCAGAGGGGCCAGTGGGTGTATCAGGCCTGAGCAAAGATCAGAGTAAAATAGGGTCAGTATGAGGGATGCGTGTTTAAATTGCGTGTTGGTGTGCAGCTCTCAAAATGGAGGAGCGTGGCCCCTGTTACAGACAAATAAGAACTAGGACAGAGGCACACAACCTAGTAAAACAAAGTAGGGTACTGTAAATGGTTAAATAATATGGAATGGAATAAAATGAAACAAAAGAACAGACCAGATACTCACATTAAAGAAGGTTTACAAGGATTGATCTCTCAGCGCCATGTGCTTTCCAGGTAGACCTCACTTTCTGCTTTCAAGCGGAGGCTCTTTTTTAACCATAGGGGGCCTCCGCTCGAAACACATCCCATTGTTCCTGTTGAGCCTTCCAGCATCTGTAAGCAGGAAGTGATCTCATCCCCAACCAGGAAGTGAGGTCATCCTGAAAAGCACATGGCCCTGATAGATCAATCCTTGTAAACCACCTTTAATGTGAGTATCTTGTCTTATTTTATTCCATTCTATATTATTTAACCATTTACTGTACCTTACTTTGTTGTGCTAGGTTGTGCGCCTCTGTCCTTGTTCTTATTTGTTCTTTCATAAGGAGCTGG
Organism: Ptychadena robeensis; assembly: GCA_036250615.1. Classification (NCBI taxonomy): domain Eukaryota; kingdom Metazoa; phylum Chordata; class Amphibia; order Anura; family Ptychadenidae; genus Ptychadena; species Ptychadena robeensis. Next base: position 71,057,197 of record CM070039.1, read on the forward strand.
GAACAAATCCAAGAGAAGAAGAAATCCCAAGTTTGGGTTCAGGGTTAATATTTCTTAGATTTCAGGTTTGGTACCAGACATCCAGGAGTGTTTAGACAAGGCTCGGTATTATCCTCACAACAACCTCCCTGACTGCAGGTTTTTGCCAGAACCTTGTGCTTGAAAATTGGAGCTTTCCCCATCTCCGGTTTGTTGGATAAGATCTCCTTGCCATCTTCTTCCTTTAATACAGTGTACCTCCCTGCTTTATATTACTAAATTATATAATGCATTTTACCTGATTTGCCTAGCAGTGTCTTACCACATACACCACATAATAACAGCAGGTGAGAAAGATGACTACCGGAAGGAGCAAGTTGTAATTAATGCGCTGTTCATCAATCACAAAGAATACCAAGAAATGTCTCATTTTTGAAAAAAGACATAGTAGATTTGCTTGTGCCAGTCAGCTTAGTTAATAACTAAAATAGCAGGACTACCTATAGGCTAATTTACTAAAGCAGTACACGGAGTAGTTCCAACCGTTGGAGCATTTTAGTTTTCTAAATAATAGTAAATGCTAGAATGCCAGGTAACCAATCATATAACTTTGGCCCTTTAAAGCAAACCTTTCACCCCTATAGATGTATAAAGTACATGTATGTGCATAGAAATGCATATTTAATGGATAACCTCACAAGATGCCCCTAGTGAAGTAGCTATGCCAAAAGGCTGTGGTAAGACTGTCTCTTATACAGTCAAGCCCATAAGTATTCATACCCCAGGCAAATTTTGACTAAAAGTTACTTTTATTAAACCAGCAAGTTTTTGACGGGAAATGACATAGGTATCTCCCAAAAGACGATGTACAAGAGGCATTTTTGATGAAAAAAAACATTTCTCGGCTATTATTTACATTACAAATGGCAAATGCTCATCTGGACAAAGAAGACGGCTTCTGGCCTTGTGTGTTATGGTCAGATGAAACAGAAGTTTAATTGTTTGGTCACAATGATGTTTCCTTCATTTGGTGTAAAAAAAAGGAGAAGCCTTCAACCCAAGGAACACCATCCCCACTGTCACACATGGTGGTGGGAATCTAATGCTTTGGGGGTGTTTTTCAGCCAATGGACCAGGGAACCTAATCAGAGTAAACAGCACCATGAAAAAAGAGCATTACATGAGGATTCTCAACCACAACATCAGGCAGTCTGCAGAGAAACTTGGTCTTGGGCACCAGTAGACATTTCAGCATGACAATGACCCAAAACACTCAGCAAATGTGGTAAAGAAATGGTGAGCAGACAACAACATTGATGTTTTGGAATGGCCCAGCCAGAATCCTGACTTGAATCCAATTGAGAATCTGTGGAGGGAGATAAAGATCAGGGTGATGGCATAAAGACCTTCCAACCTGAAAGATTTGGAGCTCATTGCTAAAGATGAATCGGCAGAAATCCCTGTGGAGACATGCGAGGAGCTGGTCTGCAATTATAGGAAGCGTGTGATTGCTGGAATAGTGAATAAAGGCTTTTCTATTGATTATTGAGAAGGGTATGAATAATTTTAGACTGGAAAATATTTTTCCCCCACAAATATGCCTCTTGTACATTGTCCTATTATCTTTTGGGAGACACCTATGTCATTTACCATCAAAATATAACTTGCTGGTTGAATAAAAGTAATTTTTTTTTTAAAGTCAGGGGTGTGAATAATTATGACCTCGGCTGTATATTGACGCCTTACCCAAGGTGAGTAGCTCGCTGGCAAAATATTTAATAAAAAGCCATGACAATTAGTACTATGCAAAAGGCTGGATGTGTTAACATGTCAATGCGTGCATTGTGCTATGTCACTGGCATGGTCTGTGTTGGTTTGACATGGCCCAATGCAACACTTCTTTGATGCATCTGTATGCTTAAGGATACCCTTGTTTGAACCATGTTAAATGCGTTAATTTAAGCAAAGTGGACACAAGGCCAGGCTAGACTCCCATGTAGCATTCTGGACGCGTCAGTGTTACACATCTAGGACAGCCAATGAGCTTCATATTGTGTATATGACATCAGTTGGCCTGACATACTACTGCATGCACTGATCAGAACATAGACTTGAACTGATGGCATTGGCATTGGCCTCAATGATTGCATCCATTTATTCATCTCTCTTCTTACCCCAATGCACCCACTGGAACATAGTGAATTGTAGTTATTTTTCTATTGCTCTAGGTCCCAATGTTAAAGCAGAATTTCCCCTAAAAAACTGAAGTTCACGTTAACCTTCAGAAAAGGTTCCCATACACGGTCGATACCCATTCGATTGAACACGGTGTGGTAACATCATGTGACGTTCACACACTGTGCTCGATCACGTGTCGCCATGCGCGATCGTTCATCGATCAAACAGTAAATTGATCTGTATATGGGGGGCTTAAGTAAAAGAAAAGTGAGCAGCGTGCTGCCTCATCATATTGCTTCTTCTTCTTCATAATCACTAAGCTGGGGGTGTTCCCTGGACCAGGCTGCAACAATGGAGATCTTGGATTGGTCAACTTGTCACATAGGCTTTTCCAGCTACAACAGTAATATTATATTCATTAAAATTTGGTTTTATTTTTGATTTGTAGTGTTTTTGTTTTGTCACAATAAGTTAAACCGTAAAAAAAATTTGGAATAATGTGTACCCCTGGGGCTCAGTTTTAATCTGTTCACAGACTAATCCTTATTGTCTTTCTCCTCTAATGATATTTTGCTTTTATATAGATAAAGTTATCCATGTATTATGTTATTAAAGAGAATATGGCAACCTAGGATGTTCCAGGTTCCTCTGAAATCCCCCAGCGTCACGCGCTGCGTAGAATCACTTACCATGGAAACGTACTTATTGCAAGAGAGCGAAGACTCCGGGAAATGCAGACTCTGACAGTAAAAATAGAGCAGAATGGAAGATGGGAAGGTTACACTTCTCATTTCTAAGTAATGTGTCTCATTATCACCAACTTGTTCCACATCCGTCAGATTATGCATTTCTATGCACACTACTCCACTCAGGATTAAAGCCTATTTTACATAATCTCCTTTCTGTGCTCTCCCAAATCACAGTGAAAGTGTGGCCATTAGTAAATAGGCTCAAACCTCTTCTTGTCTGGGCAACCTGGTCAGGTGTACATAAAACCCAAAATCATTTCCTTTTTAGAGGCTCTTTGATGTATTTAAAGTAAACCTTTTGCTTTGTGAATTAGGACAGAACAGTACATATCCCCCCCAATTTGGTATTTTCCACTACCAGAAGCTAACAAATGAACCTTTTTTTTACTTACAATTTGACCAGTTCGACTTGTGAGTTAATTGCAATGAGCAAAGTATCGTCCCCAAACTTGCTGGATATTTAAAGAGGAGTTGAGAATACTACAGAAAATACAGTATTTCCCCAACCCAAATAGTTTTTGATGCACCCCTGTGTGTACAGGCATGTCAGCCCCATTACTTTTAATAGGCAGGGCTGCTGTGGCCTCATATACCTATTTATACAAGCAGCACTGAAGGGACCTAGATGCAGTATTATTCCTTCTCCGGAATATTTCGTATTTTATACCCTTTTAATTATTCACCCCCCAGACTCTTTAATATTACATTAGTTTAGTTGTACCTTTTAGTACAAATTTTCTTTAGGTTCGGAGGAGGATGAGATCAGCTTTGCTGCATGACTGTAGTTGTCGGGCCTTCAATGGATGGCACACATCACTTGATGACTTTGTAAATACCCAATTTTGGTAAATAGATATCACAAGATATTTATAGACTGCATCAAGCTGATGAATAGGATATTTAGAAAATGACAGATCCTCTTTTAATACCTTTGTGACGTTTCTGTGACTGTTTCAGCAGAAGTGGTCCCACAGATGGTGCATGTGTTTGCAGACCCTCTTTTGATTTAGTCGCAGAGCCGTTCAGCATTTGGGTGATTTGGGAGCACTGGTGCCATTCATACTTAATGTGCTGTGTGAGCTCTGCAAGCCTCTTAGAAGTGTTTAAGCACTAAGGAGCTTTTAAGGCTGCAGCGCAGCAGAATCTGCAGCTGGGCCTGACCATCTACCAAAACATCCCAGTCTGCTTCCAGTAACCCTTCATCTGCCAGCTCCGAGCCATGGATCACAGGAGTGTGTGTTCTACATGAAACCGACACCGCCCTGACTACACATTGCTGTCTTCTCACAGCACATTTTCAGGTTCCTTATGGTCCATGAGAAGCAGAATAGCTGTCTAAATCCATAGATAAAATTGTATAGAATTATATTTGCATATTTATCCTATCCACAATTCCCCCCAAAATACTGCAAAGTCATTAGGACGAAGATTTAATTCAGTGTAAAATAACTGATAGCTGCTACTATATTGAATCTTTTATTTTACATACATTAAGATCTGTTATCTAAGTTGCAAGCACAAAATTTTTATAGTAATTTTTTACATGCAATCTTCATATTAAACTTTCCTTCAGTAGTACTACAAATGTAGATAAAGAGAATACATTAAAGTACCTAGAGACAAAGATGGATTGAAAGATGGCAGTTATTGTCTTCACTTCCTAATAACTGTGAATCAAGCTAGCCATACATGTGTCGACTTGTGAGCGATCGATCGCCCATCCGATCGATTCCGGTGAAGCCACAGGGGTTGATTGATCGCCCAATCAAGTCTGTGCCTACCACCTTAGGCCACCGATTCCTGGACGGTTCTGTGCCCGATCGATCGCTTCACAAATGGCAACTCCCCTTGATGTGTGCTCAATCGATCAGGTTGGTTCTCTTGGCCGATCCGATTTGGGGGCCATGTCGATCGGTGGGCTGCACACAATTCCTCGCCGATCGATCGGCGTGCACGCGCCCGGTGATCGATCAGCCAGGAATCGTGTGGGAAATCGACCCGTGTATGGCTACCTTTAAAGTTTCAGTACTGCAGTGCACTCATATAGTCATTGAGGATAACAAACTTCTTCCTAGGGTTAATAAAGTGCTATATTTTACATTATTTATATTGTGCACCAGTCCATAAGACACTTATGATTTTGGGGCAGAAGTAGCACAAAGAGCACAAAGACTAACTTATAGATACCTACTTTAAACTGGTAGCTCACCCTAGAACATGATATTTACGTATTCACTTGGGAGAAGGGGTGAAGACACACCCCTCCTCCAGAATGAATATGTAAATAGCATGTCCCTAAGTGAACTGCCAGTTGAAAGTAAAGCTGGGCACACACGGGTAGATTTGTAAAACGATTCGAGTACAATCAATCAACGTGCGTGGTCACGGTGATTGATTGTACTCGAATCTGCTTACAATCCTTCCTGTGTGTGCTGTCCTTCGAGGGGGTTCAATAGAGCCCCCTCGAAGTACCTCGGTTGAATGGGTTTCCAACATGTTGGAAAACCACATTCAATCACCAACATTCTACATGAAAGAATTTTCATGTACAGTGCAGGGAAAGCCGACATCATCACACAGAACTGACAGGCTGGGAGCGCAGCAGAGTCTGTGTGAAGGGGGCGGAGTCAGCACTCCACTCTAGCCGGGGAGAGAAGCAGGCTGATTTCTCTTCAGCTTTCGGCATGTACACAATGGAAGCCAGAGAGAACTCTAGCTAGCCGGACTTCTTCATTGAACAGTAATCGATGTGCCTATGTGGTGCACATTGATTTCCGTTCAATCGACCATCAATCAATCACAGCGTGGTGACGTCACCACGCTGTGATGGATTGGTGGTCGATTGCACGGGAATCTACCCGTGTGTGGCTAGCTTAATTCTCTATTGGCTCTACTCCTAAAAAAATATGTAAATGACATCAATATCAATATACAGTGTGCTCATGCTGAGCACACCCTGCTGTAACATGCTTCAGTCCTTCTCCTGTCAGGAGCCTATGGCTCAGCGGAGTTCAGGGTAACTGTTGCAGTCTTCTTGGAGACTTGTGGTGCCGATCACACCAAGTACAAAAGTGTGTGATAGGTCAGCATTGAACACCATATACAATAAAGATAAATTGTTTTATTTTTATTTTTTTTACCATCTCCTTAAAAATACATGAAAATATGAAGCTTGGGGCTTTATAGTAGTTTCCAAGCTTTAAGATATTATGTACTATTCATAATTTTGAGCCCCAATATTTACTTTATATACTTAAAAGTAAGTAAAAGCCAGAAAATGTACTGAAAAAGCCCCCCTCGGATGTTCGCTGGTCTCCCTGTAGGCAGCCTCTGTGAATGATCCGATCAGCAGCATTCCTGAGATTGGCTGGTGAAATGTAAACAAACGACACAGCAGTGTCATCTAGTGTACTCTCTGTTCATTTTCACTGGAGAAGGTGGAATTTCAATTAGAAAACTCCACTACTTATGATTCAAATATGAAAAAAAGTTTTCATTTTCATTCCATGTATTGGTCCCAATAATAATAATAATAATAATAATAAAAATGACTTTTTAATTGAAAACTATTGATTGTTGAAATCATAAAAAGTGCCTCGAAAACCCATCCTGTAATAATAAACTTGTGTTTTGGTAACTTTATTGATGTTGTGACGCTAAGATTCACCTGTTTGATTTATTCCTAGGGGCCGTGGTGCTTTCTCTATATTTTTCTCATTTAGAAAATGCCATTAACTGATTTTTTGGCTTCTACTTGAGTCAATAATGTTTCCATTATACATTGGGACCCCTCCGCTAAGCGTATTGCTTGGCGGAGATCCCGACTTACCTGCTCGGCGGATGCTCGGTCTTCACTGCACCGAGCCACTCCGCCGATGCAAGGCTCAACGTAGTCGAGTAGGTTAAGCCTCTGCATCGGTGGATGTGTTAACAGAGCATTAACAGAGCATTAAATGAATTAGAAATATGTATCAGTCTATTTAGAGTACATAATGTCAATTTGTTGCTAATCTAGAAGCATTGAACTGATCAAGAAGTACCCCTTGAGTACATGTACCGCTTGATGAGAAGTATATTAAGAAATTAATATTAGTATTAGTATTGGTTCTGCTATGAAGCTGGAAGAGCTATTAGTTTAAGGTGACACATTTTACTGATGCCCCTTTCACATTCCATTTCGATATACTAAATCTTTATACACAGGGGTGCACATAAGTGGTACTCTGGTACTCAAAAGGGGCCAAAACCTAGCTATGCGTACCTGCATTATTGTTACACAGCTCATATGTGTACTAACAACTTGGAGGCGCTCCGTGTCTGGGCGGCCGCAGCTAAATGTTACATGTATACAATTTATGTCACTTGGATAACTGCAGGGAAATATGAATGACTATGAAAGGTTGCTGTTATGTGTGTGAAATTGGGAATGTAAATTAAAATTCCAAAAAAAAGATCAGACTTCTAAGGGTGTTGGAGATCTGGGGGATGAAATTCAGAGTAGGCATATGTAAGGGTAAAATCTGACAAGAGAAAAGCACTGTGTGACAGTTAGAATATGACTATGAAAGGATGACATTTGGACTGCTGGTAGTCTCAGGTGTTAGTTACTTAGCCAGAAAATGTCAGGGTTGTGCTACTGAGGTATGAGATCTGGGGGATCAAACGTGTTGTACTGTGAGAGTTACATGTGACCCAAAGCCAGCTGGGAGACCTGTGGATGGAGACAGCTAATTGGAGGCTCAATCAGAAACAGGGAGGTCCTCTGCAGCAGAATCTACCATGAAGGAAGCTGATGCAGAGGACATTGGGAAAGACCACCTTACATATGGGGTGAGTACCACACACCATCTCCTGGTACTCATCTGAGGAACTCACTAAAAAGGTTATGTGCACCCCTGACTATAGAAAATATCTCATGTGATGACCTCTTGTTCAATCTCTAATCTAGATACTATGAAGCAGGCAAGCTGTGTGGATTACACTTCATGGCAGTTATGTCATCTGAACTGTTATCAGAACACTGCCGGACTTCTCTGTTCTCTGCTGTTCCTCTTCTGCTTTTTTTTACTTCTTCCTTCTTTCTTTTGTTGATAATGTTGTGTATAATGTAAGGGCCAAAACCAAACACAATACAATTCTACTATTGGGATTTTATCAGAAATATTTCCATTGTTTCTGAATACAGAGCTTTGTCATTACACTTTGATCAAGTGGCCATGTGACGGACCTTGCTGGGTTTCTTTCTATCTCTTCTTTCTTCTGTACATCACGGAGGATCTTTCATTCTGTGGTTGGGGAAAACAAAAGTTGTTTTTTAAACACTTTAGAGTTGTGATCAATAGACCGTTAAAATGCAAATATCGCTTAGTCCTTTTCTATAAGCAATATTATTGTGAAGTCCAGAAATGACGCCGCCTGGGATTTGTTCCAGGAAACACCACGCAGTCCATTATTTTATTATGTATCAAGCGCCTAGTGATTTGCTGGAGGTCACCAAGGTCACCTGATCTTGGACGGGACTCCCTCCGCTGCTGCAAACATTGTAATTACTGGTAGACCATGGGAGAATAAAAATAGCAGCTCTGAAGCCGAGGATTATACAGATCCAGCAGCTGACAGCGCTGTGGGCTTTCAATTGAGTCAAATCTAATGAGAATTGTGCCTGGTACTCTCCTGTGTTTTGGTGATAACACGGCCGCCTGTCTGCCGCATTCAGGGAGGTAGGATGGGGACACGGAGCAAGACTGGTGTCGGGGGAGTCGCCAGCTGTGGGCTCGCCACCGTCTCTTGTCATTTTGTTCCCCCAACCAAGGAGTGTAATTAATTGTACAAAACATGCAAAGGCGGCAGATGTGATGACAGCGTAACAGCTGGGGATGATCCCTTCCGATTTACAAACAAGAATTTCCTGAAGAAGTAGAACTTACTGGCCTTTGCTTCAAGGGAGTTTATAGCATCTTTAAAGAACTCTTAAGCCCTCCATACACCTTTAGATTACTCCATACAATTTTCTTTAGATCTCAAACAAGGAATTCTTTACAATCCACACTCCTGGGCTTGTATCAATGGTCATATGCACACACTGGCTTCCTCTTGGGTAGTTGTTAGTAATTAACCGCCCTAGCGGTCAGGACGGCAGCATCTTGTCCAGCGCTGCTAGTGCTACTA
>CM070039.1:71074572-71088008 GCA_036250615.1 Ptychadena robeensis
GCCCGTCGGTCAGATTAAAAATCGGCCGCTTATCGGCATGTGTATGCCTAGCATTAGTGTCATCCCCGTAAGTTTACCTGGGTGGAATTTATACAATTGTACAATTATACAATTATATCCTGACTCCTTCCAGAATACACAACTTAATGGGACCACAGTCTGAATGTAGAGGAAATATGCCTGTATAGTCCTGTACTGCATCATATGATAATTACATGTGAAAATGAACTCTGTAGCCAAAATGTTTGTCCCCCCCCCCAATTACTGTTGTTGTCTTGGTTTGATGATTCTAGGACGGAGAAACACAAGTGTCTTGTACAGGGCCATACTAAATATATCTGGGATAGGTATTCTCATTCAGCAGTACATGACTTCACATTTGGCGTTTTAGTTTCTCTGAAAAGACCATGAGGATTACGTGTCTCGAGAACCAACGATGGCTGTGCACACATGGCTCTCTTTGTTCAATGGAGAGCAGAGGACAAGTTAGTGGCACCACCCATGGAAGACTTTGGGTGTTGGGCAACAGGGCCGATGATCTGTCCTGGCCAATCAATCAACAATCTCATCCCACACCTGTTCACATACATGCAGGTATTCTATACAGACTATTATCTGGTGTGTTTATGAACAATTTGTCTTGGAGAAGAGACACTCTTTGCAGAGAGAGGAAAGTATATGGATTAGATATTTATATGAAACTTGGTATAAGGGCTTGTCCCCACTTGCGGGGCTGAACAAAGTTCGCAGGCGTGGGCGCGTTCTTTTAAAATTAACTATATTTTCTATGGAGCCGCCCCCGGATCACGTCCATAGCAAATGAATGGAAGCGGTCAAAAATCGCATCCACACGTGGCCCCGTGTTTCAAACCGCAGCCGCGACAGCACCTGCTGCTGGCTGCCAAAGTGAGGATGGGGCAACTTGAATGAATGGAGGTGGCAGCTGGTGGTTAGAAAATGCGCGGCCAGCCGCACAAGTGGAGACAAGAATGTTGGATGAAATCTGTATATTCAGTAAATGAAACAGAATAATAAAAACAAAAGACTTAATAGCAAATTACGCAAAACTGTTATCCCTAGAGGCAGAGCTTCCGTGTCTATATTTTATTGCTTTTGCCACAGTTCTTTGTCATGGGCACATTTGAAGTGTATTACCCGCGCTTGTTATACCTGTTACTTTGTGCAGCACCGTGGGAGATGAACGCGCTATATAGATCTATTGTACCAGAAACCATTATTGCTTCCCTAATTTGTCTTTGCGGGAATGCAGTTAGGCCAGGCGATCCATCCTCCAATATCTCATTACTGGCCCTATTGCTACTCTATTCAATCCCTGTTAAGCCTTTCTTGTGCATTTCAGGTGAAAGAATTTAATATTCCAGGCTCAGTGTACAGAGTTCAGGTGATGTATTCCGCCAGCACCCCAGTGATAGATTCTATTAACCGTCCACACACATTGGTTTCTTTTGAGTCAGTCCTTCTATTGAAGAAGAAGCTTTGTGTTTATTAGCTTATAGGGAGCCCCAGGTAGATTTATCCCATGGTTGAACATTTTTAATGGGTTTTGCCTTGTCAAGAAACCTACACAGATGGGCAAAATGGCTTCAAGGGAACCTGACCAGAGGGGCATGCAGTAAGTGGTTATTAATCTGCTTCTGAAAATGCTAGATGCGAAGAAAAAGCAAACAGCCAATAAAAGTCCACCTAAAGTCAGAATACCTGAGCATTTGTGGGTTAGTAAAATGAAGTATTCAATTAAAGACTTGATGGCCAAGCAATAGGCATTATGAGAAGTTAAGGTGAGCATTGGAAGAATTTATTTCACAGGGTTTTCCTGATCGCAATTATGTGATATAGGTACAGAGTATTGTCCCTAAACAGTTCTAGAGCTGTGGTCAATGTGATACTCCAACGGGATCAATAGCTTACTAGCAGTTCAGGAACAACGGAAGGGTTGTGCCGAAGCCTTAAGTCCCTTGTAAAGACTTGTGACAGTAGTTTTTAGCAAGATGTTTGGGTGGAAGTGAAGGTGCCCATATACGGGTCAATACCAATTTTGATAGTCAAACGGTCAATCACAGCGTGATGACGCAACAGACTGCCGAGCGATCAATCGTCAAATCGATGCGCGCCACTACCAACATTTCTTCGAGTGGGATCGATCAAACAAGGATTTTCCCGTTCGATTTCCAAATGATCGTTCGCCGGAAATCAAACAAAAATTGGCCCATGTATGAGTGCCTTAGAACAATCTGTGTCTGTTGGTACTTGTAGCCTTGGCTCCCTGCCAGCTCTCCCGTCGAAGATTAGCCAGGAATGCCGAGGAGCTGCCAGATGGGAGATCTGCCCACAGACGTATCTCCCATCTGTACTGTATTGTTTACATCCGTGGAACCCCGATTAAGAGCAGAGACAGATGAAAGAGCTGCCAGCCAGCAGTTCTCTCATCCAGCTCTGCTTTTGTGTGAAAGCTGGACTCATACTGTCAGCTTTCACATAAACCCAGAGTGTTATTGGCTGTTGGAACACTGTATAGGAGAGATCTGCCTGTGAGTGGATCTTGTTGTGTGTTAACTTTTTGTTAGCTGGGCTGCTTTAGTGCAACTCACGCGCCCTCTTCACTGTATTGGGAATTTTTCATTCATCAGACGCTCCAATGTATAGGGTGCATCCGAGCATCTTATAGTCAGAAAAATATGGTAGTCTCTTATACGAGAGACCTATCTATATTCAAAGACACCCGTCTGTCATAAATGGAAACTGTGGAAGAATGAGACCAAGGTAGTGGTCCCCTATTCTAATAAAACCATCTAAATTGATCAGATGAATCCTGCTGAGCAGTATAACAGTATGGAGAAAGCTTGTAGACTGTACCTAAGCCTGGGGACTAGGCAGAAATCCATTGCTTGTCTCTCTTCTCAAACCATGAAATGGAACAAATCACATGTTTACTAGAGACGCCACAGCTCACAGTTCTGAAAACCACAGCAGAATGCGTCACCATGATAAATCTGCCGGCTATTGCAACATCTGCTTCACTGCTTTTCAAAGGCAGCTTTCTAGATTGATGGTTCTTGGCATACTATGAATGATGGTTCCTGCAAACCTGTATGCAATTCAAGTTATAACCATTTGCAGTAAAAAATAAAATAAAACCCAGTCTCTCCTACTGAACATATAGTGGTAAAAAGTTATGATAGGATCCTCTCGGTTATCTGGTTTTATGATTAACTCCTACAATGCCAGCAAACCCCCTAAAGCCCCCCATACACCCTCAGATCAATCCATACAATTTCCTTTAGATCTACCAACAACTTTGTAGTATAGTGGCCTCTCTGATAGAATACATAGTGATTGGAAGGTTTAGAAAGGTCCTCATATTACATGGTTTTGGTAGAACAAAAGTGGATTGTACAGAAATTGTATGGTAAGATTGTATGGGGGGCTTAAGTTTATCTTTAAGGCGAACATAAGCTAAACCTTAAGTCATGTGTCTGTTCCATCTGGGCTGCCATCTTGATTTTTTTTACGATTCTGAAAAACATTACCGTATTGTTAGGATTATAAGACACACTTTTCCTGTGAGTAATAGCTCTGCATCCCAGGCTGGATTTTCTTCCACTCCCTCCAGCCAAGTTTAAAGGTCAGTGTAAGAAGGGAGGTCTTTTTTTTTTTATTGAGCCTTAGGAAAGTTCAAGCACCAAAAAGGAAAATTTGTGAGCAACCAGTGCAAAGTGAGTGCACGCAGTGAACACACCACTCCAAACAAGCATGGATTGCACCGTGATGTCCCAGCCCCAAATGGGCTAAAGGACCGTACCCCAAAAGGGGTGGCAGTGGGAGGCAGCCAAAGCTACACATCCCTCGAATGTCCTTTTCCCCAGGAGGCCTCGACCGGTAAGCCAAGTCTCCCGGGTACTCCGAAGAGGGCCCCAAACATGAAGAGACTGCCGGGCCCGAGCCGCAAGCAGCCTCTCCCCACCACATTCCAGGGCAAAGTGGTTGCTACAAAGGAAGTGCTTTGGTGAGATGTGTCAAATGTGCCATGAAAGGCCACCAGTGGTCTACCATATGGTCCCCACCAGTGATTTTATGGCACCTCTGGGTCCCAACCAGAGGCACAAAACACAGGCTCAACCTTGCCCCAGGCCAGACACAAATGCAGCAGAGCTGCTCCTACCAGGTGGCATGAGGGCTGGTACTGACACGCATCCAGAAGAGCTGAAACTAGCACATGTTTCTTACATAGGTTCAATTGGTACACTTACAGTACTCATTCTCTGAATCCACTGACCAACTCATGGAGAGACAAGTTTTACAATCTGACAATAACTTACCCATGGGCAGCTATTTACATATGGGAGGAGAGATAAGTCTGTGAAATTTATTTTTACTGCAATGCAGAATGTAAATGTAAAACAATCTAATAACATGAGCTTAGTTTGTTGTGAATATATATTGTATCCTCCCATATGTAAATATCTGGGTGATTTGAGACTATTTGTCAGTTGTGTAACATTAACATTCCCCATTGCAGTAAAAGAAAATGATGTAACAGACTCCATTTTTCTCCCATATGTAAATAGCTGCTCATGGGTAAGTTGTGCCAGTTTATACTGCTAGTGTATATGTTAGTGTGTGCCCTGCATGCTCCACTGGAATAAAGCCTTGCCTCCTGGCACTAGCCCTTTTGCCTTGGTTGGAGAAATATAGACTGAATACTGCACGGCCCTGCTCAGCCTACTTTGCTGGACTGTATACTGACTTTATATGCCAATTGCTTTTCCTCAGATTTTAGTTTTGGGATGCATCCGTATTTTTCATACTGGAAGTAGGACTGCACAATTGTTACCTCTAATGTGCTATTCTTCTTAAATGAAAAGCTCTCTTCGATGAACACATATTCTTTAGACACTGAAGACCACACAGCACATAAAGTTGATATAACAAATGAACTCTGTGTCAGGGACATGTATAGAATCCGGCCAGGGACTCTCGTCTCTATCATCTCTCATCACTTATTTTAGCTTCTGGGGGAACAATTTGCCACATCTCTTCCTCATTCGACATTAAAAGAACCGCCGCCACCTCATCATCTCCTCCAAATGGAAATGAAATTGAAATGTCTTCCAATCAGAGCCCTTCAAAGAGCCCTATAATGAAGCCCTGGCTGCCATCGATGGAAGTGAACCGAGCTGGTTAATTGCCAATCCAGAGCACTTTGTGACGCTTCCGCTCCTGTGTAATTGGGAATCTGTTACATTAAGTGACTGTGCTGGTGCCAGGCTCCTGGCAGATGGTGTCATTTTTTCCTGTCTATGCCAGATAGTTAGCGATTGCTGCGGGATGGAGAAAAAGTGCGTGTGACCTTTCCAGGTTTTATACCTGAGCCTCAATGATATGGCACTGCCCCCCCTTAACATCGCTGTACAAATGAGGTTACGCAGGGACTATAACCGCTACATGTAACATTCACACATGGGGAAAGTTTTAGGATAAATTGTAAAAGGGGGATGTAAGTGCCCTATCACACTGACATTATTTCCATTGTTCTACTGGCATTACTTCTGTTGGCCACAGAGGACTCTATTCTTAATGCTGATGTTCACTTAAAATGTTTAAAATACATACTGTATGTAAAAGTTTAAATGACCTCTGAGCTTTTGTGATGGTGGAGTAGCACTAAAAAAAAAAATCCTAAAAAAAATATGAGCAAGTCCATTTTTATTTGCCTACAGGGGGTTAACACAGAGAGAAATATCACCAGTGTCATTTATAATGCTTCACATTTCAATGTAGAGCAGAGATTAGGAGTTTACCAAGCTGTCACTGTGCTTAGAGATGTCAGGCTGTTCTGGGGGCGCTGTGGTATGTGTCATGAGAACCAGGGAGGTAGGAGGGGATGTGAGGGACCTTCTTGAATTACTCATTACAGGTAAGTACTATTAAAGGTTCTATTCTCCCTATTACCAGCACTTCTAGTGCCATTCATGCAAACATATGAGGTTCTGGTGCTAGGTCCACTTTAATAGACATCTCTGCATTGCTACCAAAACATTAAAGAATCAGGATTCTATAAAGCCATGTCCATCTGGTTTAACCAACTCTAGAGGGCAGGTGGTACTTTTTTTTAATTTTATTTGAAGATTTTAGTTCTACTGATGTGTCTTTCGTTTGACATTTGATGTCACATGTGTTTTAGTATTATGCTTCATATTCAGTGTTAAAGCAAGCCGTACATTGTTTCCATATAAAAAGCATCATTAATGTCTAAATGAGAATACATTTAATTGTAGACAGATTTTCAATAAGTATTAAGGTTGGTCCATTACTTTGTCCATGTTTTTAATTTTGTCTCGCTCTCTGTTTGAGTTAAGGTGTCCATACATGGCGTGATGGGTGCTCGACAGATGACCTGTTCGAGCACAGCTCAGGCGCCCATTGTTTGGGCGGGAATCAAGGCACACCACTTTTGGATTTACAGACATGTCTGTTACCTGTTCGACAGACCTGTCTTCATGTGGGATCGGTTGATCCTGCTCGAAGACAGGTGTGGCCGCATTAGATGGGTGCTTGATAGATGGCCGCGAACGCGCACAGTGTGACTTAAGCACTTGAAGCAGCCATCTATCTGTGGGGACCATAGGGGAAGTAGTCTGTAAGGAGCATCCTAGAGCGGTGTGACACCAGGATTTTTACTATGACATTCCACAAGGGAGCTGACAAGCTTCATCTTACCTCAGTCACTTGTAAGGATCTTTTGATCATGTCTCGTTTCTACCAGCCAATCAGAACAGTACTAATGAATTATCTGATTAGAAATATGATGGGCTTCTCTGAGTTTTCCTGCATGAGAATATTTCCTAGGTGAAGATGGCATCCTGTTTGCTAATAGCTTTTTGATTGATTAGTTCTTGAATGGCACATTTAATTATTCACATTAAGATATGTGTTACTAAGCTTATTTTTTTATTTTTATTCTAGGATCCAAGAAGTAAACACAAGTTCAAAACCCACACCTACTCCAGCCCAACCTTCTGTGACCACTGTGGTTCCTTATTATATGGTCTCATTCACCAAGGGATGAAATGTGAAAGTAAGTTTGGTTTGTCTACCCCTCTGATGCCACTGTCTCCAAAATAAAAATGTAAGGGATGGCAAGAGAGCGTTTATTTTCCAAAAAGATACAAAAGTAAAAAGAAAGGGTCTGCCCAAGGGAGCAAAGACTGAAAATAAAACGTTCTCTAATTTATCTGAATCAAAGACACGCAATGCTTGACCATGCCATGTTGTAATGTGTGTTGAAATTAGCACTTGTGGTCTTCACTGTTATAGCTGTATGTCAGAAGTGAATGAGTGTATATATACATACAATATATATATACATACAGTTGAACCCATAATTATTCATACCCCTAGGCACATTTTGACTTAAACTTACTTTTATTCAACCAGCAAGTTATTTTTTGACGGGAAATGATATAGGGGTCTCGCAAAAGATAATAAGATGATGTACGAGAGGCATTTTTGTGGAAAACATTGGCTATAACAGCAATCACAGGCTTCCTATAATTGCAGACCAGCTCCTCGCATGTCTCCACAGGTATTTTTGCCCATTCATCTTTAGCAATGAGTTCCAAATCTTTCAGGTTAGAGGGTCTTCTTGCCATCATCTTAGCCTTTACCCTGATTTTTAGCTCCCTCCACAGATTCTCAATTACATACGATTCAGCACTCTGGCTGGGCCACTCCAAAACGTTAATGTTGTCTGCTCACCATTTCTTCACTGCTTTTGCTAAGTGTTTTGGGTCATTGTCATGCCAAAATGTCCACTGGTGCCCAAGGCCAAGTTTCTCTGCAGACTGCCTGATGTTGTTGGTGAAAATCCTCATGTATTGCTCTTTATATATGGTGCTGTTTACTGTGATTAGGTTCCCTAACCATTGGCAGAAAAACACCCCCAAAGCATTAGGTTCCCACCAGCATGTGTGACATTGAGGATGGTGTTCCTTGGGTTGAAAGCTTCTCCTTTTTTACACCAAATGAAGGAAACATCATTGTGACCAAACAATACAATTTGTTTCATCTGACCATAACACACAAGACCAGAAGCCGTCTTCTTTGTCCAGATGAGCATTTGCAAAGACCAAGCGAGCTTTTGTATGCCTTATCTGGCAGGGCTGTGGAGTCTGTCTATAAATTCTCTGACTCCTAAGTTTCTGATTCTTCCGACTCTCCGACTCCTCTGTATGTAATATGCTAATGTATTTTATCCATCCATTGAAGTAAAGGAAGGCAACATACATTAACCACAGAACTACTGGCCAGGAAACCAGCACTGTACTGTAATGGCCAATTAAAGCAGAGAAAGGGAGTTAGGCAGAAGATGCTGCTGCTTTTTCCTTAAGCTAGGCACCACGCTGTCATTGATTGGGGATCAATTGAACGGAAATCAATGTGCACCACATGGGAACATCGATTCCTGTTCCATGGAGACCCGTTCTCCCCAGCTTGCAGTGTGTGATTTACAACACGCCACAAGCTGGGGAGAAGCAGTCTGTCTCGTAGAGCTGCCTCACACACACAGCTTCTGAGTGAGTAGTGCTGGCTCCGCCCCCTTCACACTGACAGCTGACGGCTGTGGAGGAGGCAGGAGCCGTAGCTGTTTCAATACTTTCCATGAAGACTTATGTCTCCATGCAAAGTATTGGAGATTGAACAGGGTTTTCCCAACATGTTGGAACCCCGTTCAAACAAGTTCCTTTGAGTGGGCTCTATTGATCCCGCCTGAAGGAAAGCACACACGGGTAGGTTTGTAAACAAATTAGAGTACAATAAATTACCGTGAGCGCGCAAGTTAATTGATTGTACTCAAATCTTTTTACAGATCTACCCATGTGTGCCCGTCTTTAGTGTTCTGATCTTCTGCTGAAGATAGGGCAGTGGAAGGCTCCAAGAAGAGGCAGAATGAAGGGGCACTTCATACATGATTCATGATTTCCCTGGAATCCCATAGTCATGTGTAAAGTTGAAGCTAACAATCTCAGTATTTGTCGCCTCAGCTGAATGACGGCGGTTTTCCAAATGTTTTACAGCTTCAGTCTTGAACTATTGGTGATCCATTCCCTTCACTTATACAAGCGTCTCTAGTCCGGCAACAAACGTTTACTTCATTATCAGCGAGAGTTAAGGCTGCCATACACGCACGCGGTCAGTGGCAAAATTGGCTGCCGCTCGGCCGGCCAGAGAACGGACATGTCGGATAATCTCTGGCCGATGCAGTTAGTTTTAATGGAGACCAGCGTCTTCATTGAAGCTAGCGGCTGGCACAGAAAGGGTGCCCGCCGATGCTGTCAGCTCTGGAGAGCAGCTTGATGACGCATCACGCTGCACTCTAGAGCTGATCTGAGCTGATCTGTCGGCCCCCACTCGGTACGTGTGTGGGGAACCTTTAGGCTCGGGTCACAGTGGGCGTTGTAATGTTACGCACGGCATGCAATCATTCTTATAGCAGAGAAGTTGTTCATTTTAACTGTTTGTTAATTGCGAAATTTGAAGTAAATTTTTTTTTTAAATTCCTATTTAAATTTAGTAGGAGTCGGAGTCGGTTCATTTTTTGCTGACTCCGACTCCACAGCCCTGTTATCTGGAGAAGTGGCGTCCTCCTTGGTCTGCTCCCGTGGAACCCAGCAGTGTCCATTGGATTGTCTGCCTTGAGACAGTGCCACCAGCAGAGCCCAGATTCACCAGCATGGCCTTGGCGGTGATCCTTGGATTCTTCTCTCTCACTATCCTCCTGGCCAGCACAGGTGTCATTTTTGGCTTCCGACCACATCCTCTGAGATTTCCCACAGTGCGGAACATCTTGTATTTTTTAATAATACTTTGCACTGTAGCCACTGGAAAACATTTAGATATGGCTTGGAAGCCCTTCCCTGACCTGTGAGCTCCTTTGTCTTAGCCATGACTGTCCACAAACCAACTGCAGAGAGCTGCTGTTTTACAACTGTTGAGTTGATTAAAACAGCTGTTCCCAATCAAGGTAATAGGGATGCTTAAGAACAGTTTGGACTATTTGGAATGGTATAGAACTTTGGATTTTCCCAGAGACTGTGACAGTTTGTGACGGGTATGAATGACTTTGGACATGACTCTTTTTGCTCAAATGTAAATAAAAGCTGAGAAATGTTTTTTTCCACAAAAGGCCTCTTGTACATCGTCTTATTATGTTTTGGGAGACACCTATGACATTTCTTGTAAAAAAAATAACTTATTAAAAGTAACTTTAAGTAAAAATATGCCAGGGGTATGAATAATTATGGTCTCGACTGTATAATATATATATTTGCTTATCATTAGTATATGCATTGAGCTGAGAGGAACAGCATTCTGGATCATTTAGGGCCAGCCCATACCTGTCATGTTTTCCCTTGAATCAGGGAAAACTGATAGGAAGTGACGTCCTTCTGGTATTTGGAAGGAGGAAGTGCTGTATAGGAAGTAACGTTACGGATGTCACATCCTGTATCGAGAGGTTTACCTCCCCTCCCTCCTATTTAGTAAATGACTTAGGAGGGAGGGCCGTTAAGCTGGGCATAGATGGGACGATTTCCTGTCGACTGCCGAGCCGACCTAGCGGGCGTGATCACGCACGGCCGCTAGTGCCAGGAATCAGCCGTTTACCCTTTGTGTGCCGGCCATTACTTCGGTTGGGGGACTGCCATCCCCATATGAACTAACGGGATCTGATCTGAATTATACATCATGTCGGGTCACTGTGCAATCCGACATGCTGCCAGATTTTTGGTCAATATGACCGGTTGGCGCACCCAATTCCCTGCCGACCCGACTGGCAATCGGATGCAGGAACGCACACGGCATCCAATCTGCTGTCGAATTGTCCAGGAATCGGCCCGTCTATGCCCAGCTTTACTCTCCCTACTATGATCCCATCCACACATATCCATCCACACAAGCGGGGTGGGAACTTAGTACCCTCCTTAGTTAGCCAGCTACTAAGTATGAGGGATGTGAGATAAAGTAAAGGAAGTTAGTAGGGAGAGTAACATCCGCTGCCTTAAATCTGGGGAAAAATCCTCAGTTTGAAATCAAGATATGGTCGTGAAAATCACATAAAAGAACGTGACTTTCTCAGCCGAAACTGGATGCTTGACAGGTGTGGACCAGCCTATGCTACCAGGAAGCAGATCTTGTATGCATTTGCATTGGTTAGTAGGCAGGGGTGACCCATTTTCAGGATGTACACTAGGGGTGGGGAAACTTTTTGACTTGTGGGCCACAATAGGTTTTTAAATTTGACAAGGGAGCCGCCCTACGAGCCTGCAAGGTATCCCGAGTCCTCCCAGCACAGGCAGCAAGATTTAAACAGATTACATTGTACCCCATTTATATTTGCTGTAGCACTTTACATACAGCATTTTTATATTGCAGGCAAACTATGGCCTCTGGGAGAAGACCCAAACAATCCTCCTAATCATGCCGTAGTTTGCCCCTTGTCTGAACTACACCCATTTTTCAAACTTCCTCTTAGCCTGGATTGACCTTTTGCTATCTAGGATGCTGAACTAATGGATCTTTCAGGTTCCATTATATCTGCAATACCACTTAGATTAGTCGCTACTACGTAGAGGTGGACAATCACATATCTGTGGTCATCTTTAGCTTTGCTATGTAATTTATGAATCATAAAGAGAGTGCAAAAGAGACTCCAAGTATGATGATCACATGTTCTATTTACTCTCTATGTAATTTAAGATCACATATTACTCTGCTGCTTGGACAGTTCTTGTGTAAGCTTGTTCCCATTAGCGCAACATTCGTGGGTGGTTTGTAATCGCGGGTGGCCTCGGCCGATCAACCCTGGATCGCGCGTGGCTTTGGCAGATCGTCTGGATCGTGGGTGGCCTCGGCTGATCTCCCTGGATCGCGCCCTATAGACATGAATGGCAGTGACTGATTGCTCTAGTGGGAACAAGCCCTAAGGGTTACCATACACAAGATATGCCATTGGCGGGCCCGGGCATCACAGCCCTGGGGGCAGGTTGACTGTCTTTACCAAGTGCAATTTCATTTTTGAATTTCAATATTAAAAAGATTATAATGTTTTTTGTATTTCCGATATAGCCTAAGGGTTAAAGCATTCAGTAGTCCAGCCTATTAATGACATCCATGAATACATTTACGGCTTAATGCCTTAATGCCTCAAGAAACCAGTGTTTTTTAGTTAGCTTCAGTTCTTCCCTCTCATGTGAAATATTCACAGACATCTGTATAAGCAGATGTGTATTTCAAGTGCGTGGCTTGAATGTTAAATATATTAAGGGTGACCTTGTGGAGTCCTAGATTAAGGAAAAGTAGTCATACAGCATCATCTAGTGGACAATACTAAAAAGGCATCTTTGCTCCTATACTACCATTACTGCCTTGGTATTGCATGTCATTCCTAACATGATATTTATGTTTTTACAGATTTAATGCCTTTTAATATCCAAATTTTATATCCGACGCTTTCATAAAAATAGTACAGAGATATTTGCTATGGGTTGTCTCTAATTTTGTTTCCCACTATGTCACAATGGGCTCACAATACCCTAATGCAATAAAGTGTACATTTAACAAAATAGGTTTAATTCATACCACATGTGTAATGCAATGGAAATACCAATGGTACTGCCTTTTTTTTTAATTTGCAGCATGTATGATGAATGTACACAAACGCTGTGTAATGAACGTGCCAAGCCTCTGCGGAACAGACCACACCGAACGTCGGGGCCGGATACACATCAAAGCCGAGATCAGCCAAGATGTGTTGACCGTTGTGGGTAAGTTGCTGTGCTAGTGTATTTCTGAAGGTTTAGGCTTTTTAGCAGTATGGGGAATAGACTCCAGACACAAAAATGCAGTATTGTATTTTAAGTTACAAATGCAGAAAGTTTGGAGTTCAAGTGATCCCCTTTATTGGCTAAAGGCCCCCATACACCTTACAATCTTTCCATACAATTTCTGTACAATCAAATTTTGTTCTACCAAAACCATGTAATATGAGGAGCTTTCTAAACCTTCCGATCACCATGTATTCTATCAGGGAGGTCACTATACTACACAGTTGTTGGTAGATCTAATAGAGATTGTATGGATCGATCTTAAGGTGTATGGGGGGCTTAACTGAAGTCATTAGAGAAGCAAGCTTTTGGGATGTCGCAGATCCCTTCTTCAGGTGTAATCCGAAAGCTTGTTTCTCTAATGACTTCAGTTAATCAATAAGCGGTATCACTTAAACTTCAAACTTTCTGTATTTATCAATGGCTAACACAGTACAACACTATACTATTGTTAAGTCAAAAATGAAATTAAACTACCGTATTTTTCGGACCATAAGACGCACCAGGTTTTTAGAGGGAAAAACAAGAAAAAAA
>CM070039.1:71107772-71134817 GCA_036250615.1 Ptychadena robeensis
AGTTGGGGGGTCGTCTTATACGCCCAGTCGTCTTATACGCCGGCATATACGGTACGTTTTCTCATTGATTATAATGGTGGAAAAGTGTGTCTTATAGTCTGAAAAATACCATAATTTCCGGCCACCACCAATTCAATAGGGCAATTTTTAGGATATATTGGTAAGCACCAGTGCAGTTATGATTTTAGCATTGTTTTGCCCTTTCAAACCCTGAAAAAATGTAACCCTATGAAATAAATTTTAGACACTTTTTTCAGCCCCCTTAATTCAAGTAAACACCAGCTCAAAACAGTCCCATATAGTGAAGTGAATGGGGGGGGGGGGTATGCTGTGTTTCACTGACTCTGGAATAATGTTTTTTAAGGACAAGAGTGAAGCGAGGGCAAGTAATGTTTAATAGGTTCACTGATAATGAGGGATGTTTTTATTCTGAATCATCCGACCGTGTTTTAGGAATATTTGTAGTGTTACTATGGTAACCAGATGCTTTGAGACTTCAGACAAAGTATAATGCGCTCCCCATTGTTGAAGGAGCAAGTTGGGCTCCACGCTTCATGTTTAGACAATTACCAGAGAAACATTCCTGTACACTTGCAGCAAATGGCTTTTACCATTTCATGAATAGCTTGGTGTAGACCTTCTGATGTCTTTGGCAGTAGACAGTAAAAATAATCATGGATGTGCAATTCTTCAGACTTAAAGTGGAAGGCTTTGTTAAAGCCTGTACGTCTTCTACAGATCCTTGATTAAATGGTCATATACTTTGCAAGGTATTAGGAGTTCAAAACCAGATGAACTCCTGTAGTTACAAGTAGAGACGTGAGAGACTGGAAGTACCATTCTATTACAAATGAAAAAAAAACCTCTATCCCCATAAATGGAGAGTAAATGATATAAATGTATTATTTTGTCCATTGTTTTAGGTCCCACTAGCAAAAAAAAACACACATGATTTCCATTTTTTCTTTTACCCGTTAAACATTATAAGGGCACCACATGACCACAGGTGGAAAAAAACCATAGGAGCAGCAATGCACCTTATACTGCAAAACATCAAGTGGTGCAGTTTGACAGCACTTATAATGTAAAAGAGGCCTACAAATTATTCAGACAGGAGGTAGTATTGTATTGTTCCTCCAACAAAATGGTAAAATGGCTTTACAGAAGGGAGAGAGTGCTTCCCACAGCATGGCTGTCCAGAGACTAGATAGGAAGCTGACGTCCCTGTATAACAATATGAACCTGCTGGGTTGCTTTGGATGTTTTATATCAGACCAGAGACTAGGTAGGAGGCTGGTGTCCTTATATGAAAATATGAACCTGGTGGGTTGGTGTGACTGTACCATTTCTGTCCAGAGACTAGGTAGGAGGCTGGTGTCCTTATATGAAAAGGTGAACTTGCTGGTTTGTTGGGGATGTACCATTTCAGTCCAGAGACCAGATAGGATGCCTGGTGTCCTTATATAAAAAGATGAATTTCCTGAGTTGGTGAAGATGTACCATTTAAGTTTAGAGACTAGATAGAAGGATGGTGTCCTTATATGAAAAGATGAATTTGCTAGGTTGGTGGGGATGTACCATTTAAATCCAGAGACTAGATAGGATGTCTAGTGCCCTTTTTATGAAAATATGAACTTGCTGGTTTGGTGGGGATGTACCATTGCAGTCCAGAGACTAGATAGGATGCCTGGTGCCCTTTTATGAAAAGGTGAACTTGCTGGGTTGGTGTAGCTGTACCATTGCAGTCCAGAGACTAGATAGGATGCCTGGTGTCCTCATATGAAAAGGTGAACTTGCTGGGTTGGTGTGACTGTACCATTTCTGTCCAGAGACTAGATTGGAGGCTGGTGTCCTTATATGAAAAGATAATTATTGTTATTATTTACTTTATTCTGATGATATGATACTGTATCGACTAGTGTTTGTAGCAGCGGACTACCGCCACAAGAGCAACTTGAACTTTCAGGTCTATATAGCTGCCGCTCCTGTTTATCTTCTCTGCTCTTTTCTGTTCTTTTTTTTTTTTTTTTTTTATGAAAATTGAATCCCTCCACTCGTGGAAGGCAATTTGTACACTGTTGTAACTTGTTGAAAATGTTAATAAAAAGATTATAAAAAAAGAAAAGATGAATTTAGTGAGTTGGTGAAGATGTAGCATTTTAGTTTAGAGACTAGGTAGGATGCTGGTGTCCTCATATGAAAAGGTGAACTTGCTGGTTTAGTGGGGATGTACCATTTTAGGCCAGAGACTAGGTAGGAGGCTGGTGTCCTTATATAAAAAGATAACCTCACTTGGTTGCTCTCTGCCATCTTCCTGGATGTAGAGCATCATGTCAGGATTTCCCTGACTGTTAGAGAAGTACGTTACTTTGGATTTTCAGGGCCTGTCACAAGTCATCAGATATAGATATTTCATTCCAAAGAAGGTGCAGCAAGGGACTCCACTCTTC
The DNA here is from genome assembly GCA_036250615.1 of Ptychadena robeensis. Classification (NCBI taxonomy): domain Eukaryota; kingdom Metazoa; phylum Chordata; class Amphibia; order Anura; family Ptychadenidae; genus Ptychadena; species Ptychadena robeensis. Next base: position 71,110,223 of record CM070039.1, read on the forward strand.
AGCTTGTCAGATCACGCTTGCTTCTCCGTTTCTCCCATCTCCAATCCCCAGGAACATAATTTAAGCAGGAGCCTCCTGGCGCCTTATCAGATGATGGGTGTTTGAAGTTCCCTCTCTGGTCTTCATAAATAAAAAGAAAAAGGAGAGAAAAAAAAATACAGAACCCTTGTCTTTGTTAAGCAACTCTAGAGGCATTCTTTGTTGAAGTTCTGCCTGGCACATTTGAGGCTTCCAAACTAATTTGTCTTCCTAAAATCGAACAGCAACTTGTGACTCGCAGGCTCGCTTGGTATGAAAGCCGAATGCGTCTTTTGAAAAGAGTATCAAAGCAGATTCAGGCCTGGGTTTTCTTCCGCCCTAAAAGGGACATTAAAAGGGGACGAGGAAGCTGGAGCATTTATGTGACATGCAGAAATGCCTTTCTTGTTTTGAAATCATTTCATTGCTAGTTTTTTTCTGTACCCTTAGTACTATTCTGTAACTCAAAGGAGACCCGTTCTAAGATGTTAAAAATAAATGTTCACAAGAACAAAAAATGTAATTAGATCCACAATGCTTTATAATATTTAGAATACTGGTATATTGCTTGTCTGCCTAAAGCTGGGAATACAGGGGTCGATTTTTCCCAGATTTCTGCACAACCAAGCGCCATGCGTGTTCACGACACTGAGCTGCGCAGAAATCTGGGAAAAAATCTACCCGTGTATGCAAAACAGGTTACCAACATGTTGGTAAACCTTGTTCGATATCGCAGTTCTTTATTCAAAGCATAGGACATGTTGACCGCTGGCTCCCGATATCGGGGAACCCGGGCAGAAGCGATGATGTCATTGCTCTACTGACGAGATCTCTCTCTCGGCTCAAATATCGAGCCATGTATTCCAGCCTTCAAGGATATCTAAATCCAAGAACAAGATTACAATTTACCATTCCCATATAATGAATATAAAAGGCAAACATCAAGAAATTATTGTTCCCCCTATAGATATAATGGCGGCATCCGTGCAATCATCCAGGCACAGGAAGTGTTATTGCATGTATCTCAGTTGAAAATTAAGAAAAAAGCATGTCTAAACTAATGTGACCATCAAACTTAAGGATTAATATGCTGGTATATATACCCTTTTGTTTTTAGATTTAAATATATTTAAATGCCCAAACTCACAGTTGTCAGCTCATCACCATATGTTAGGGACCAAATAGTCTAGGGAAATATTTAACTTATTGTCCAGATCTGCAAGAGCAGGCACTGAGTACCGGTGTTCTGTCGAGATGCACCTCCCCGTTAAGATCACCCCACCATGGTACAGTGCATGTGCGGGCACAGTGATCTAGGCGGTCCACTCATCACTAGGCTCATTTCGAGGAGACACATACAGGTATATCTGTTATGGGGAGGTAGGTACACTGATCCCCTGGTGCTATAGCGCTGCTGCCACTGAGGCTGTGGTCAGGGTTTGCTGGTAGCTGACACAGAAATAAGGGCTGAGGTGAGGCTGCATATGACATCAAGTCTGATTTATTTCAGTGCATGGCAGCCTCACCTCAGCAGCACTATGGTATGCAGCAGCTCTAAAGCACCAGGGGGGTCAGTTTACCCACCTCCCTTCAACAGATATACCTGTATGTGTCTCCTCAAATGAGCCTCCCCCCTCCCAGTGTCACTGAACGTTCATTCTATGGACAGGGCACATGTCGAGATCAGCTTCCCCCTCTGTGTCCCCTGTCCATAGCAGAATGAACTTCAGTGACACTGGGAGGCTGATCTTGATGGGCCCCCTGTACATAGCAGCAGCACAGCATAGAGGAGTGACCTCCTCCCCCCATTGTTTATTGTAGATCCAACGGCCAGGGAGGCTCGTTTCGACAGGTGGGCTCAATCTGACGGAACACTGGCATGCTGACAGTCCCTCAATATTATCTTGTTCAATGCAGGACTGGTTGGTGTTAAGACATGAATAGGAGTGCTACAATTTCAATACAAACTCGTAATTCAACCCAACTTACTGACATTGGTGCATTTCAGTTTAATCTTTATGGCACCATATCCCATCAACACAAGTTCTGCTCATAGTGCATTACAAATCCACCATTACTCGTGGTATGGTTCTCCAATTCACTCAATTTACTTATAATCATAAATAGAAAAATAGTCACTTTTTTATGCATATACATTTTTTTAAAACCTTTTTATTGAGTTTTTGTAATTAGACAAAGTAAGTGTTTACATTCACATTAAACATTCACATTAAAGACAATGCATTGTGCTGTCATATATTCTTCTTCTTAACTAGTAATTTACATCAATAGAGCACCAAATGAAGATTTAATAGCACTTATTTGCATCTATCTATGTGACTGTGAGTGTTCTAATACAGAAAACATGCTAAAACAACCAACATTCGTTCCTTTTAATTGTCCTGACTTTATGTATAGAGCAGTACTAGAGCCATGAGATGGTAGGTGACAGGAGCTGCTGTAACTTAGAAACATTACATTCCCATCTATTTAAACTCTGTTCCTATGTGGTTAATCCAATCTAAGAATAAACACGCTGCAGGATCTGTGTACCCATCAAAAGTGCTGCACGATTTTTCCCTATGTTAAAAATGAATGAAATAAATACCAGCGAGGAAATTGGAACACCTCTTGGCTAATTTTAATTTCTATAATGCAGGCTAAAATGTTACCTCGTCATTACGCAGACCTTAGATTTCATCAGGCCACGTGTTGTCAAACGCAGCGTTGGCTTTTTAAATGTGATCCGCAGGTGACCTTGAAACGTGGGTGCAAACAGCCTTGCAATAACCAATTAGCCGGAGCTGTGACTGGGAGATTGCTCAGGAGCCTGTTATCTGTGAGAGCTGTGAGCGACCAACAAATTGAAGCGCTCGGAATCAGGCTAATGGAATTTCATGGCACACTGAATCCTCTCCTGCCTTCACAATATAGATAAACTTCTGAAAAATTAAAATGGAACTAAGCAAGGCTCGTCCGTGTCCGCAGCCCTGAGATGGCCGATTCCATCCCCATGGAGGCAATTAAGGGTGCACGGTGGGGGGTTATAAACTTTCACAGAAGTTCTTGCATTTCAAACAGACACTGCAGGTCTATGAAATGTCAGCACCAATGCTTGTTTGTGTAATGACACACTCATTTCTGTTTTAAAGATAGCAAACCTACAATTGTTCATACTGAGAAACACATCTAACCAAAGGCCTCAAGCTAGCCATACACCCATCGATTGCCACAATTTTGGGTGATCCATGCCTGCCCGATACTTTGGATCCAAAGTAATGATGATCAAGCAGGGATTTACCAACATGTCGGATCACTGTTCGATCAGCATTTTGTTTGAGAGGGATCGAACTGTAAAGGTGGTGATCGATCATTCGGCAGAGCTTTCATGGAAGGAGTTGGTCAGGTTTGTAAATGGTAGGTTAGCTTCTTTAACTTGAAGACCCTGTCATTAGGATACCTGTATACCTATGATAGAGCTCAGCAATATACAAGTGATGTTTAAGAGGCCTCTGTATTCTTACTTACAACAGGTGTATACAAACTAGAAACATGTACAAAAAATATATATTCACATGTTACCCGAAACGCAAGCACAGGTATAGGGTCAAAGGTACTTGCGGTAATGCTAGCCGTGCTGCCATGTGATTCTGTACCACACCGCAGCTGCAGCGCTGCTAGTGTAACCAAGCCCTCACTTACCTCTGAGCTGGTATGATGGTGGCATATTAATCCTTAAAAAAGCAAACTTGTGTACTGTTCCCTGAAATCGTATGAAAGATTCCATCTTTATCTACCAGTCTTCCGTCTTGTTAATTTGCAATATGGTGAGTGGCCACTGGGGGTGTTTATAATCGCTTTCAATGGAGAAAAACATCTGTGTTTATTAATATGCAGAGCCTAAATCAGGTACTTCCCCGGCTGTCACTGCTCTCTGCTGATTTTTCCTCTTCCACTGCTTTGAAACTGCATCATCAGAGGGAGGTGGGTCTGCAAGAAACATTCTTAACCCCCCTAGCATGTGAGACGAACCCAGCTCGTCCAGAGTCTGTCAAAATAAACTTACCTGTGCTCCTGAAAGCAGCCATAGACCTCCATGTTAATGAAGGGGCGTCAGTTTCCGACCCCACATCTCCAGCAATGTGTAGAGGGTTAGGAGGGAGGGCAGGAAAAACAATTGCCTGTAATGATATGGGCGGACCGCTAGGGAGGTTTATTTACTTATTATAGGTATGCTTTTATTTTTTTATACAGATTCTGCCCTATTGTCAGCACTTCTTGTGCCATTCATACTAAGAGGAGAATCTAGTGGTAGGTCCACTTTAAATGTGGTGGTCCTTTGTATATTTCTTCTAGATGTGTGGAATAATACAGTGTGAAATGTTCCTCTTTGGACAAGCTTCCTGTAATAAAGTCACTGCTGCGCTCTTTCCTTCTGCAAAGTGAGCGGTCTCATATCTTTGTATATCTGGAACCTTCTTTTTCATAGGAAAGCATATCAGACTTCTGGCTGAAATAGGCTGGCTCCCTTCTCTAATGGGAGAAAAAATAAAAAAATACTATAGATTGTCAGTTGAGTGATATTTCTGAGTCTGATGGAGCTGCTGGCATTGGCATGCTGGCATCACTTTTAAGCCAAATGCCCACGGATAGTCTCTGAACTTTTGAATGTCTAGATTAGGGAGGCAGATGCATAAAATCTATAAATACAGAGAGTTGAAGTCATAAAAGGACCCCGGTTTTATCATTAAGTCAGAAAACTGAAGTCCTCAAACAGACCTAATACATCATCTATGTGATTAGGTGTACAATAAATGAAGTCTTTCTGTGGCTCCTTTTGTTGCATGCTTGTTCCAGGGTAAGGTAGTAGGTAAAGCCCCCCCATACACCTTTAGATCACTCCATACAATTTCCTTTAGATCTACCAACAATTATGTAGTGTTGGGTCCCCCTGATAGAATACACAGTGATTGGGAGGGTTAGAAAGCTCCTCATATTACATGGTTTTGGTAGAAGAAAAGTTGATTGTACAGAAATTGTATGGTATGATTGTAGGGTGTATGGGGGGCTTTAGTATACCTGTACTACATTGAACTAGCAGCCCTGTAAAAGTCATCTTATAACTGATTTCCACACAGGCCCGACATTTAAGTTTTTTATGTTTACTGATGATTTGAATTGCAGGTTAGTGTTCTGTATCGCTCAGGGACTACACTGGTGAGTTATATGCATATGTAATAACGTGGAATGACTGTCCTTCTGTACATATTTAATAACGAACAGCAGACAGAAAGTCTTTAAAACATTAACAGACATTTAGATTATTCATATAGATTTAATCAGTTTTTCATGTATAGGTAAAAATTTTAATTACAGCTCCCCTGTAAAGGTAAAATGGAACATGCTGAATCTGCATTTTTTTTATCTTATTTGCATAAAGAAGCATATTTGTTTGGTGTTATTATAGATGGGAAATGCATTATGCATGTTTCTTTGTGTAAATTTGTCAAAAGGGATAGAAGAACCTGCTCCCTAAAATTAATCTTTGACCATCCTATAGACTTTAGGGTGAGATATTCTTAAAGTACCCGGCGACCAGTGTAAAATGTCACAAAAAAATTGTTTTTGTAGAAGTGACAGTGTGATTGTTTTTCCTACTTACCGTATAACTTTGTTAAGCTGCCAAGAAACGGGTAAAAGTAAAATCCATACTTGCAGGACTGTCAACGTTATTGGTCCACCCCCTTTCTCAATGGTTCCTACTGTCAGATCAGGTGTCAGGTTTTATAATTTAGGACTTCTTTTGCATCCCATGGTTCCCAAAAGCCTAGCAGTGAAAATGGGTTATTATAGACTTTTTGAAAAGTCTTTGCACAATACCACTTTTGTGGATTCCCAGATGGTTATGGGTTATTAGTAAGTTCCTACATGGCTGGACAATTCCATTCAGTGCTCCTAAACAAGCAAAACCACTTAGAAACATCTTTCAAGTCAAATAAAATCTGTGCTGTAAAATGACAGCAGGAATCTGGACTGGGATTTCTGCCTGTGAAATACAGAGTTCTAGTGCACAGTGGCACACAAAGTTCTCTGGCACCCAAAGTGTATGTATTACCCACAGCAACCAGTCAAATACTTCACCTTTCACACTGTGCTCCTTTTTTTTTTATTCATTTGTTTGCATGTGTCTTCTTTGCAGAGAGCCAAAATTGGGCCCAGCGCCAAAGTGGCAGAGGAAAAAGCGGGGAATGCCGTGGCCAAAATCGACAGTAACGGCAACAGAGACCGAGTGAAAGCGTCGGATTTCAACTTTCTCAAAGTCTTGGGTAAAGGAAGCTTTGGGAAGGTGAGTAAAATAACACAGCTATGTGACTCTGGTGTATCATCGCGCATGAGTAGAGTAACCCTCTTTTCTTTCCCCAGTTCCAATCTTTGTCATTCCTTAAATCTATACTCTGATTAATATAAAATATCAAATTTTTTAAAGCAATTTTATTCTGGTCATGTGACTTATAACCATCTTTGATAGCAGGGCTTGGCCTGTTGGTAGACCTAGGCCAGTGATGGCAAACCTTTTAGAGACAGAGTGCCCAAACTGAATTCCAAACCCCACTTATTTATCTCAAAGTGCCAGCATGGCAATATAACCTGAATTACACAACTCTCACACACACACACACAAAACATGTAGACACACACTGTACTTACATATAAGATAGAATAGGAGAGAGTATAGGGCACTGTGTGCAATCAGCAGAGAAGGGAAGAGAATTGACAGCATTGAGAACCAAAGGCTGCTATTCTTTCCTCTGTGCTGGCTGACAGCTCATGTGCCCACAGAGAGGGCTCCGAGAGCCACCTATGGCACTTGTGCCATAGGATCGCCATCACTTACCTAGGTCATCGGTTTCAACCTGTGGCTCGGGACCTCCTTGGGGGTCACAGGGGTTGCCGAGTTCTTTGTAAGCATGAGAGCTGCTCTTAACAAGCAGCTGCACCCCACAACTGTACTCCGCCGCGATTGCCGGCACTCTGCCCAGCCCTCTACACACCGCCGGTGTCAAATAGACGCCGGCGGTGTGTGGGGAGAAGAGCCGCGCTCCTCCATTAACATGGAGGTCTATGGCACACAGAGAACAGGGGTTTGTGCCCGATCCCGGCACAGGCGCAGTTTGATCGTGAACTGGCTTCGGGCATAGCGCCCAGGAGGTTAACATTGGTGTCTGGAAATGGCATGTGTTCAGCAAGAGACCCAAAAAGTGCCAGAGGCGGAAAGATACGTAATTAGGCGTTCCCGATAGGGAGAACATGTGTGAAAGAGCATGTATGAATGCTGCCTTACTGTATTTCCAGCTTCCAACACATCATCTTCAAGAATTGACTTTTTACTTCATTTCTATTAGATCCCATCCTTGCATAGATGCCACTGTAACAAGATAAGCAATATTACTGGCTTCCCAACTTCTACCACTATCATTGGTTCTAATATTGAGGCTGATCAATTCGTGATGTTAATATTTTTTCCAAGAAGATATCTACTTTCACTTTTTTATGCCATTTTGGTTAGGAGTTGGTTAAATTTGGTATCCGTACAAACAAAGCAGCTGTGAAGTACCAGCGCATTCTCCCACTCTTCTTTTGTCCTGCGGACTGCGCTGCTTCATCTTCCCTTGTTGTTCTGCCAGCTCTTCTCCTCGTCGTCAGCAGACAGCTGCGCCAAATAAAAAAGGAACTTTTTGCTTGTTTCTGTTTCAAATCCATTCTACTCAGCAGCAGTCCTTCAAGAGGGAGAAGAAGGTGAGCGGCTCGGGAAATAAATATCAATACTCTCTTTGGACTCTTCTGCCCACTTGACCCCTGAACACCCACAGGGGGCCGGAAACACAATCCTTTCAAATCCACCAAGGTGAAGAATTTAAACGGTTTCCAGCTTGGCTCGCAGATCCTTTGTAAGCTGACAAAAAGCTGGAAGCACATGTTGTGTTTTCAAGGTATTGTTGACCCAACAAAAAAGACGTAAAGGGATGTCCTTCAGCATATTTTTCATGGCTTTGACGAGATCTGTATGTAATATTCTGAGCCGATCTTTGCTGAGGTTATGCTCCCTTATCTGTAGGTAGAAGTTATTCAAACAGAAACTTTTTATGTTTATTGCATGTTAGGCTAATCAAGCCCCTTTTCTTTTACCCTTAAACTGTTGCCAGCTATTGTTGCTATTAGCAATGAAGGGCAGAGCTAGATGCTGCCAGCTGGCATCTCTCCCATCTATATCTGCCTTTGGGAAGGCTGGAATGCTGCAAGCTTTTCATTCAGACAGCCGAGCAATGCGCATCAGCCAATACATTGCAGGAGGAGAGGTCTGCCTGTGGGCGGATCATTCCTATGGCTCTGTGTTAACTGTTGGTGAGCTGAGCTGCTTTAGCTCAGCTCATACACAGTGCAGATAGGAAAACTGCTGTCTGCACTGTAATGGGAGTTGGGCACAAGCTGCCCACCTCATATACAGCTCCTCCAGTCTGGGCTAAACGCAGGAAAGCTGTCAGAGACAGCTTTTTCACTCCTTAACCTCCCTAGATCACCGATCAAACTGTGCCAGTACCGGGATCGTGCAAAACCGCCGTCTCCCTGTGTGCCCTTCCGGCCCGTGTCTTCAGCGTCATCTGTGACGCCGAAGGGGGCGGGGGGTGCCATATACCTCCATATTAATGGAGGGGGTGCCGCTCTCCTCTCCACACACCTCCGGCGTCTATTTGACGTCGGAGGTGTGTAGAGGGCAGGGCGGAGAGTCGGCAAGCACGGCGGAGTACAGTGTACTCTGCCGCGATTGCCGGTAAAACAAGCTTTTTGTGCCATAAAAAATGGCGCGAAAAGCTCAAACCGCCCAGAGGGTTAAACTCCTACTTTGCCAGTTGGACCATGGAGCTCTGGCAAACAAATTAGGAGAAATATTTTCAGGCATCAGACACTCTAAAGTATAGGGTGCGTCCAATATATTGGATTATAGTCCCAAAAATACGTTATTACAGCAGGTTAAAAGTTTAAAATTTAACGCCATATTATTTTTCTATTATAGAGGAAGATGCTTTCCAGCATAAAAAATTCAAACAAATCAATGAACTATTGTGGAGGAGATACATGGGTCAGTGAACCCTGACAGTAATACCTGTAGTGTTCTGAAGCCAGAGAAATTATTTAGAAGATAACACACTTGAGTTGGTAATGTTTGGGTATAAAAGGGGGAGCAATATTGACAGGTCACAGTGGAGGTCCGATGATTAATACATATAAACGGAAAGAGTTTGTCCACTAATACTATTATCCACTAAGTACAAATTACATCTGTAAACCAGACTGTTCAAAGATCTCTTCTGGAGTAGTGTTGATCAAGAATATTCAAATCGCTCATTTTTATTGCGAAAATCATCACTTTGAGAATTAGCAAAGATCTCAAATATAGTGCCATTTCTTCGTAATCCTGAATATTCAAGATTTTTTACATCAGTACCCGGAACTACCATGCATTAGGTTCACAATATGTGCATGTACAAGTTCTGATTTGCGCAAGGAAGGTAAAAAATTGTTTTTAAGTGATAGTTTTGCTAATATGTGGATATCGGCACCTTTTATTGCGAAAATCTTATGCACAATGAAGGTAATAATGACTAGAGATCACAAATTCTTAAATTACATTTTATTTTTTTAATATGTGCGATATTTTGTGAATATAATTGCCTGTGCAGATGTATTTTCTGTATTATGTGAGACAAAGATAGTTGTAAAAGCCTAGGGGCCCCATGGATGTCCAGAGGACACAGTCTCCTGTAACTTGAAAAGAATATCAAACTTATTATAAACTATTTTTTTAATAAGTCTCAAAGATGAATGATCCGGGACAGAGAGGTGCAGACAGCAGTCACATGCGGTTTGTGTTATTCTTTTTATATCTCCTTGCAGTTTATTTGACAGCTTGGACACTTTTGCATTGTTTTACAAGATTCCGCTCCTATTTAGGAACCTGCTCAGCATGATTGTAAATGAGGAACAAAGTGCAACTCGGTGCCAGGCTACTGCTAGAAAAAGAGTCCTTTAATGTGGGAAAACAAAGCAGGGTAACGCATTCATTGGCGCAGCTTGTGCTGTTATTCGAGACGAGGAGCATCTAACCCACTAACCGGAGCTAAGCGCTCGGCAGCTGGGGAGGTAGAAAGGCAGCGTTTTTATTTTAATTGAGCAAACATAAAGAGAAATGTTATTGAAAAGCTTGTCACTCGTGAGCCGCCTATGACAGAACCTTATAAATATGCTAATGAGCTCATCTGCAAGCTGTGATTAGATGACGCTTCTCACCTGCGCAAGATGGGCTCATTGTCTACTGTAGGAGAGATAGCAGGTAGCGGAACAATGGGGGTACAAGCCCTGTTTTATTTCTTTGACTCCGACCGCAGAGCTTCATAAAAATCGCCGACAATCCCTGGCCTGTTTCTTTACTCGCTTTGCAATGAGATTTTATTTCTTCCTTGGAACAGAGGCCTGCAGGGAAACATTGGATCTGATCAAATCAGTGTTTCTATAGCAAGAGAGACTATTGGAAAACTTTTTTTAATGACAGTTGAGCCCATAATTATTCATACCAATGACAAAAAAAAGTTACTTTTATTCAACCAGCAAGTTATTTTTGGACATAAAATAACATAGGTGTCTCCCAAAAATAATAAGATGATGTACAAGAGGCATTTTGTGAAAAGAAATGTATTTACAATTGAGCAAAACATGTCCAAAATTATTCATACCCTTCTCAATAATTAAAAAACCGTTATTGGCTATTCCAGCAATCAGGCGCTTCCTATAATTGCAGACCGGCTCCTCGCATGTCTCCACAGGATTCATCTTCAGCAATGAGCTCCAAATCTTTCAGGTTGAAGGGTCTTCTTGCCATCACCCTGATCTTTAGCTCTCTCCACAGATTTTCAAATGGATTCAAGTCAGGACTCTGGGTCACTCCAAAACGTTAATGTTGTCTGCTAAACATTTCTTCACCATTTTTGCTTTGTGTTTTGGGTCATTGTCATGCTGAAATGTCCACTGGTGCCCAAGGCCAAGTTTCTTTGCAGACTGCCTGATGTTGGTGAAAATCCTCATGTAACGCTTTTTTTTATGGCGCTGTTTACTGTGATTAGGTTCCCTGGTCCATTGGCTGAAAAACACCCCAAAGCATTAGGTTCCCACCACCATGTGTGACAGTGGGGATGGTGTTCTTTGGGCTTGTTCTTTTTTTCCTTTCATTGTGACCAAACAATGTAATTTTTGTTTCATCTGACCATAGCACAGAAGACCAAACATCTACTTCTTTGTCCAGATGAGCATTTGCAAAGGCCAAGCGAGCTTTTGTGTGCCTTATCTGGGGAAGTGGTGTCCTCCATGGTCTGCATCCATGGAATCCAACAGTCTGCAGTGTCCGTTGGATTGTCTACCTTGGATTGTCTTAGCCATGACTGTCCACAAACCAACTGCAGAGAGCTGCTGTTTTTCACCTGTTGAGTTGATAAAAAAAACAACTGTTCCCAATTAATCAGGGAAATTAGGAACAGCTTGAACTATTTGAACTGCTTAAACTTTGGATTTTACCAGAGACTGACAGTTTGTGACGGGTATGAATATTTTTGGCCATGACACTTTTTGCTCAAATGTAAATAGAAGGTGAGAAATGTTTTTTTTTACACAAAAATGCCTCTTGTACATCGTCTTATTATCTTTTGGGAGACACCTATGTAATTTCCCGTCAAAAAATAACTTGCTGGTTGAATAAAAGTCAAAATTTGACAGGGGTATGAAGAATTATGGTCTGACTGTATATTGTAACCCAGTGAGAATTATATTTGTGACCACTGAGGGTATTTGCTTCAGAAATGTTTGCTTTGTCAATAAATACGAACGGGAGCCCTAACAGAAAGGTCTGACTGTGGAGTCGCTTCATAGAGAGACCTGTTTGAACCCTACAATATATATTGTGGAAGATCAGCTTCAGATGGTAGAGTGTGAACAGGTAAAACAGGCTCAGGTATGGCAAAGCAAATAGGTTTTGTATTTTAAAGGCAATGAACAAACCAAACCACGTGGGAAAACATAAGGAAACAAAACTCACAAAACCAAATGTAATTTCTTGGCACAGGCTCCAGATATACAGGGTGTTAACTCAAGTTGCAGGTTTTTGCCCAGGGTCCCCCTTCACCCCCAGAAACATAGTTTGTAGTCCTACTACAGATTTATTTTGCTTGGTGTAAACACAACTATGACTAGCAGGACAGTTCTGGAGTGTTTAATACTCAGGAGCAATATACCTCCCATCCACAACCACCTCAGATGTTGGCAGGTAGCAGCCTTCTAACCATAACTTTGTGTGTATGTGATGTGTGTGAGTGTGTATATATACAGTTAGGTCCATAAATATTGGGACATCGACACAATTCTAACATTTTTGGCTCTATACACCACCACAATGGATTTGTAATGACAAACACAACATGCTGCAGACTGTCAGCTTTAATCTGAGGGTATTTACATCCAAATCAGGTGAGCGGTGTAGAAATTAGAACAGTTTGCATATGTGTCTCCCACTTGTTAAGGGATTAAAAGTAATTGGACAGAATAATAATCATAAATCAAACTTTCCCTTTTTAATACTTGGTTACAAATACTTTGCAGCCAATTATTTTGAAGTCTGGAACACATAGACATCACCAGACGCTGGGTTTCATCCCTGGTGATGCTACGCCAGCCTTCTACTGCCACTGTCTTCAGTTCCTGTTTGTTCTTGGGGACATTTTCCCTTCAGTTTTGTCTTCGGCAAGTGAAATGCATGCTCAATCGGATTCAGGTCCAGTGATTGAGTTGGCTATTGCATAACATTCCACTTCTTTCCCTTAAAAACTCTTTAGTTGCTTTTGCAGTATGCTTTAAGTCATTGTCCATCTGCACTGTGAAGTACTGTCCAATATAATATTGCCCGAAACACTTCAGAATTCATCCTGCTGCTTTTGTCAGCAGACACATCATCAAGAAATACAAGAGAACCAGTTCCATGGGAGCCATACAAGCCCACACCATTACACTACCACCACCATGCTTCACTGATGAGGTTGAATGCGTAAGATCATGAGCAGTTTCTTTCCTTCTCCATACTCTTCTCTTTGGATCACACTGGCACAGGTTGATCTTGGTCTCATCTGTCAATAAGATGTTGTTCCAGAACTGTGAAGGCTTTTTTAGATGTCATTTGTCAAAATCTAATCTGGGATTTCTGTTTTTGAGGCTCACCAATAGTTTTCATCTTGTGGTGAACCCTCGGTATTCACTCTGGTGAAGTCTTCTCTTGATTGTTGACTTTGACACACATAAACCTACCTCCTGGAGAGTGTGCCTGATCTGGCCAACTGTTGTAATGGGTGTTTTCTTCACCAGGGAAAACATTCTTTGGTCATCCAAACTCCAAAGAAGTTGTTTTCCGTGGTGTTAAGGGTATTCTGGTGTTCCAGGTCACTGGTGCATTCCTTCTATTTAACAATGTTCCAAACAGTTGTTTTGGACACACCTAATGTTTTTTGCCATCACTCTGATGGTTTTTTTTGTTATTTCAGCCTAATGGTGGCATATCAATACTCTAACATTAAAGGCCCCCATACACCTTACAAGCTTTCCATACAATTTCTGTACAATCAGCTTTTCTTTTACCAAAACCATGTAATATGAGGACCTTTCTAATCCTTCCAATCACTGTATTCTATCAGGGGGGCCACTATACTGCACAGTTGTTGGTGGATCTAATGGAGATTGTGTGGATCGATCGTAAGGTGTATGGGGGGGCTTTATATTTTGAAGGCTTAAGGCAATTTATGTGTCCAAGAGCACTTTCACAAAAGCAAAGCCATAGTTTAGTGACACATTTGGTTCCCAACAATGGCACTCTGGGGCTTCAGATCATGATCCGATCAAATGCTGGATTACATCTGAACATTAAACATAAAGAGTCTATTACTTTATTGACTGTTTTCCTATTGTTTACATTAAAGACTTTCAGTATGGTGTTAACTTTCAAGTCTTTTTTTACTTACAGGTTATACTTGCTGAGAGGAAGGGCACAGACGAGTTATATGCCATAAAGATTCTAAAGAAAGATGTTGTGATACAAGATGACGATGTGGAATGCACAATGGTTGAGAAGAGGGTGCTGGCACTTGCTGGAAAACCTCCTTTCCTGACACAACTACACTCTTGCTTCCAGACCATGGTAAGATAAGATAGGCTGGACCCAACAATTGTCCACCTCATCAACATGATTTCATAATTAGAATCCTTAGCTTAGATTGCACTGTCTGTGTGAGTCCTCTAAGCCTGGTAGATTCTGAAGCAGACGGGCCTTCTTGATTAAGCCTCTGACTCCTACTGTTACTCTCACAGTACAACACCATTTGAACCCCCAGATCTCATTCCAGTAGTCAAACTGTGCGTTTCTCCTGTCAGATTTTACCCTTTCATATGCCTAGTCTGACTTTCAACCCCCAGATCTCCAACACCCATAGAAGTCCAATCTTTTTTTTTTTGGATTTGTAACTTACACTCCAATTTCACACCCCTAACTGCATCCTTTCGTAATATTCTTTCCCTGCAGTTATTCAACTGGCATAAATTGTATACATTTAACAATAAAAACTGAAAGAATTCTGGCAATCTAAAAAATGTTAATTTCAGTAGTGTCGTGGTTCCCAAATTTCCATGCAGGACCCCCCTTTTCTATTTAGGAACATTATCAAGCCCCCCCCCTCCCTTTTCAAACACAGGTTAAGAATGAGGGCTGGCGCCCTCCCTGGAATACCTTCATGCCCCCCCCCCACTTCACTTTTTCAGGTATACACTACCGCTGCAGTAGTGTATACCTGAAAAAGTGAAGTTGTTTGTAACGCTTTTTATTGTGTTCAAATTTAATCTCAAATTAATCTCTAATATCAACTTCAGCCACAAGATATCCATAGTGAGCACTGGCTGTCAAAGCACAACACCGGCTTCCTTCTCACACAATGGGGCAGAGGGGGATGCTGCATGCATGGCTTTCCTCTCTATCTAGTATGCAAATGCACTTAGTAGGAATAATAAAGGTACACATAGTTAAAATGATCTATTTAGTTTTGGATTCAGTTGGTGAGAATTGGAACCCATCATGTTAACTTTCCTAAGAACAGAAAGATAGTGAATATGTCTCTAACGAGCATCCTGGAATTAGCATCTGGGTATTACCCTCCTTCACGTTACAGGCTTTTCGCGCCATTTTTCATGGCACGAAAAGCCGTTTCCCGGGCAATCACAGCGGAGTTCACTGTACTCCGCCATGACTGCCGGCTCACTACACACCACTGTGCCAGGATTGGGCACAACACCCAGGAGGTTTAATACATTTAAAATATTTGTCAAAATTCAAACAATCTTCTGTCCCTGTTCATAGTTTTCTAATTTAACAGCATAGGTGAAATAAATTGGATTTGGACAGTTGCCTTAAGCTGGCCATACACTCCGAGATTAAAATTACGATCCATTAAAACAGACCAATATATCCCGACGGCGGTATCGGTGTGGATCGTAATATTCGGCAAAAAAGCTACCACATTGAAAATCCAATTTAGGATCGTATTTTTTTTTCTTTTACGAGAATGTCATCGAAATGAATCGCCGTTTATATTGGCCATTGTGATGTATTTTTTTTTTTAAAGGGGAAGCCTCGGCAGTAATTGGTCGGTAAACACTATGAAAACAGTATGAAGTTTCCCGATGTTCCCAGACCAATTAAAATTTTTCAACATGTCCAATAAATTACGACCGTAAAAAAACGGCAATTACGATCGTATTTTATCGGTTGTACCATGTGGAAATGTGCGGATTTCAGGCCAATAAAATGCTTTCATTGGTCGGTTTTAATGGATCGTAATTTTAATCTCAGAGTGTATGGCCAGCATTATACACAAAGCTCTTTGACAGGCTGTAAGAAGAAAATAGAAGAATTAGTGGGAATCAAGTAATCTAAAGCTGTTCTTTTGATTTGTTGTCATAAAAATACAGCCTTTATTTAATGCCTGACTTCATTTTTGAATTATGTTCTTGTATTTTCTATTTGTCATAGTAGATGTGTCAAGCTGTAAGGCCATCCTATCTTCTGCTTCAGCTCAGGGCTGGTAGCGGGTGCTCAGAATTCTGCTCAAATAACAAAAGTTTTATATTTACATAAACAAAGGTTGAGCTGTTGCACAAAAAGTTTTATCTCTATTAGTTTAGAGAAAATATCTAGCAATAGCACAGAATTCAAAAATCGCTTGACAATGAGATGAGGTATCCGCTCTAGCAGGAAGAGAAGAGAAGTGAAAACATTTCTGTGTTGCAGTTTCTAAAATCTTATTGTCTGAAGTTTAAACATTAGCATACTATAGGGTGCAAAGGTGTCTTACTAATCTTTGTCATTTAATTTGACCTTTACACTAGTTCAGAATGCATTCCCTATGTAGTTAGGATGGTGATGAATTCTGTGTCTTGCATGAGTAATGAAGAATTATCTACAGAGTTTTGAAATGCAACAAGAATAATTCTCCAGTAATGCTCATATCCTCTATTCCCCATTAGGTGTTTGATCTCCTATGGTAGACTGCTGTGCTCACACAGATCCCCTCTCTATAATTTAAAGTTAGCAGATATATACTCAAAATCTAATATATATATACAGTGCTGCTTGAAAGTATGTGAACACTCCAGACATGGTCACTGTTTGTCAAAAAACATTTAAAGAACCTTATTAGACATACATCTAAATCCCATTTTGTAAAGCACACCTTCCAAATAGTAACACACACACAAAAAGAGATATATTTTCATTATTAAGTAAACAAAGGAGGTTTATGCCCAACAACTGAAAATCTTACATGGTCATAAGTAGTGAACCCTTGTATTAGTATCCTTGTGGCTCCTCCTTTGCAGCCATTACTCCAACTAAACGTCTCTGTAACCACTAACCATTCTCTCACATCTCCTTATGGGGATTTTTTTGCCCACTCTCCTCGCTGCTCCAGCTTCAGCCAGTGTAGAGACGTTGGAGGGAAATCTGAGCATGTACCAACTTTTTTTCAGGTCTCTCCACACATTTCAATTGGATTAAGGTCCGGACTTTGACTGGGCCAATCCAGAGTGCGAATCCTCTTTCTCTGAAGCATTTCCTTTGTATCTTGCTGAATGCTTTGGGTCATTGTCTTGTTTGCATATCTCTCTTCCAGCTTCAACTCACTCCCTGACTGATGGAGGAGATTCTTGCGAGATCGTTGTAACCGAAGAATTCCATGATTCCTTGGACAATATGGAGTTGTCCAGGCCCACAGCAGAAAAGCAACCCCAGTACTTCACATTTCCACCGCCATACTTCACGGTTGGGAGGAGGTTTTTTTCTCATATGCCCGTGTTGATTTTTCTCCACCAACATGTCGGGTTTTTGATTGTGACCAAATAATTCTATTTTAGACTCGTCTGTCCAGAGAATGGCCTTCCAGAAGGCCTTGGTTTTCCAAGTGCCTTTGCAAAGTTGAAACGGGCAGTTTTGTGCTTTTTTTGAGAGCAGAGAGGCTTCCTTCTAGCAACCCTCCCATGATGTCATGCTATTCAATTTTCGTCTGATTGTAGACGCATGCACATGTTTCCCCAATGCTGCCAGAGAGGCCTCAACTCTCTAGAGGTGATGTGTGGGGTTTGCGTTTTACCTGGTTTTTATTTTCTGGTGCTTCTGGTGGGTGATATTTTTTGATGGGCGTCCACTTCTAGGCAAAGTTGCTGTCTGTTGAAGGCCCTCCATTTGTAAATTATCTGTTCTAAGTGGTTGGATGGAGCTGGAATCTTTTGGGGAGATGGTCTTATAGCCTTTCCCAGACTGATGTCGTGTCACTACCCTCTTCTTCATGTCCTCGGATATCTCCTTTGCTCTTGGCATTGTTGATTTGTATGGGACCACAGTGGTTGCTATGTGGCGTGGTTGCTTTCTCTCTCTCTTTAATTAGTGCAGGCCAAAACTTTTCAAGGATGTCTCATTTCATTGGTCTCTTAAGTGATTGATTAAGCACCCATGTGTTTCTCACCTGCGTCTTTTACCTTTCGACTTAACCAATGCCAGCTGGGGGTTCACTTACTTTTGCACATACACTAAGTCCGTGTTCATGTAGTTTTTGGGCTACTTAAACAAAACCTACTAAACAAGTACATGCAATTGATGAACATATATCTGACATTTCATGAATAACACTGGTGATGATAGAATGAGAAAATCATGGTTAACAACAGAAACATCTACACCCACTTGAGGGGTTCACATACTTTCAAAGCCACTGTCTGTGTATATATATTATATATATATATATATTATATATATATGTATGTACCTAAAATTAAGTTCAACTTACCTCTGAGCTGGTATACTTGGTGGGGCTAACCCCCCTCAGTCCTAAAAATATTCTACCTTCGCTTCTGTTCCCTGGAATTATATGAGAGATTCATCTTTATCTACTAGGCTTCTGGGGTTAACTCAGGTGCATATCACAAGTGGCCACGGGGATATATATAGTATATATAATATATATATATATTATATTATATCTTCTATATTTCTTTTACTGGTTTTCTTGGGAAAATTTGTCTACATTTTGGAGCCGACTAACAGACTTACCAGGCTTCACTGCGCTCAGAGATTTGGGCTCTTTTGGGGGTGCGTGCATCCCAAAGACGGGGAGAGAGGAGGGGCGAGGTACCCTTCTTAAATGACTTATTTTTTTCCTCCCTATTATCTACACTCTAGTGTGATTCATGCAAACTTGAGTTTCTAGTTGTAGGTCCGCATAAAGGGTGTTAAAAATCTGAGCTGGCTTAGTATCTCTTTCACCTCCCTGACGTTATGGTAGTTTCTCTACATTTTTTTTTTTCCGGTGCCAAGTGGCGCCGACATGAGATCGCTGCAAAGTACGTTGTACTCTACTCACCACACATGTTGGCTGGGAAAAAGCGCGCTGCCACTATTACATCTAGTTCTATGCCCCCCCCCCCCTTTGGTGTCATCGATGGCGGCGCTGGAAGTCATCAGCAAGCCTGCAGCGCTGCAGAATCTCTGCGTGCTCGCACAGCACAGACAAGTTTGTCTAACCCCGCCCCGGGCACAGTTTGTTTTGAAAACAAACTGGGAATTTACTGCGTTCAGGCATAACGCCAAGGAGGTTGAAGCATGAGGCACCTACAACCACCAAAAAAGCAATAATATGAACTTCTTTTTGATGTTTCTTTCTCTCTCAATCTGCTTTTTGGTAATGTTTTACAGGATCGCCTTTACTTTGTCATGGAGTATGTTAATGGCGGAGACCTCATGTATCAGATTCAACAAGTTGGTCGATTCAAGGAACCTCATGCAGTGTAAGTTAGACAAAGTACTTTTCTGTGTGTTCATAAAAAATTAGGGTCACGTTATAAATCACAGTGTGAGATTCTATTGGCCTGTGTGATTCATTGCAGCTCAGTTTCTGAAAATTGCTTTTTGTCCTTATAGCTCAAGTCAAAGTAAAAAAAGAATATATATATATATAACTCATCGGGGACATCACAGCAATTCTGAGGGAAGAAGGCTAAGTAGTCTTAATAAGGGAATAGGGAATTTAGGATAGCAAAGTAATTCCTCAACTTAGAAAACTTTTATTTCTTTTAAGTTAAAAATACAAGCAGGCTTATACATCACCCAATACAGATACACTGTGCCAAGACTTAATAGCATTGATCAGTTTGTCTGACATGTAAAAAGAAAAACTTTGGAAACTCTTGATCTGCGGGTTTGGAGTTGTTGAATTTTTCGTTTTCATATTCTCCTCCAGGCTGGGATTCAGAGATTGGCAGCTTCAAAGTCGAGGTCTTGTGTCTCCAGCTTGCATCTCTTTCTGCAGTCTTTGTGTGCTACATATCTCCGGCTGAAAGAAGCCTCTGGTGAAAATCTCTGACAGCTAGGGAGATTGCGGACAAGGATGCAAGAGCAGCATGCCTTTTACAATCGGCTCATTGTAGCTAGAAACGGAAAGATTTCGAAGTGTGGAATTGAGTTTCACTGAAAGGGTTGTTGCTTTATCTATCCAATCCCATCTTTAGCCTATTATTGGTTACTGTCCAACTTCTTACAAAACTTTTTTTGGAGTGGAAAACTACCTGTCTGATGCAGAGATATTGTATCTCCAATGTCTTCTTATATATCTTAGTACATTCCATTAGATTCAGATTGTTAATGGGAACTGAGTTCTGTAGGGGTAAAAGGTGGATGATTCTATCATGTAGACATAGTTAATCCAAATGTTCATAAGATATTCTTTATTGTGAGGTTATATGTGTTTCAGAGCCTACAATGTCCCCTTCAGCAGTACAGGCAACTGTGACTTTGCTTCGAGAATCTTGCTCTCCCTTGTACAAGTGCTATTGTAGGGTCACAAGCTAAAATTCAGTGGGCATTCACACAGGCACCTGCTCAATATGGATTACATGGGATTGTTTCTAAAAGCCCTTACACTGTGTGCAGATGCCTGAACACAAATCCCCCATGTGAATGCTGCCTTAGTTTCATGTTCCCTCCGCAGTTGTAAACCTCAACAACATTATAAGTCATTTCTGGACCGAGAGATCATTGCCCCAGTCTCTGTTCACTTAAAAATGGGGGATTAATCTGCATCTGTGTTTACAATTAGCTCAAAAAGGAATTGACTTAGTCGTTTTTCTTTACCTGATGGGTTTTCTGGCTTTATTTAACCATAAAAGACGGCTTTTTTTAAAGTCCACCCAAAATTTCTCTACTTTTCTGTATGGTCCCTGTTCTACTTGTTGGTGTCCGTTCTATTTGACTTTCTTCTGCACTGTGTATTTAATGCACTCTTGGACCTGATTACCTCCTCCTTCGGGGCAAATATCCTTTGACAAATCCACTGCAGACAGCTGCAATATAACAAGTTGGCACGGTCTTTGGACAAACCAATCTGGTTGTCAAGAAATCGAGGATTGGAGTCAGTGAAGTAATTTCTTCTGCTGTCCTGGAGATTTCTGATGCCTGCCTGGACTTGAGGTGGGTTTATACATGTAGATTTTGTCGTTCAATCAATGAAGAACAAACTATTTTTTGGTTGATTGAACAAAAATCTAGAATGGCCAATTTGTTTAGATGGATACATTTTGTCGACAAAAAATAGTTCGTAGGTCATCACCATGTTGGTAAATTTTTATCTGTTGTAATTTTGAATGCATTTTCATTCAATCTCGGGATGGACGAACAAAAAAAAATCCAATGTTACATTTGATAAATGGACGAACCGTGTTTGACAGCGACTTCCAACAAATAATTGAATTGGCAGTTGATTGAAGAAAAAATCTACACGTGTAAACCCACCTTTACAGCGCAGAGGACTTGGCCTTGCAGCAATCTTGTCTGCTGATTTACATCTTTGAACCTTACATCTTCAGTATTGGGAGAAGAACTGTCACTGCTAAAAAGAGAGAGAGAGGTCAAGTCCTGTGTTTGTTTCCTTTGTATCAGCCATGTACACCTCTTTAGACATAGGGCTGGCAGATGCTCTAAGTTATTGTTGTCTGAACCCTGCAGAGGGGTCTCTAGATCCAGAGGTGTTTCAGAACCTATATCACAGAAGGGGGGTTCCAGGTTTTCTAACAATTTGGATTGGTTTATAGCCATGTCCAAGGGGCTGAAGGAGGAGGAATTGAATAATCTGGCTGAAGGGGATTAGTACACTCTGGGCTATACCTCACCTCCCTGAAGCTTCTTGCAGCGATGCGCTATTTTGC
This sequence comes from Ptychadena robeensis, assembly GCA_036250615.1. Taxonomy (NCBI): domain Eukaryota; kingdom Metazoa; phylum Chordata; class Amphibia; order Anura; family Ptychadenidae; genus Ptychadena; species Ptychadena robeensis. The sequence goes on from CM070039.1 coordinate 71,132,123, forward strand.
CATGACATTCAATTTAACAGAATCTTGCTATTATAGACTTGCCTTCAAGTTTCAGACAAGAGCGAATAGGTAGCAGAAATATATAGGCTTTTTGTTGCTTTGATGTGTTTTCAGAGAGCAGTAATCAGTCAGTCTGATAGCTGCACTTTCAGAGCTATGACCTGACGAGATTTGTTCTAAGGCCTAAGATCACATGGGCAAATTCATATTTGGAATGTAATTCAATTTATGTCTCAGTATATTTATTTCATTTATCTAATAGTATAGGCAATATACTAGTTACGGGCATGTTTGAATGGGATTTGAAATTCACATTATCTTTGATGTTTATGCTGTCATAGTCATAGCAAAATGTAAATTATGTTTGCAGTTCATATATTTTACTTATTATGTGATGTCATTTTCTTTCAAGGGTCATACATTTTATCTGTTTGCATTAAATGAGTTTTGTTCTCCAGGTAGATTTGATTATTCATGAATAATAGTATAAAATGACATTTACTGGTAGAAGCAGTCATTGAGATCAGATTGCCTCTTTGCTATACTAGATCTTATAAAACACGAGCATTGTAGATTGGATTTGTTGCCTTTTCTTTTATTTCTGCTGTTTTCAATGATTTTTAAAGAGAAAATTCCTATTCTGAAAGAAAGATCCAGTAGTATATGCAAGTCAACTGAAAACTGAGAAAAAGCAAGACCAGGACTAAATGTTAATGGAAAATCCAAACAGAGAGACAAAGAAAAAAGCATTTAAAACAATAAAAGACAAAGAGTTATGTCCTGAGTGTTTGCTGTGTTAAGCTGGCCATACACAGGCCAATACCTTTTCAACTGACCCGCAGCATGGTGACATCACCATCCTGTGCTCAAATCGATTTGCAACTATTCCTGTTCAGTGGGGACCCTGGTTCTGTGTACACCTGGACCAGGGTTCCTATTGAGCATCTTCCAGCTGCTGCCTGTCAGCACTGTGGGGATCTGGAAACAGAACAACTGTAGAGGAGGATGGCTCCCCCTGCATTTTGCAGAGCAGTCTGTGATTGGCCCCACCCACTTGCTTGTGTCTCAGTGTGGGGGGAGCCATCCTGTGTCCTGATCTCAGCTCTGCCTCCATGATCATCTGGGATTTGTGCTGGATTTTCCACCTTGATTGCGAACGACAATGATTCGTTCATCGATCGAACGGCAAATCGAACAGTGTATGGCCTTGAGTTGCAGTCAATTATTTGACATCAGTAACTTGCCATGTCTTGCCTTGACGGTGTATGATGGTGGTCTTGGTTAGGGAGCTGCACTGATGACTGGTGATCTGATAACTGATGAGAGCGTACCAGGGTGATGCACTACAGCATACTTTCTCCAGCAAGGATTGAGCCAACAGTAAGCAGTAGCGACGTCACTAAATCTCAGTACAAATATCCTGATCTATGAGGCTGAAACTGGACATTTACTCAAAAAGTAAATATTTGTTATTCTAGATATAATATTTAGAAATGATTAATGTGCCAAAGCAGTAGCCTAAGTCAGTGTTTTTCAACCCTTTTTGGGAAAAGGCACACTTGTTTCATGAAAAAAATCGGAGGGCACCGACGATACACATAATCGTGGCACACTTCCGGTCCCCGCCGGAAGTACATCATCAGCAGGTGCCCCGCTGGAACGCAGATGCATACCAGCAGAGCAAAAACACCGCTTCTTCACAAAGCTGGTCCGTGTATAACACGGACCGGCTCTGTGAGGATGCGGTTGCTTAGCCCTCCTATCTAGCTGCCTCTTATAGTATAAGACTTATACTATAAGAGGCAGCTAGATAGGAGGGCCGAGGATGGGGTCAAAAACCCACGGCACACCAGGCAACTTCCCGCGGCACACTAGTGTGCCCCGGAACAGTGGTTGAAAAACACTGGCCTAAGTAGCCTAAAAAACATACATTGTTATGGATCATCTCAATTGTGCCTAGGGTTTGTAACAGCAAACTGGTTCGTATGAAATGGCAGTATAATGAAACATTCTGTCTTTTCTATTCTAAATCTAGATTCTATGCAGCAGAGATTGCTATCGGACTTCTCTTCCTTCACAGCAAAGGCATTGTGTACCGGTATGTAATGAAATATGTTATCTGTTCTTCCATCTGCTAGTTTTACCTCCATTCTTCTTTATTTTTTTCTTAATTTCCTTCTACCTTTTTCTCCACCCCTTCCCCAATTGGCTTTTCTCCCTCATCTTTTCTGTTGCTCCCCATCTTAATGTTGCTATCTCTTTCACTCTCACACTCACCTATTTCTACTTACTCTTAAGCTAGCCACACATGGTATAATTTTAGCGTTCAATCGACGATTTTCGATGAAAAAAAAGATCGATTGAACGTTAATCGATGTACTGCCCACATAGTACAATCGATGTTCATTGTACGAATTTAGTAAAATCGTCGATTGAAAAGTGATCGGTCAAGTTGGAAAATGTTGGTTGATTGATCAATGATCGAACTACATTTCTAAAAGTGTTTTGTTTGTTTCGATTCAATCATCTCGATGTGCGCTATTAACATATGACTTCTTCCTGGGAAAAAAAAGTTCCCGTTAAAAAAACATTAATCCAATCGACGATTTTAGATTACTTCGATTTAATTTCATTTGAAATTGTTCAATTATCGTGCTCCCCATGTGGAGAACTTCAATTAAATGACAATCGATGT
>CM070039.1:71134917-71146191 GCA_036250615.1 Ptychadena robeensis
CCCCTTTTTCACGTTCTCTCTCGTCCCCTTTTTCACACTCTCTCCCCCTTTTTCGCACTCTCTCCCCTTCTTGCTCTCTCGCTCTTTCCCTTCTCATTGAGTAAAGAATTTGGGGTGAAATGAGAAAAGCAGGACATACACCTACTCATTCTTACACACAGAGCACAATTTATTCTCCTAAACACCCATCCTATCTAGTTCCCACCTGATAAACATGATACTCGGTGGCAACGAGGGGATTTCACATAATTTCCCAGCAGGCTCATTAATGAGCACATTGGGGTCAGTGCACGCATTCTATTGATTCCATGAAATATTATTGCTCTGAGAATTTTGTGTGTGGGAGTGAGTGGGTGTGTGCCATTAGCTTACTTCTCCTACATAAACTTGTCATTACTGAAGCCTTCATTCTCACTGTAAATGAAAAACATATATATGTCATGTACAGTTTTTTTATATTTCACTCATTAAGACTGCTAAACCCTGTAAAGAATTGAAAGACCACCGCAAATTATTAATTTGAGCCCTACTACAAAGGACTCCACAGAATATGGCTCAAGCCAGGAAGCTTGAGAAGAACAAATGTCAACAGAAGACTAGCGCAATTGCTTAAATCTTTTCAACTGCCTGATGTCGGCAATGGAAAAGGATTTGTTTCTATAAATGGTTTCGAAAAAAGAGGGGTTTAGACCAACACAAAAGCAAGAGACACAAGAGAGGTCCTTATTATTCCTTACATAGGTAGGTTGTTCTAGATCAGACTGGAGTGCGGCATAGTGGACAATTGTATTCCTTGGAGAGTTAATGGGGAGTATTGGCACTGCCCTCACTTAGTGTCTTGGTGGTTGCACTCTAAGCCGTCAGGGAGGCCCTGTAGATAGCTCTTGGTGGGAAAATGGTATTGTGAAAGAAATATACGTAAAATGGCTCATTTAAGGTTCCAGAGTTGTACGCTTTTGAAAAGATTTTTTATTTTATTTTAAACGAGACATAACACACTGGATCGGTCGAAATATGCAAATAAAAAGAAGTTTGTTGTATCTAAATTTATATATGTGTTATATATTAATTAAAAAAACTCCAAAACCTACAACTCGGGTCCCTCAACGAGCCATTTTTTTTATATTTCTCTTACATGACCAGTGGAAAAGGAATGATTTCTCTGTGCTTTCTTAACATACTGATTGGATTTTCAGTTTTTTTTTATATTTTTAACCTAGTGATACCATTGCCTGGTCTCTTCATCAATGCACAGATAATGGGTGGGGGAAGAGTGTGTGCTCTGCGTAGCTCTCTGAATACATCACACCAACATTCCTCAATACTTCTCTAAAGCTGTTGGTCCTTATACAAGCATCCTGGTGCATAAGCAGAGTTATGAAGATGTTAAGATGCTTTGATAGGTAACTGTGAGCCAGGGGACCTTCCTAGGCATCCTGTGTTATCATGCAGTCCTCTTAGGTAACACCAAAATGTGATGCTGAGTCCTGATGCTGAAATCCAAATGAAAGAAAAAGGCTGGCCAGGGAACAGTAAGCATAAGTGATTAAAGCGGACCTACCACCTGGGAGGTCACTCAGCATTATCATGTGCAGCTAAGCCGATAATGCTGAGATCCTTGATTATAGAAAACTAATCTTCTTCTAACAGCTGTAGGGGAGCTTGTAAGGAGTGCTCCCCTCCCACTGCATTACGTCTCGCCTGGGCAGCCGAAGTGGTGTGTGGGATATCTCTCCAAGGCAGGAAATCGTCAGCAGCTGAATCCCCCTCTTAACACACCCCCCCCTCCCCTCCTGTGTCTGCAGCTACGATCTCCGAGTGGAGAGGGGAGGAGAGGGGGGGTCAGTGTGGGCAGAAGTGTGCAGATGCCATGAGCTAAGATGCCAGCACGAGAGATCCAAGCACGTGAAGACAGTTTAGTGAAAGTTTTTGTGTAGCAGTTTCTCATCATCTGAACTGCTGACAGGTGAGTATTGTGTCTGTGTAATGTATGTCTGTTTTTTTTATTATAAGTGTAAAACCGCTTTAAGGGAAAAGTTACAGGATGTGACATCACATCCGGTGTTCAGAACAAGGGAGTACTGAGGTGGAGTGATGCTTCCGCGTTCCAAATACTGGAAGTGATGTCCTGTATTTTGTTCCCTTTACCACCCCTTCCTTGTATTAAGTAGTTGGCTAACTTAGGAGGGAGGGGGCGATACTTACTTCTGAAGTTTCCAAATGATGTGCATGGTGGGAACTTAGGAGGGAGAGTAATGCCCCCTTCCTCCCAAGTTAACCCAATTTCAAAATCCTGGGAAAAATACAGAATTTATTGAAATCAGAACGTGACTTTCCTGACCAAAACAAAATACTTGACAGGTATGCAGTAAGGCTGGGGAGAAATGGGGTAAATGTTACTGGTTATTCTCCAGCCAAGAAAATTAGGTGTGCTTGATCTTACCCACTGCCGCTCCTAATGCATGCTGTCGCACTATGCTTTCTCAGAATTTGCACAATATGCAGTCTGAGGGCTAGGCTGGTGTTAAGCAGTGAGAAAAATAATGTAACCTCCTAAATTACATTTATGTTGCATTCTGACCTGGCAGCAAAGGTAGATTGCATTGGTGGTCCCCAAAAGAGGAAGGAAGTCAAAGTGCAGCACAACCTGTCTGTTATGACACTGGGGGGTGCAATAGCCCTTTTGAACATTTTTATATTTTGATCTAATGCCCTATTCAGCATTGACCGATTAAAATTTACTCTTCTCTGTGAGCCATTGTGTAATGTTCTGTCCATACAGGGACCTGAAGCTGGACAATGTCATGCTGGACTCAGAAGGCCACATCAAAATTGCTGACTTTGGGATGTGTAAAGAGAACATGTGGGATGGAGTAACAACAAAGACCTTTTGTGGGACCCCTGACTATATAGCTCCAGAGGTATTGTGTTCTTTAATCTGTCTTTTTTAACTGGTTAACTGTGGACAACCATCACTGTGCGGTAATCGCGGCCAATCGCGCCTATTCATTTCAATAGGGCTCGCTATCTGAAATACGGCTGACCGTGTTTTTGTTCGTGGACCGCGACGGTTTAAACACTTACCCATTCATAATCTATGGGAACAATCGGGCGCAATTCTGTCTGCCTCAATCGACTCCTGAAAGAAAAGGATTGCACCCAATTACTAGCAAGAAAAATTGCTAGCGATCACCGCTCCGCGATTAGAATCATGGGGGATCGCCTTAGTGGAAACTTACCCTTAAACAGACATGTTTTATTATCTACCTAAACATTTCTGGAAATAATGAATGGATATATATTATGCACACAAGTAACTTGTTGTTTTGGTTAAACATTATGTTGTCAGCCTTAATATTGAATACCAAATTACATTGATGGTTCATGAACAAAAATTACCTGTAAATTCTCAAAGGTGATGTGTTGTTTACATTGAAAATGGGTCAGATGAGGTGTTTAAAGCATCTCCAAAACATCTGGGCATGTGGTCTGTTCCCAGTATGAAGTGGTTATTACTTAAGCTTGGCATAGACTAGACGGTTAGATTTGCGGCAGATCTTGCGGCAAATCGACCGCCGTGTTCGTTTGCAGCGATAGATCTGCTGAAAATCTAATGCACCCACCCTAACTCAGGCCATAAATTGATCGGCCATATTTTTTTTAGTCGATTACTTGGGTGTGCTGCTGATTTTTGAAAGGACCAGCTGTGAGTGAAGAAATTGGCCGAAAAAGTCAGTCTATGCCCAGCTTAAGCAATGTGGTTTAAGGAAGAACAACTGAACCAGCAACATCCTTATGGTTGCCTAGGCTCATCAATGTTTGAGGAGGGTGCGCACAGAGCAGCTTCTGTAAAACAAATTAGTGATCAACATAATACGAAAAGTCAAAGTTAGGGCCCTTTCACACTATATGTGTTGTGTTTTAAAAACGCGCACTTTTTTTTACACCACGCCTTTTTTACTGCACGTTTTTTAACATAGACAACCAATGTTATCATTCACGCTGCATGCGTTGCGTTTTCAAAAACTCACTGCTGTATGCATTTTTGATTCATTTTTCCTGCATTTTTCTTTGTTTTGAAAAAAACGCAGATGTAATGTGAAAAATGCATGCGGTTTTGTATATATGCAGAAATGCATGCCTATAAAAAAAAGCATGCCTTTAAAAACGCATATAGTGTGAAAGGTCCCTAAAAAAAAAAGCACAGTTATCACTTCAGCGATGTATCCACAATGGGCCATACACCAGAAATGATTTGACTTGGGTTGGAGCTGATCTAGTGACACCTGAAATATTATGCTGGTTCTCTTCTGAATTGCTTTGAAAAGGAACTGTGAGCCTTCATGTAAGGATTGAGCTTCACCAACTAAATAAACTTATTGGGTATTGAGTGAGGCTCTAGTAGTGTAAAAAGCATTGGGGTCCACTTCCTCTTCATGAGAAAAAGCCTATTTAAATGGTTGGGAGCCGAACTGCAATTTTCTTGTTGGTATACGTTTGGTTTAATCTAGGAGGACCTCAGCCTAGTTCCATGACATGCTGTAAGGATTATATCTATGGATATTATAACAGAAAATGTTTAAGATAGTTTATAATCAAAAAATTTTACCAACCAAAGTGTTAATCATTTGGTATTTTCTCGTTCTAGATTATTGCATACCAGCCGTATGGGAAGTCTGTGGATTGGTGGGCCTTTGGCATCTTACTCTATGAAATGTTAGCTGGACAGGTAATTTTTTATTCTTTGGTTTTCTTTTTTAAGTTCTTGTCTAAGTAAGAAAATTAAATATCTCATCCGTTTTTCTTTTCCTCAGTCATTACACATCAGCTTCCACTGACTATCATTCTTGAGATTGTCTAATCTGCTTAAAAATCAAGAGCCATTGTTTTCACTGAATAAAGCCACACTTTGCTGGATTCCATTGGCTGAATATCTGCTATTTCTTACTAATTAACAGTATTGTTTTTACCAGAAATATGACGGCTTGACTTGCTTTGTTGAAGCCGAGCTTTGTTTCTATCTTTTACACATATCCAGTTGTACACATGTTAAGGAGGATGTATATAACTTTTAGATAATTTCATTCAAAGAGATTTTGTTGACGTGTCATTAAGCTAGTAGGGACTTTTCTCCTCCAAATAATTCTGATCTGTAAATCACGAGTTACTTAGCTGACAGCAAATGTGCAATATTAACAACCTAGAGGTCCTTCTAGGTTGGGTATCCTCTAAAACAAGGATGGGCAAAATTTTCGACTTGTAGTGGCCAACCCCCCCATAGGTTTGCCAATTCCATGCATCACCAGCATCACTTATGATGGCGGTGATGTGTAATAGGCAGTGTGTGACAGGGACATGGAGGGGAGCTTCTTTTTTAACAATGTGACAAAGGGCCGGAAAAGAAAGCTTAACAAGCCAGATCTGCCACCTGGGCCTTAGTTTGCCCACCCCTGCTCTAAAACAATAGTAAAATGCCTATAGCTTGAATTGATGGCACATGATGGGCATGTGATGCAGTAATGAAATTGCTGTTATTCAAGACTGATAAAAAATGCTTTCCCCATGTAATTATAAAATTATAAAGTTATGAAGGAAGTGACATAACTCTATCCTGAAAGAGTCTGGGGAGTTAGTAGTATATTAACAGGCTTCCAAGTTCTGGGGGATGTGCTTAATCAAATATATTGTTTTACCATATGATTAGATATAAAAAAGCAGCTACTTCATTATATGATTACAATGGCAGACTAACAATCCATTGAATCTAGATGTTATTGGTATCCAGATGTTGAATTGTATCAATAATGAAAGTGATCATGTGGTACTGTGCTGGGACTATAGAATACATGTTTTCTCTATAACATAAAGGGAGGTGCTCTGTAGCCTTAGCACACACCTAAGTATCACAAGTTTGTGCAGGATCCACCTTTTTTTCTGCACTTTGGACAGATGTAACAAAATGCCATATTTAACAGATCAAATGAGAAAAAAGAAAAGATGTCCTTTACTAGGATTGCATACATATAAACGTATTCTATTTCTATTTACTCAGTGTAGGCCTTTCAGAACTCCTTTAACAAAAAACATAATGATCATGATCTGTGATTTCTATGATGTGCCCTGTGTGTTTTAGATCTATTAGTAACTATACTTTTTTCTCTTACAGGCTCCTTTTGAAGGGGAGGATGAAGATGAACTATTCCAATCTATCATGGAGCATAATGTAGCCTATCCCAAGTCTATGTCCAAGGAAGCAGTGGCGATCTGCAAAGGGGTAAGTATGACCACACTAATTAAAATCTTTCACTACACAATTTCCTTTTAGGTTTACCAACTGAGTAATAAAAAATAATACACTCAAGCAATTTTACAAAGCAATTATGCACTTTTTTGGGGGTTTACATGGTTTACTTAATTTAAAGGAGATAGAATTCTGGTAGATATTTAGAAGCATTTCAAAATGTTAAATCTGAAGATGACCACCCATGCTCTTCACCTTTCCTGTGCTCACGTGGGCATCTGCCAGCGCCCCCCTCAAAGACCAATTTTGTTTCTTTCAATAATCTTCTACTACATTCTGTTACACTCATATATTGTAATTATTTTTAGAATTACACCTACCTTAAATCCTTATGATCTCTGGTCATTCACATGAACTCAAAGGTTTTGTGTCATGGTTCGTCTTCATTGCACAGCACTTACTGAATATTGTATGAGCAAGAAGAAGCAACAAAACTATCTCCACAGTCAGTAAGGGTGCCCACCCCCCATTGTCTACAGAACAGGGTAGAAATTGTTTTACCCACAAATTAATACAAATCAGATACATCCGTCAAATAAGTTAAAAGTCACAAAAACTTTATTGTGGTCCTGATTAAGAGCAGGTTCATAAAAATATTGCATATGTGATTATTTAAGATTAAACTTTTAAATACAGCCCCCATATACCTTAAGATCGATCCATACAATCTCCATTAAATCTATCAACAACTGTGTAGTATAGTGGCCTCCCTGATGGAATACATAGTGATTGGAAGGATTAAACAGCTCCTCATATTACATGGTTTTGGTAGAACAAAAGTTGATTGTACAGAAATTGTATGGAAAGATTGTAAGGTGTATGGGGGGCTTTAGTGTCAGGAGGTTTCTTCCTCAGGACAGATAAAGAATCAGGGTGTGTATATCAGCCAACCCAAAAACACCCGGAGGACCCTTCTGCACCCAGTGGTGGAGACCCGGGGGAGGAGGGTGGGGGGTGGATGGAAGCAGGGGGGGGTGGGCAAATACTCCCTCTCCTGCTTCCGTCCGTTCCAGTCCCCCCCCCCCTCCCCATCACCTGGGCCTCCACCACTGGGTTCAGAAGGGTCCCCCAGACCTTATTGATATGTCAAACCTTGTAGTCCTTATGTCTTAAGTCATTTGCACCTGCTTATGCACCTTACAATCTTGCCATACAATTCCTGTACAATAAACTTTTGTTCTACCAAAACCATGTAATATGAGGACCTTTGTAACCCTTCCAATCACCATGTATTCTATCAGGGAGGACCCGGCACTGCATAGTGGTTGGTAGATCTAATGGAAATTGTATGGAGTGATCTAAAGCCTGCCATACACACACCGATTAGCGCCGTCGGTCGGCGGCAAAATCGACCGCCAATCGGTGTGTTGCCCACATGGGGCGGCAGATTCCTGTCGCCCCCACAGCTCGGCCGGCCAGAGAACGGACATGGCCGATGCCAGCCGATGCTGTTACTTTGAATGAAGACCGGTGTCATCATTGAAGGTAACAGCAGGCACACAGCCGCCGACGACGATGCAGGCAGCTCGTGAATGCAGCGTGATGACGTCATGCTGCATTCCAGAGCTCATTGGGACTAGTCTGTCGGCACCCAACTCGATGGGTGTATGGCAGGCTTAAAGTTGTAGGGGGGGCTTTAACCATACTTCTGATACCAAGACAATAACGGTCACACTGGCTGGTGAGCCCAAGCTGTCAGAAAGACTGTGAGCCCAAACAGCGTGATGACATACCACCTGCTGCGCTCAGAGGAAGTAGGTTGGATACTTCTTGAAGTCACTGGACGGGAAAACTTATTTGAAAAGTGCAGATGTGTTGTTGGGTATTGCATACGATTTTATTACTCAAACACAAAGGGTTTCCACCAACAAGTAGAGCAAGAGGAGCGTAATACAGGATAGTCTGCTAAGCATTATAGATTGGAGAACATTGCTATAATAGAATGCATCCAGGGAAATACATTGGAAACCTGTTTTTGCAGTCTAGTCTGTTCCATGATGTGCCTCTTCTGTGCAGCACCTGGATCCATCCCACCCCCACAATAATAGGGAGGGGGAGGCAGCTTGTCTATAATTGTCTGTGTGTGTGTTTTTCATGTATTTTAAATGCTGCATTATTCCGAAGTGACAATCCAAACATCTGCTTGGGATGTCCCTGTGCTTGGCTGACGCTTTTCCAGGCAGGAGAAGTCAATGAGTGGGAGATAGCAATGACTGTCAGCTAGGATAGAAAGCTCTTCCTGTGCTGCAGGTGTTGGCACTGAGGGTAACATACCCATACATACACAGGGTGAAAATGTAATTGTGTGGCATTTGTGTTTCCAAAATTGGTTTTATAAAATGGCCATTACTTTATCATTTACCGGTATGCATTTTGTGAGTAGGTATGGAGTTCATAGAGCCAATCACATAAGGTCTGACTTGGAGAGGCTGTCTTTTGGGTTGAATAAAAACAGGTAGAACTCTATACACACTTGTTTCGATATTTATGACATCAAGGTACTTTCCTATCTTACGGTCATTCTATTTATAATAGACTTTACTAGCAGATCATATGACCTATAGAATAGATCAGTTTGCAAGAACTATAATGATCCAAAATTCCTTCTTTACAAAAGAAAGGGAACCTTGTACAACAAAGGAAATATAGTTCTGTTTACCACTGGTTCCCGTAAAGTCAGGCATCATGGCTCCCAGGAGTTTTTTTTTAACGTCTCTCCAACTGAGAACTAATTTCTATATGTAAATTGTGCACTGACTTAATAGACACAGTTGTATTATATCTGTTGTGACGTGTTCTTGCAGTGTATGGATAGTGTCGCACCAATTCGCTTTTATTTCTCACATTTATGTATGCTCTCCCCGGGCTACAACTCTTAAAGGCAAAGTAAACACTCAATGCCTTCATAGTGTCCTGAAGCATTCAGTGCTAGAAATTAGCATAATGGGTGTGAAGCGCATCATGTAAGTGCTATTTTTTCAGAAAGCCTGCACCCCCCAGGCTTCACACCTCTGCTGTGTGCTGGGGGTTGGTTGAGGCACACACATGTCGGGCACACATAAGCTGGCACGTGCCTGCGTATTATAGGCACACACACTGATCGATGCACAGAAAAGAGCTCTAAGCACAAGTGCTTGCGGAGGCTGATTGCAATCGATCTCCTCCGCGGCCCAAACAAAGCTAATAGGAAATGGCTGGGCATTGATGGTGAGCCATAACATCTCCCCAGATTTCCGCTGTAAGGCAATGAGTCACGTCCGCTGCGTCAGACATCTGCGCATCTTGCTGACTGACCTGATAGTACTGATACATTTTGATGAGTACTATGAGTTCCTGCACAATTTCCACAAACCATCTCCTAAGTTTTTCTAGTTCGCTGACAGAGATAAGGAACAACCTTCACCCTGGTCAGTTGACTCACAGTTGATTGAATGGATTACCAGCCTGTCCATAGAGTGGACTCACAGCAGTAAGCTAAAGAGTACAATCCTGTGTAGGGAGATATACAAAACTTTTTAGTGCATTAATAAGATGTAGTTTACCCAAAAGTTTTAAAACTTTGAGCAAACTCCAGGCAGGTTCAATCAGCTCTCTGACAGTACTTGTGTCTTTCTGGTCTGCCACAGGGAGAGTTGAGAGGGAAACAATTGCTGTGATCTGCTGGCAATTTAGCAGCCAACCGACGTGCGCATTTGCGCCAATCTTTCGGCCACAAAATCACCTGCACCCACATGGAGCAACCACTCCATGTGTGCAAAAATCTCAATTGGCCAGGGAATGGATATGTCTGTTTTCCCCTGGCCGACCACATTACTTTGGATGGAGACATCCCCATCCAAAATCATCAGTTGGTCCCTCAAGAATCAAGGAAGGATCGAAGCGTGTATGGATCGAAGTTTTACCCCTTAAAGGTGTGCCTGAACAAAGACCTTATAGGAGGATCATCAACTTTAAGTAACACCTTCAAGTTGATATAATCTTTTGTTATAAAGCACCAACATTTTATGCAGTCCTGTAGAATAAATAAGCTTGATTCAGGAGGAGCTCAATCTGGTTCACTAATCTTTTGATTTAGCAGTAAATCTTAATTATCAGCCGGTCTTTTTGTATACTACAATAGAAAAGGCTACAGGATACAGGATAAGATTTAAAGATGCACTCATGAGCATTGCAACAGTCAATAGGTGTATAGGTCCACCTAGGTTTATAGAACCGTCAAAAAGTAGTGGGTACCCTCAGACCCTGGGACTTTCAAGGGAGCCGGAGAAATAATGTCTATTAGACTGTCATATGAAAAAGATTTAGTCAATTTATTAAACACATGGTGTACAAATAGTTGTGAATAAGGTAGATCGGTGCAGCTGATTCCTCATACACATATAAAAACACAGTATATACATTAACAACGATACATGATTGAATCATTAAAAACGTTTTAACTCAACGCGTTTCACCCTTTCTTTCATTTGTGGGCTTCTTCAGGAGTGTTTAAATTAGTTGAGGTATCTCGACGTCGGTCTGATGGAACAGTCAGGGGAAGAAGATCCTCTCCCGGTGAAACAATACAGCAGAATACAGCAGAGGGGTCTCTTCTAGATGTTTAGACCACATATCTTTTAAATTTTGTCACTCAAATGCCTCAGAGAACCTCACCAAACCAAAGACGGTTTACCCCTTGAAAAGTTGGGGAACCTGTAGCACAGATGCAGGGTGGATCAATGCGTCCCAGGAGTGGACCATGTATGGCAAACACGCAACTCTCACATTCAGTGTGTATATTTGGGCGGTGTTATGTGTATATTAATCCCAAGGAGTTGGTTGGCCACTCTAAGTTGTTAGTATATCTTAAATTTCTGGTATTGTCTCAGGGTTTCAAAAAAAACGATCACAGAGAGGAGAGGAGGGTGGTGTTCCATTTGCCATCTGGTCCAGTACCTATATCTATCTATCTATCTATCTATCTATCTATCTAT
>CM070039.1:71146291-71181035 GCA_036250615.1 Ptychadena robeensis
TTCTCTGTGTAGCAGTTCTCACAGATGTATACTGCTGACAGGCGTGTAATATGTCCGTGTAATGTATGTGGGGGAGTTTTAATTTGAGTTTACTTCCGCTTTAAAAGTATGATACATTACTAGTTACATTTCTATAATGGGCAAAATATGCTAGTGATATGATGCTAGGTAGGTTTTTAATTCTTGACATAAAAAAACCCCAAAATTGTTCTTGACGTAGTGTGGCTGTTTGATTTTGATTAGGTAAAGCCACATTACCTGCAAATTCTGCAGCATGTTCTCCTAGTACCAACAGTTATTTGTACTCGGCAGTGACATAACCTACAGTCTGCAGCACATCTGCTCCTCTCTGCACGTTGCAGGCTCGCTCCTTTCCGTGTCACTAGCAACTGAATTGGTTGCTAAGCAGAAGCATGGAGCATCTCATCTGCGGTCTTGTTACTCATACATTTAATATATTCAGTTTTCTTAAAAAACCACAAAACTTCAGAACAAGCCAATATACTAAGTTATGCACTTTGTTGCTTGTAAGGACTTGCTGTATCTGGTGATGGTGAAGGTGGCCAGGGCATGCTCCCCTTAAATTTACACAACTTTAGGACTAATTGTTGGACTTTGTAGTCCAAGAACTAGGAAGGTTTGGATAAAGGTGGGTTTACACGTGTAGATTTTTTGTTCGATCAACTGCCGATTCCATTTTTTGAACCAAAGTAACATTAGATTTTTTTGTTCGCTCATCCCAATATCGAATGAAAATACATTTGAAATTACTACGACCGATATAAATTTACCAACATGTTCGATGACCTTTGAACGATTTTTTGTTCGAGATCCTTCAAACAAATTTGCCATTCTAGATTTTTGTTCAATCAACCAAAAAATATTTCGTTCTTCATTGATTGGACGAAAAAATCTACAGGTGTAAACCCACCTTTTACACAGGACATGTGCACAGGGCACAGAAGGAGTCCTATTAGCTCTCATCCAATTGTGTATTGAAAGGAGCAAAAGAGAAGGTCACTGATAGGCTGTTCATACAATGCAGTTTCAAATGTATTTGTTTTTCTCTGCAGCTTATGACAAAACACCCCGGTAAACGCCTGGGCTGTGGACCAGAAGGGGAGCGAGACATCAAGGACCATGCCTTCTTCCGATATATAGATTGGGAGAAGCTTGAGAGGAAAGAGATCCAACCTCCCTACAAGCCAAAGGCGGTAAGCAGTCCCCACAGTACCACATCTCCTATCTTCTACAACCTTGTGCTGCCGTCTGTGCCAAACACGCTGTGTTCTGTGTGCTTGTGTATTTGTGGACACTGTGGTTGCGGAGTATGTTTATGTGTCATCATGCTCGGTGTGTGTTCACTCTCTGGCTCTGTGCGTGGTGGTGTGCTCCGTTTTTTGTATGTTTGCATACAGTATGTGTACATTGTGCATTGTAAAGACTTGGACATTAGTTTCGAACAGTCATAGGAAACTTCTTGTTGGCGCTATACTGATCTCGACCGTAACTTCCAATCTGAGATAATATATTTTTTTAGTAAGACCCTATGATTCTATATTATAAGTCTACCTGTCACACTTGGCACTGGCAGCTGCATTTTATATTGACCTTGCTTTAAGTGTTCTTGGCACCCAGAGCTATGGGGTGTTGGAACCCCCTTTTCTGCCCATTACCATTCCTAATCACATGAAATATGTATATAAACAAATTGGGGTGTATAGTAGTCTTGTCTTAGCAGGAAAATAAATCTCCTATCGTAAAAGCAGCCTGAGGAAAAAATAAAAGGAACAATTAGTGGTGGTGAGAACTTCTGCCAATGTTTTCTTGCCTTCCTGTCCTGGTTGACAACTGAATCCATATTGCACGGGTGTCACAGCAGTAGAAGGTGAGGGATCACTAGTGATAATAGATGAAAACATTGAAAATCCTAAATTCTCCCCCATATCCGAAGCCACAAAAGAGTGTCTGTAATTATCACTGGAGCTTTTCTATGAGTTTTTCAGTTTGTGTTTCCCAATAGGAGTATTGCAAATTACTCTATAGAATGAACCTGTATTGTCACACATTGAAATTTGGTTGCCACCAATTACTGCATGAAATGGTGCTAGTAATTGTTCCTGTTAGTGGTTATGGGCTCTGTTACATGTCACTGCAAAATATACCGTCACTGTGTAAAGCTTATCCTCTGATCCCCTGTATATTAAGTATGCCTTCAGTCATCCTGCAGATCTTCCTGACATTAGTAATATTCAATCTTGGTGACAGCTATTGGCTGCTAGGCTTGGGCATCATCACAAAGGACCAGATAGTATCAGTAAGATCAACAGGAAGAGGCAATGTCACAGGGTACAAACATGTAGATATGGGTCTCCATGCAAAGCATCGGCTGAGCTGGAGACAGAGAGCCCAGCTCTGCCGATATCTGACATCATCACGCTGCTGCAGGGAACGCCGGACATCAGAGCCGTCTGTACCCTGCTTAATAATATGGGGGCCAGAAGATGTCATTGCTAAAGATGCGGTCTCCTTACAAAGGCATGGCCATAAAATCTTTTAAATTAAAACAAAAGAAGCTGATGATCATGAATCTGAAGATATTACATTTTAGAGAGAACCTGTCACTAAGCAAGTTACCTGTAACAAATTACAGAGAAAACCTGTCACCTTCTGCCTCCTAGTAGTTTGGAGCAGCAGCTTCTCTACTCATGTGCTTGGCAGGCAGAGAATGGCAGCTGACACTTTTATTTGTGACTTATTCCCCCGAAATGAATCTGTACCAAATCCATAGAAGAGGTGTCTGAGCGATGACCAGCCTCCTCTGTGCACCCCTCTAATTCACAGCATTTGAAGGGCTATGGAACGCGGACATGGCAGAGGAAGGGAGGTCACGTGACCACGTTTAGCCATCCTCCTGACTCCCGTTTGCCTTTGTGTGACCTATTTTAGTGTGAGCAGGAGAAGCTGAGGCTTTCTGACAGTTTACAAGACAGCAGCAGTCTGAATAATTCAATCTTTGTAGTTTGCAGATACATTTATTAAAAATGCACCATCTGTTTTGCTGCTTCCTTCTGAAAGGTATACACTGCAGAGTGGTATGCATTTATTACATAACTCCCAAGCATACTGCTTGCGGTTTTAATGACATAAACGGTTGCGGTAAGAAAGGAAATCCTGGCAGGTAAAATAGGAACGTTCATGTGAGGATGTGAAGCCTGCTGGACCCGTTTTATTACATTGTAAGGGCCCGATATAAAGCCCACAAATGGTGCCAGCCTCTGTTTTATCAGTTTCTCCAATTCCCTCTCCCAGTTATGGGGAAATGAGACAATGAATCCAATTACTGTATTTTCTGGCGTATAAGACTTTTGAACTCAGGAAAATCTTCTCAAAAGTTGGGGGTCGTCTTATATGCCGAGTGCTAAAACATTGAGCCAGAGTAGTCTGCCTGTCAGACATCGGAAGGGCCCCCTTATCCACCCTCCCTCTCTACCTCCTCAATGTGTGAGATGAAGCCGACGTGCTTACTAAAAGCTGTGGCTCCAGTGGCTGAAACTGGTATTGCAGCTCAAACACATTAAAACACCTTCACTGTATCATGTGACATTTTGATTGCCAAAATTCTTTAAATTAAATGTATACAATATATTCACTTGGATAACCACAGGTAAACATTAATATGAAAGGTTGCAGTTAGGGGTGTGAAATTAGGAATGTAAATTACTCAAAAAATTTGACTTTTAAGGTTGTTGGAGACCTGGGAATTTAAAGTCAGAGTAGACATATGTAAGGCCATGGGTCCACTGCGGTTTCCCTGAGCTGGACAAAAAAATGGCACATGCCGGCACATTTGCCAGTGGATTTCCCATGACTTGCAGGCAGTTTGCCCATATCAAAAGAATTAAAATTAACATATTAAAAGGAAATCTGATGGGTTTTTTTATATTTATTTGGTGTGCGTTGGAAGAGGTAGTCTTATACCGTGAGTATACCCCAAACTCTATATTTTAGCTGGAAAAGTTGGGGGTCGTCTTATACGCCCAGTCGTCTTATACGCCGGAAAATACGGTAATTTGCATAAACTGTTTGAGATTAAGTCCATAAAGCTAGAGCCATTATTTTGCAGCAATGGCAACTGAAAATAAAATGAGTGAACATAACGACTGCCATGGAAAGGAACGTTGATGAATTATGCAGAAGGTCCACTTCCCATCTTCTCAACATATAACACACCTTTCTTGTAATCTCCTGTGGCTGTGTTCCGCTGCTGTCAGCAACCCTGGTATGATTTCCAGGTATGAAAGAGCTTGTCAGTAACCCTGCTTCCTTATATGTGACATGGCTTTCATATAAGGTGGGGAGTGAGTCCTCAGCCCTGTATAATTTACACAATGTTCCCTTCCGTCCGGCAGCTGTATGGGGCAAAAAGTACAAGAGGCTGGTGTTGCGCTACTAAAAAAAAGGGGGCACTAACATCACATCTAAAAATGTAATTTTTATTTGTGCCCACCCATAATCTTGGAAACCAGTTAATGTGGGCATACAGGGGTTCGTTCAATCGATGAACCCTTGAGTGCAGCGTGATAACGTCACCACGCAGCGATCGAATGTTAACCGGTTGAACAGAGAATCGATGCACACCGCAATCATTTCCTGTTCACTACTTTGGATGGGGACTCTGTCTCCATCCAAAGTAATGGCAATCAGACAGGGATTTACCAACATGTTGGTTCCCTGTTTGATCTAGCTTTCTTCAAGCGGGATCAATCGAGGTGGCCGCAATAGTTTCCCAAACGATCAATCACAGCGAACGCGCATAGTGATCGATTGCTCGGGAATTGATTTAAAAAAATCGACCCGTGTATGCCCACCTTTAGTCTTCAATTTTAAAATTAAGATAGAGAATAATGCACAGAAAAATTGTAGAGCAGATTTATATGATTCAACGCAACTTAGCATAAATTCCCCCCACAGTGGACAGTGAAGGCTTGTTTAGGGATCCCTATACATGAGTCCATACCCGCTCGTTCAGTGAATGTGCTCAAGCATTTGCCGATTGAATGGAGAATTGATGCGCACCAGTTTGTGCTATCAATCCAGTTCGATGCCTTGGATGGGGACCCTCCATGCCCATCTAAGGTAATGGCAATCAAACAGTGTTTACCAACATGTTGGTTCCTGTTCGATCAAGCTTTCTTTCAGCGGGATATATTGATCCTGTAGGTTGATATATGGATTTGCACAGTATGGCAGTCAAAACCCGGTTTGTCTGGTCACCTGACTTTTCCCTACTGCAGTAATACAATCTGGTCACCTCATTGCCCCGCATCTTATTAAGTAGTATAGGAGACAAAGTAGCCTGATAAACTTGCTGTACTGTTCTCCTATGCCATGTTTCTAGTTAGTATATTTAATGCAGCTAGCACTGCTGCCTCAATTTAAATGAGTTTTTTTGCAGAGGAGGACAAGCCCGGTCAAATTCAGGGGCTTATATGAATTGCATTTAAAATGCATTTTAAAGTTGTTAAATAATTCATTCATTAAAACATCCCTTGGTGCTGTGTTTTTTTTTCTAGAAGGAGATTGGGTAATGTTTACTATCCAGCATCTGCACATTTTAGGTGAAATAGTACATACATATATACTGGTATATATATATATATGTATATACATACAAACATACATACACACACAAGGCTTTGGTCATTCCTAGTGAGTGATTAAGCTGCATTTTGTGCAGATCTAGTAAATGAAGAGTACAGCCGGGTTGGAGCTTGGAAGCACACTTGTAGTGAAGCTCCCCTGTGTATTTATTACACATGTGCTCTCGCAGTTCCATTTAGCACCTTCTGCAGGTTGTCCAAGACAGTTTGTCACAGGCAGGTGAACACAAAAGTGCAACTTGCACAATAGAGAAAGGAGGAGCTAGACTGGCAAACACTGACACCTAAACGGGTCACTTAGTAATACAATGCAAAACAATCTTATATAGGATTTCAAGGTGTGAAAATAAAATAACCCTTTAATTCCTCAACTAGGGAAAAGTAGCAGATGGAGACTGAGGCCCTGTCTACACTGTTTTTCCACTGCGTACGGCATGCTGGGTAGACGTAGCCCATTGAAAGCAATAGGCTGCGACTTGTCTGTACACACTGGCACATCATAGTCCGTGGCGTGCCACATCTTACTAATGACAATACAATATCCCTGATTGGCTATGGACACAGCAGCAACAATGTTTTTCATGTGCTTTTTTTAAATTCAGTTTAATGTGGCGCTTACCGCAGGCTATCCTGGGGTTGGGCATCGCTGACAAGTCCATGGTGAAAACTAGACAAGGCTGCTACTGGCAGCATCTTCTCCATTCTGCAGGGATTTCTAAGTGCCTAGTTTCCAATGTCTCGAAATCCCTGTGGGATGGGGAAGATGCTATGGGCTACGACGTGCCTGTATGCACCGGACGCGTACAGCTGACCCGTCCAGGACGCTCATGAGAAACACAGTGGAGACTAGGCCTTAGGTCTTGTATCCACTGCATTAAAATTCTTGCTTCCTCTAAACACATGTGAACCGAACATCAGATTTCACTGCACGAGGAAGATGCTGTCCATAGTTTTAAATGTGCATTGATGTGCTTGTATACACAAGCACATCATAGCATGTCATGTGCTGCTTAGTTGCCTGCCTCCATTGTTTTTTGGCCACCATTTATGTCCTGTCCATCAGTTTTAAATAGGTCCATTATATTAACATGCCCTACACCTGGGCAAATTGAGCCCATGCAGCCCACTGGGCATCCTAGGCGTGCAATGCTGGGTCTAAATTATCTGTACCTACCTCTGTCCAATGCCTTTTCAAACTTGTCCTAGACCTTCCTTTCTCTCCCACCTCTTAATTGTAAAAAAAAAAAAAAAAAAGGGTGCCATACACTGGTCGATTTTTTTTAATCGATTCCCACACAATGAAAATGCAATAGTGATCGATTGTTCTCTAATCAATTGCAGCCACCATTTCTTCGAGCGGGATCGAAGAAAGCTTGATCGAACAGGGAACCAACATGTTGGGTCCCCATGTAAACTATCAAACAGGATCGATTGAACAGAGAATTGATGTGCCCCACTTTGCTCAATCGACTAAGCTCAAGCACAGTGCGGCAAGAAAAATCGACCCGTGTATGGCCACCTCAGCGTATTGAGTTGTAAAAGGGGCATCTAAGTGTGCTGTGTGTAGACACACTTGATGTGCAGAAGTTGTTTTTGCCCCTTTCTATAGCAGCACCCCATGGCAACTCATTAC
The DNA here is from genome assembly GCA_036250615.1 of Ptychadena robeensis. Classification (NCBI taxonomy): domain Eukaryota; kingdom Metazoa; phylum Chordata; class Amphibia; order Anura; family Ptychadenidae; genus Ptychadena; species Ptychadena robeensis. The sequence goes on from CM070039.1 coordinate 71,153,588, forward strand.
ACTTTGCCTATCATCTTCTGTCCCAATCACATAAACTATACATGGTCATCTAGTCCTGCTGCAGGATCGGTAAAGCTGGGAAATCGATCTGCAAAATAATGGACCTGACCAGCATCCCCATCCAAAGTAAATGTTGGTGCACAAAGGTTTCAAGGCCAGCATCTGCCCAGCATCGAGGCGTATCAATTACCGGTTGTTGTAAATTTAAAAACGTTCCCTTTGCTGAAATATTACAAAAGCGTGACATTTTCAGAGCCTATAAACTCTAACAATATAAAAGAATGAGGATTCTCCAAAGAGTGGTCAACTGACTTCAACATAGAAGAGGCACAAGGTACATTTTACACTGGTCAATGGGTCAACCATCAGTTACCTGTGCGAGGTAGAGCACTTGATAGGAGAGGTGCTTTCACAGATATGTATGCAGTTTCTTGCAAATACTTCACTTCAGTTTACTTTCTTAACACATCACACATCACAAACTGAAGAGCCTCCCTTTTTAAATATTTAGGCATTGGCTCTTTCTTGCCGGAGGAACACTTAGATCAGTCTGTGTGTCATTTACATGTGACTTGTATACCTAAAAGACCTTTTATAGGAAACACTGCGCAAAAAAGTGTGTAAGCCAAACGGTTTCTCTGTCTCCAAGCATCAGCAGCAAACATGTAATGTCCTCATTACCATTATTAAGTTATGCAAGCAGCTGCCCCCACAAACACTTCAGAAATGTAAAGTTTCGGTAGAATTACCTCCTGTCTAAATGATGGGGATTCAAAATGAAAGTAGATTTGATCACAAGCTAATAGGAGCAGTTTTCATTTTTCTTGATTATAAAGAAAAAAATCCGAACGTGCTACAGACTAAGGGCTTGTTTCCATTTTACGTCGGAACCCCCTTACGCTTAGCGGGGATCCCCACGTAACACATAGACATGGCCTGCTCGGCGGATGCTCTGTTTACACATCTGCCGATGCAGAGGCTTAACGTACTCAACTACATTCAGCCTTGCATCGGCGGAGTGGCTCGGCGCAGTGAAGACACAGCATCCGCCAAGCAGGTAAGTCTATGTGCTACATCTGGATCCCCGCCAAGCAATATGTTTAGCGGAGGGGGTCCCGACGTATAATGAAAACAAGCCCTAACTATTTGAACCGAACTGTAAGTATATTCAAACAGAAGCAATCTGTTAGGATTGTGTCCACCATGGTATTCGTCCTCCTGAAGGAATATTCACTTGGTTCTGTGTTCACCTGGTCAGTCCATCATTCTGTCTTCATTGTTTTTGGCGCAGAAAAGTTTAAGAAACCTTCAATACTATAGGGCACCAACCATGCAGAATAACGAACTGTTTCACATGACATCAAATCAGATACAAGATTTCAATTAGCAATTTAGTTTGGTGGAAATCTGGAACCACAAACAAGAATGTACTGTAGATAACTATGGGTAGTTGAGTTTGTTATTTTATGTTTGTCTATGTTGTATCTCATTTGCAGCTCTTGGGCCCTAAAGTTTTTGAAGTTTTTAACTTCTCTGTGACAGTCTAGCCCTAAATCTCACCATGTCACCACACATCCCATTCTGAATTCCCATGTCTTTTTATGTTGTCTCCATGTCCTGTTCATGTCTATGCTGCTTTCAATGGAAGGGAGTCTGAATGGCTTCAGATTAGAAGATCATCATTTAAAATAAAAAAAACCTCTACAGAGACACATCCATTCCAGTGCTCTTGAATAACGCAGCTATATGTGGCCATTTGGTATTTAAATTATATTAGAACCAATTTCAGTCCAAATCCTTCTAAGCTCTATTATTGAAAGCTAGAGATATATTGGGGGTTTGGATTTGATCTGTCTTTAAGGCCACTTGGGGAATTCACTTTGTCTGGATTCTCATGGTAGATGCAAAATTTGAAGCGGTCAAAAAGGGAATAAAAGGGAAATCTTGTTATGTAAAAATTGGATCCAATGTCATTTGTACAAGTGGCAATTTCCCTCACTTTAGAGATATTGGCTTTGACTTCTGTTACATCTGAAGGAAATGAAGAAGATCTCCTTAAACCTGGCTACACCGTGCAATTGACCAGCCGTCAATCACAATGTGGTGACGTCACCACGCTGTGATTGATCGTGGGTCAACCGCACGGTAGTCAATGTGCACCACATGGGCACATCAATTACCATACAATGGTGACCCGGTTTCCCGGTCCCCTGGGTTTTGTCCTTTTCCCAGCCTGGGGAAAGCAGCCAGCCTGCAGATCCTGCTCGAAGGAACCGTGGATGGCTCAGATGAAGAAACAGATTAGAGGAACATCGGCAGCCATGAGCATGCACGGCGCCCAATGTTCCTCTAATCTGTTACTTTATCAAGCCTTGTGTGCCTAGCTTTACAGAGGTTAAAACCAATCCCTATTGTTATAGCAATGGTTCTGTTACTCTGAATAGGACTCTGGAGCGTGGATGGAGGAATTCAATGTGTTGGCTTTAAACAGATCTGGATGCTGCAGACTGCCCACAAACAATTACATCGATTTTAAATTTTTTATTACCCATTTCTCATCTGAAGCCATTAAAATATACCTCTTCCCACTATTTGTGTATCAAGCACTTCTACTTCTTCAGACTTCCTCTCTTCCACTTCCAGTTTATATTTTCTTATTTTTTTAATTATTTTTTTGGTTTACATTTTCCCATGGTTTGTTTTTCTTCCCCCCTCCTTCCATAGTGCGGCCGAAACGCTGAGAACTTCGACCGGTTTTTCACCCGCCATCCACCAGTGCTTACGCCACCCGACCAGGAGGTCATCAGGAACCTCGACCAATCAGAATTTGAAGGATTTTCCTTCATTAATACTGAGTTTGAACAACTGGAGATAAAAGACTGATGAAAAGGTTGCCTGTGTTCCCCCCTCCCCCCCAGGGTACATACAGCTCTCGGCTGTCCCACTGTAATTTTTCCTAGGGTGGCTCGGCCACACTGCTCGCCCCACGACCCCTTTATTTTGCGTTCCTATAGCAGCCATCTTGCGGAGTACTGTATGTTTGATCCAGCGGGTGTGACTAGGCCTCACTGTGTGTACAAAGGCTTGTTGTCTATGAATTCATCAGTAAGCCAAAAGACATGGTGGAGTTTTTGAAGGGATAGCTTTTCTTTTTCCCTCAACAACCAAGCACAACAATTCATTTTATTACCCATGCTGCACTAGAAACATGTAAGGAACATTCTGGTTACCAAGAAAAGTTCTTCCTTCACACACTTTCCATCTTGAGGCATAGAGCATGCTTAAAAACTCCTGGACACATTGACTAGGTAGGACATAAAGACTTGGCAAGCTATGTAAGCCGAATCTCCCTGGCACAAGAGGACCATGAATTATTTGGACAAGCAAGTTACATACGATTTGTATATCTGTATGTTGTAGCATTTGTTTTCTTGTCAAATCTAAATGATACAACAAATATGGGTTTTACCTTTACTCCCAAACCTGTCCATTTATTGAACGAAATTTTATGTAACAACAGATGTGATGTTGCAGTCAATGTTGAGTCTCAAACCTAAGCATGGAGCTGCTGAAGAGTAAAGAAGAGAGAAAAATAACCAGTGAACAGGCTATGAACGTACATACTTGGTCTGATGAAGTTTAAGATAAAGCTGGGCATACACGGTTGATTCAGCGACTGTTAAAAAAAATATATGATTGATGCACAACTGATCGATTCCTTTCCTGAGTTCTGTGTGCATGCTCCATAGTACCATTGGATATAAATCGACTGAAATTTATTGATCATTGCTCTGTCAATGTTTATTAGATTTGGATCACTTTTGGACTGTCAATTCAGCTAAAAAGGAATCGATTTTAAAGTGAGCGCCTTGGAACTATCGTTTTTTTTAATTGATAGAACAGAAAATCGAACCCTGTATGGCCAGTTTTAGTCCCTCATTGACCTCTGTAGCTACAGCCAATACATTCTCATATTTCACTATGAGTACTAGAGTCAATCAAGCTTCTTATCCCCTACTGTCAGGAGTGGCTCATGTTTCCTTATCGCTAATGTAAAAACAGAATGGAAAATTTGGGGGTAATAAGGATGTGTTGAGATGTTTAATAACTAAGGGCTAATTTACATGGGGAGTTATTGACCGTCAGTAAAAAACCTGATTACAGTAACCATCCAGTTCACATAACTGGCGTTTCCCGGGCGCTTTCTGTCGCTTGCTCCATAGAGATAAAATGAGCCACTGCTGGGAGAGGGGATGAGGGTGAGCTGACTTCATAGAAATCACTGCTAGCTAGGTTTATACTGGGACCTTTGAGAAATGATTGCTCCACATTACCAACAGCTACATAGGTCTGCAGTAGATTGTTCTATGTAATGTCTATATGCTTGTTGCAAGTTAAACTTTATGATCAATATTTGGGGTGCCATTGTTGACCATCTAAAATGAAGATTTTATTTTGGCATTACCACATTTTCATGATCCAGATGAAATGTACTCATGAGGTCCAGTACTGACTGCCTCTCTTTTGCTCACAGAATTTTTCCCTGTAAGCTGTAACTCATTTTAAATGGTCTAATGTTCCCATCACATAGTCTCCTCTAGTTGTCAAAGCTACTTACCATAATTTTCGAACTATAAGACACACTTTTGTCTCTTCAGAAGTTGGTCAGTGTGTTTAGAGAATGGGTACTGTTAGTGTATAGATATGTGAAAGTTTAAGCCCTGCACCCAAGACCTCCCTCCTGGAACTGGCCTTTTGGCTGAAAGAATATAGAGTGAGCACGGCATGGTCCTGTCATAGTCCAGTCCTGCCTAATTTGCTGGAACATTCTGTATATTCACTTGATATCTGAATGGCTGTGTTTCAGTTTTTTCCCCCTAATTTTCTCTCCAAAACTTTGGGTGCGTCTTATAGTACGAAAAAAATCAGTATGTCACCACCTTATGAGATCTTCAGAAGGATGGGCACAGAAGTTCTGTATCATGTGCCCTCTCGTAGATTCTACAAAGTAGAATTGAAATCTCAATTCAACTGGTGGAAGCAGCAGCTCAGCTGGAAGTGTATATGTGTTGGGGGATATAAGTCGGCAGGAGGAATCTAGCGGGGCATTAAACATGTGCCAATAATTGAGTAAAGGGCAGTTTTAGACAGAATTACTTTTCAAGGAAGACCAATACTAAAGGATGTTATTATCTTAATGCATCACATTTAATAGTTATCATGAAAGTAACCAAAACTTTCATACAAAAATTTTGTTCCTTTCAAACAATTATTAGGCTTGTACAAAAAAAAATCTGTAGTATCTTTAGAAAAGTATAAAGAAATTCAAAACTTGAGTGAGAAGTAATCTCAAGTTTAAGTTGTTGTCTGTGTTGAACTCTGTTAGGCTATGTTCCCACTTAGGCGATTAATTGCCTGACTCTTGGAATTTTGAATGGTCTTGTCGCCATTGATAAGATCGCATGTGCGTTTTTTTCCCTGATCCCTCCCATAGACATGAATGGACGATTGCCCACCAGCGATTCTGCAGGCGATTGAAAATTGCGAGCGCAGGCGATTAAGTAAATTTACTTCACCCCCCCCAAGATAACTATCTAAGAAGGGATGTCCCACACAATGGAAGGATCTCCTCATTTACTTTTGTCTCATTCCTTTTGGGGATGAGAAGTAAAGTCTTCCTACTAAAGCTAGCCACACATGGTACAATTTATCATTCAATCGAGGTTCGATTAGATTTTGTACTTCGAATTAAAAAATCGAACATCGATTGTCATTTAATCGAAGTTCTCCACATGGGAAGCACTATAATTGAACAATTGAAACAATCTGAAATTAAATCGAAGTAATCCAAAATCGTCGATTGAATTCCTCTTACGATTTTAGTTTCAATTGGAAGTTAAAGGGAAGTAGCCTAAAAAATCGAGCCACAAAATCGAGCCAAAAAAAAATCGACCAATCGACCAAAATTTTCCAACTTGTCCGATCACTTTTCAATCGACGATTGTACCAAAAATCGCTCAACGATCATCGATTGCACTATGTGGCAGTACATCGATTAATGTTCAATCGATCTTTTTTTTTCCATCGAAAATCGACGATTGAACGCTAAAATTGTACCATGTGTGGCTAGCTTAAGACAAAGATTGTGCAATAAAAAAACCTACAGTATCCCAAAAAATATTTAAAAAAGTATTGTTTTTTTACGTTAACTTCTCTGGCCTGTTTCTATGTATATGTTATCTGGGTAGATCATGAACCGATGATGGAGGTCCTGACCCTCTGAGCTGTGTAGGTTTACCAGCATATGATGTATTAAAAGAAAGACAAACAGATATTATTTAAAAATTGTAAGGGTGTTGGTTTGCATACATGAAGCTTTTATGTCCCTTTTAGTTACATTGATTCAGTTGTGAAGCCCTCCAGTTTCACCATCATCTCTGTATGTTCGAGGCAGGGAATATTTCTGTCCAGTATAAGTCACAGCTGTGTTTAATCCCATCAGACTGCCAATTCCCTTCTGATATTTTTTTCCCTTTTGCTATGTGCTCTCCGAGTTTCCCAGCACTCCACATTCACATTTTTCACAAGGGGCCAAAACATATCGATGTCGGAGAATCCAGCAGATGTTTGTGTGTGCTAGACCCCCATCATCATCGTCATTTCTGCATGAGTGAAGGAGATAATGCACTAGCACAGCGAGTGCCCCAGGCTCGGCTACAAATTGGCCATTCCGCATGCAGCCTTAGCCAAGCATTAACTCATTACCCTCTTCAGATTCTGGGCTTAGAACAGAGGGGAGTCCTCACTGCTCCACAAACGGATTGTCTGTGCTTTTCACCGATTGGTGTAGGTGAGCTAGTTTTCACCGAGGAGTTGCCTGTGAAAATCTGCTGTATTACCAAAAGTTCAAAGAGCAAAATCTAACCCCAACCCATTCACAAATCATTTCCTTATTACAAAGTAAATTTATCATTTAACCCCACTTATTCCAACTTCCTGTAATGTGGTGACAACTGTTGTCAGTGTCCCTAGTCTGGGACTACGTGTGCACATGCTCTATAGCTCAGGAAAGCAGTGGTACGTATGATGGAAAGCTTATAACTTATAAAAAGTACATGTATTGTACATACCAGCCTGAAACACACACTGCACATGCATTATTCAGGTTATCACTATCAGGATGACATTAGCAATAATTTTCAGCCTTTATTGGGCTTGTAGAAAGGAAGTAGCTGAAACGTGCAATAATTGGTGTCATTATTAAACACTGCCAGCGATTGGATATGTTACATTCGTTAGCAATAAGTGGTAACAATGTTGAATTTCAGTCATGCTGAGCCAGAGAATCACCTGCATGACACTATGCCCTAAGAAAGGGCCAAACAAAATGAGATCGAAATAGAGAATTTGAAGTAGAAATCCACTATGTTTTGAAACCATGTCCCTTTAATTGCCAGTTCATTTCAATGTTCTTCTGTTCTAAAGCATTGAATGGCTTAGGTTTCCTATATATCATTAAAATTAAAACTTCCTGTGGATCAGGTGTCCTTTAGTGTCATCACATTATAACTTTAGAACCCAACTGAAGTTTTCAAGTGTACCTGAACTTGGGAACCTTTTTTTATACCAACCTGTGGCTGAGCTCTCCTTACAGATTCGTTTGTACATCATATACATGATCATGAAGTTAATGACTCTTCTCTTTCTGCACTTTCTTCCCCCTACAGTGGCTGGCTAATTACATTGCATGTCACAGCAAGTTAGAGAAATTTTTTATATTGTTTAAGTGGCGATTACAGAGCAAAAAACTGAATTGTGCGGTCAGAAATAAAGGATCAGATTACACACTATGCAGATAAAGCCATTTTAAGTATTTACAGAAAGCAAGATGGCAGCCCCACAGGAAACAAAGACAACATAGTTGTCAACTCTATGCAATAAGGTGAAATGATCCCCTACACTAACAAAACAATATTAATAATATACACTGTAGAACATGACAGAAATGAGATCTAAAGAATAAACGTTAGGTTGAGGTTTGCTGTCAGTAATAACTGACTACATGCTTTCCATGTGCATCAAAACAAAATAAGCACAAAGTCTTTGGCTAGGGCTCCACCATGTGCTGGCATCCGCCTTTATGTTACTGTGGGCACACATGGGCTGTGTCGATGCGGGAACCGTCAGATTGGGAGCTGTGGAGACAGCCCTGTTAAAGCCCCATTGCCATCAATGGGTGGCTTGTGCACTATTAAAATCCCTGGGTTCAATGCAGGGGCTCAACGCATAGTGGAGCCCTAGTCTTAGAGCCCTTTAACATAGGAAACCTTTGTACCTTCACCCCTGGCTGCATTGCATTACCCCTTAATGCAGCAATAAAAGTCATGACCCCTGCCAGCATGCTGCAAAGAGGAACTGCAGCTTTTTGGGTTGGTAGCATATATGGTCCTCAATTACATGTTCACTATCTAATCCCACTGTAAAACCTAGTCTGTAAAGATTGATGCCATCTACATTTCATAGCGCTTTGTTTGATAAGCCAGTGTCATTGTAGATCTTGACAGGCATTTTCCTTGTCGTAAAAGCTCCCAAAATCTAGAAAGTATGTAACTCCACCAAAGCGAGAGGAGCAGTGAACACTCCTGAACAGCCAGGAAAGTCTGAACCACAATGTAAAGAGGCTAGAGCAGGGGTGGGCAAACTTTTTGATTCGTGGGCCACATTTGCTTCTCCTATTTGATCGAGGGGCCAGACCAAGAGCCTGTAATGGCCAACCCACCATGCATGGCCGGCATCACTAACGATGGCCATGATGTGTAATAGTCAGTGTGACAGGGACTTTGTTATATTTTCAATTTTTCTGCACTTAAAAAATAAAATGCTCATTCATTGTAATGCACCATGAGGATGCGCCCACAGTGTCATCACATGATCTTGCTACTGCATTGTCCCCACAGCAGTGTTTGGACACCTCTAGGCATTATGTGCACTCCACAAGTGGAGTGAAGCATCTTTTCAACAAGGTGACATAGGTTACCAAGGTGACAAGGTGACATTGATTATGTAATAGATTTGAGCATAATCGAGCACTGTGCGTTTTCGTTGCACACGATTTTTCTCAAAACTATTACAAAATTTTAGACATCCTGTCTTCTTTGGAGCGGCATCAATCGATGCTTGGCTGAACAGGTTTCCAACATATTTTAAGCTAGGCATACAACCTTGTTAAATTTCCTTTACTTTAAATGGGGACCAGTAGTGGGTGATATCGATGGCGCAGCAATGCTTCCCCTTAATATAGATGCTGCGCACGATACTCCTCGAATTCATGGGTATCGACCCATGTATGCCAACCTTTAGTTTGCTTACCCTTGGGCTAGATTGGGTTAGTATTCCAACAAGAACCTCAAGTCATTACAATGACAGGTCACTGCAAGGCCAGGAGATGTCTAGTCATCAATATAGGCATCCTAGACGGGATGAAGAGAAGAGAAGGTTTTTCTTTTAAAACTGCCATTATGGGTATGACATTGAAATCAGCAACCTACCTACAGCCCCTTTCATCCTGGAATCATCATAAAACTATACTGGGATACAGCACACACCATGCACATTTCCTGATGATCCTGCCCTCGTTCTGTTACACCCTGAATCCCAAGCAGTGCTGCCAGTTCTTTGCTGAACAAAAGAACACCTCTACTTGTATCAACCCAATGCTTTTTGGGGGGGGGGGGGGCGGGGTTAAAAAAGTACTTAAAAAAGAAACCATGGGGACATGTGCATGTATTGTAGAGCTCTACACATTTCTTTGAATTGTTTCCCCATTTGTACATAATTGGGCTTAGGCTTTGTTTATACCTATCCAATGTATGTCCATTGGCATGAATATTTGTGTCTTTCATGTTAACAGGCCCATTGGCTAGTGGTAGATTTTTTAATATGTGTAACATCTGTTGCCCAACACATAGACATGGATTAGTATGAACCAGGCTTTAATGTTTTAAAGTCTTCCCACATCCGTTTCTGCTTTTCTTGGAGCTCCATGATGGTATCTACATTTTACCTGTCCACTACCCAAAACTTTACCTGTCCGTTTCTACATGTATATATCAGTACAAGTATATGAATTCTGTGAAGTCAGGTATGAGAGAGAGTGGAAAATAAGCCTTCAATTTCAAAAGAGAAATACCATCTTTGGTTTTAGCAATGATCATCCAAATGGGTCTTCACTGGTTCATGGGTTTATATTTTTCTTGAAACCTACAAGGCTATATCACGTTGTATAGATCATGTATATCTACGCGAACCATCCCAGTGCATGCCAGTAAATGAAAAGGTAAATACTCCATATGATATTATGGAATGGCATGACATGGCATGTCTGGGGTTACCCTTTGGAAGGACTTTTTTTAGACTGATCAGGTTGCCTGAAGCTAGGTCCCTTTTCCAAGACTGAACCCCCTATGGTATGCAAATAGCCAAATATTTCAGCAAGAAATGGGTGATGTTTATACTGGTGGTCTAACAGATAATATTGTTCATATCTTCCAAGAATCTGTCATCACAGGGCAATAAATTGTAAATTTTTCTTATTCTTTTTCTTTGGTAAACCATTCTGTTCTATTTTTCAAATATTTTCAGCCAATTGTGTTTTCAAATGTGTAAATGTAATGTGCCAATTCGATTTCCATATTAATAAAATGGAGTAGATGGCAAAGAGAATCCAAATACCATTGAAATTTAAGAAGGCAAATATGTCTAATATTTAATGTTTTTTTGCCTCCAAGTTCAAGAGATTTGGTTGGTCCTATTTATTAATAGAGGGAACTCTAGCCACAGAACTCAAGCCTTTTGTGTGGAATAGCAAAGATGTCCTTTGTCAATCATTATCAAGACTGTGAACGTATGGATAACTCACCAAAAGCTTTTTAGTCACAGCAATGAAAACCAGGAGACCCCCATACACCTTTAGATCACTCCATACAATTTCCTTTAGATCTACCAACAACTATGTTGTGCCGAGTCCTCCCTGATAGAATACACGGTGATTGGAAGGTTTAGAAAGCTCCTCATATTACATGGTTTTGGTAGAACAAAAGTTGATTGTAAGGTGTATTGGGGCCTTAAGTGGGTCTGAAAATGCTGAAGCTAATCATCATCTTTTATATATTCATTAACCAACATATAAAACATTCACTGTTTAGACATTCTATTTAATGTATGGAATCAGGTTATCAAATTAGGAGGGATGAGTTCCACACTTGTACTTGCCATGCTCACATCAAATGTCAATGAGGCAGAAAATATTGAAATAACGGGGAAAAAAGTGAAGACAAATGTTCCCTTGCAGACATCTGACCAGTGAGATCTTAGGAAAGATCTGTTTCCTGTTGTGTTTATGGGTCAGGAAGTGAAAGGAAATCTATCAGTTGCACAGATTGCAAAGAAAAAAAAATGCACCTGACTGGGTACTGCCTATTGTATCATTGACCATGGATAGAGAAAGGCCAAATCCACCCAAACTCCATCATCATCTTGTAGGTCTCAGAGGCCACACAGATGTTAGTGATTCATTTGCATCATATTATCTTTCCTATAGGGCCATAATACATACAGATTTATTTATTTTTTACTTTTGACCTCCGATCTGTCCTCTGCCAATAATAGAAGACCGATGCGGAGTAAGTAAATCAACTTTAAACAAAAGTTCAAAAAAGCAGTGTTTTAAAATTTCTGAGAAATAGAGGTTTGTATTTCAGTTGTTGCCTTCGATAGGCTTGCAATGCTCCATTGTTGTCAGGCTGATGTTTCTGCAGGGTCCCATAACGAGGGGTTAAGGAAGGAGCATACCCATCTTTGAAGTGATCTCTCATTTCAACCCTAAGGGCACGGCTAGAGGAGTGCCCGCTCTGTCGCTATCTGTGTCCCTATTTCGCGGAAGAGACTACCAGGGCCTACGTTGGTGCAGCGTGCTCCGTGTAGCATGGTAGAACAGTTGCTATGGTAACTGTCAGAACATGTGAGCTTTGGGCATCTTGTGGAGAGATGGGTGAAGATCTGCTTCTGCTGCAGGGAATTAACCCTTGTGCTAGTGGAGGATATAGATTACGGGTGGGAATATCCTTCCACTCTTTAAAGCAACAACAAGAGTCGTGCTTCAAATACAATTTACAGTCATCTCTGAAAAGCTTATTTGATTTGGCCAAGATACATAAAATGGTAAAAATTCCAATATGAATACTCCTGGTCTCCAGGACCATGAAATGTGCTCGCTACACTCTACTGCATCCTGCACACAATTATCATTGTAAGCTCGAAGTTGCATCTCCCCAGACAGGGTGGGGAAGGCTCAGGTGGAACTTTTTCCATGAACTGTTTGCTGTGTAAGAGTAGCCATACACGGGTCGATATTTTTATTTGATCGACCAACGAATCAATAGTTTGTGCAAAAGTTGACCTGGGTATGGCTATCTTAAGGGTTGCCATACACTGTTCGATATTTCCGTTTGATCAACTTAAAAATTATAGATGTTTAACCTCCACGGCGGGCTGCCATCGGTGTTGCCGAAGGCGCGGGGGGGGGCAGGACTTCACAGACCTCCATGTTAATGGAGAGGCATTGCATTCCCGAACCACATCACCGGCATTGTGATCGCTGGGCAAATCCCTTGGGAGGTTAAGTCGACCGATCGTGAATCGTTTCCTGCACACCTGATACAATGGACCAAAACTAGTGAGTATCGAATGACAAACATTGGACATGATGGTAAATTTTTATACAAGTATCTGACGTCGTACAAGTATCTGACGTTTTTCTAGGTGTTTCATTTAGTATACAATCATACTACGGAGCATGCGCGCCATAGTACGATCGTGAATCGATCACGCTTTGTGATGGTATTATTTATTGCAAACAAATCGATACGTGTATGGCCAGCTTGAGAGATATAAGAGGGCTTCATCACCGCCATTTTCTCATGGCTCAGCAGTTGGTATTGCTAGGACACAAAGTGACCAAAATTTTAAAATAATGAGGTCTACAAAATGGTATTTTACAGGTGTCCTATGACCCCTTCATGCCCCCCCAGGCATAATTTTCATTTTGAGTGAGTGGTTGTTGTATTTTGATCTATAGAAAGTGTTGTATGAAGCTCTTGGTTATTAAAGTTTATTTTACAGATGCATTATATATAACAAGACTACTGGTGAGCCGTGTGTGTGTTGTAGAGTGTGTGAGCAAAGGTTTATGATGGCAGCCAGTGTAAATGTATGACTTTCATCCTTTTCATAACATAAAAACACACACAATGTTCACCTAGAAGAGCCAAAGCAGAATTGCAATAAACAAACTTTTATTGCAAATTGGAAGCATCCCCCCATCCCATCCATTTCTCTCCTGTGGTGCTGTTCCCCTGATAACAGAGAGTTTGTTCACTTCTCCCCTGCTGCAGAAGGACAAGAGAGACACGTCTAACTTTGACAAGGAGTTCACCCGGCAGCCCGTGGATCTCACCCCCACGGACAAACTCTTTATCATGAACTTGGATCAGAATGAGTTCGCTGGATTCTCCTACACAAACCCGGAGTTTGTTATCAATGTATAGAACACAACGGAAGAGCTCAACACATACTCAAAGCCTTCAACTGTAATATGGTGGGTAGAGCCTCACCTAGGGCTAAGTTAAACCTGCTGGCATTTTGGTACCAGAAACTTAGGCAACTGAAGAGCTAAAAAGTGTGCCTATTGCCAGCACCTAGAGGAAGCTGCCAATTTCTGAACATCCTTTAGTCAGTCATTTTAAGTAGTATGGTTGAAGATGCACCCAAGACCACTTATGGGAGGAACATAGCTGTGACTGAAAAATTCTAGCGATTGGTTAATAAGATAACAACTTACCAATTTGCAAATAGTTACCGGTCACATGGTTTGTCTCCTTGCCTGCTAAGTGTTCTTGGCCAACTCTTTACCCAATCTATCTGATAATCTAGATGCCTGTGATCTACCATTTCGTTTCTAGCAAGCTCCTAATTCATAAAGTGGCTGCTTCCACACTGTGCTACAACTGAACAACTTTTGATGCACTTAAAATAGGCTTGGCCTAATACTATGCCTAATAAATCTACAACGGACGCCTACCTTAAAAAAGAGATCCTTGTGCCCTTGGACATCCCTTGGCTGCTGCACAACTTCCATGCGTACAACACACAGCAGAACTGATGTCTGAGCTACAGTGATGATAACACAACACCACTGTATGTAAATAACCAAGCTTTAGCAACAGTTCCCAATGGGAAACATTGTTATTGGAGGTTTTGGTCTTGTTCAAAAACCATCACGGGTTGAGCATTTGAGGCCGGCAGTAAAATGGAGGAATTGTAAGTGTTTGATTGACCAAATGAGCTCCAAAATCTCTCCCAAGTTCCACTGTATACATATATATGTATTTGTGTATGCAAAGACATGTATATTACAGATATATTATATTTTAAGGTGAAATGAAAAGATTGACATATTTTATGTTTGCATTAAATGATATTTCTTGTGTAAAATACAGTGCAGTTCCGGCTGGTAGGCCTAATTGGCTTGAAGCCACTTCTTTTAATTAGAGGTAAATTTTAAGAGTCTATTTTAAATGTATAATCTCTACTATTTGTTTTTCCAAATTAAAGCTGAGCATGTACAAAACAAAAATTCAGGTATGTAATATAACAACATTAGATATGTGTATGTATAAAATACAACAAGTGATTGTGAATATCTGAAGACAAACGTTTGTGAACATCCCACTAAATTATTGGGTTGGTTCTGTCAATTCAAAGATACTATAAGGGATTTAGTCAATTCTAAATTTTCAACACCTTTCAGCCTTTTGACAAGAGTTTGGGGAAGACTTTTTTATTTTTCCGTTTGACTGTACCCCTTTGCACACCATAAAGATGAGTATGATGGGTCTGGTTTGGAGGAAGCTAAGATAATGCCTGACCAAAGCTTGTAGAATGGAGTTGCTTATCAGTTTGAGCCAACATTCTATAAATAAACCTGAAATAGATTTCATGGTCAATTGTCCATCTGCTTGTGTCAAAATAGTGTGTCTGTTGGTTTCTAATAATGGGCACAGCAGTATGGAAGGAGGAGGAGCACCATTGTTAACCAGTCAAGGTTTACTTCATACAACATTGTCAGTCTAACAGGTCAAGCTTACTGGCAAGAACAAGAGATGGCATCATTCTTATGTCAATGGTGTTGGTAGTTGACCATTGTGTGCTCTATAAAGTGGACCAATCATTGAGAGATTATGTAGCTGTCCTGTTTATAACATAAACTGCCTTTCCAGTTGGTGTTATAACTTTCTGAAATATCCAAACTTTTTATCCAGCTCCGGTGTTACTCTTGGTACTTTAAAGCATGTCCTGCATATAGCTGTATGAAAGATCAACCCTACACTCCGACAATTCGCATTTATTAGAGTGTCTTCAGCAGTCGTATCCTACAGAATCCCTCAGTGATTGGCCTGCTTTAAACATGGTAGAAAACATGCTATTTGGCAGAACTGCCTGGAATACAAGACCTGAAATTCCATTGGAAGGTAACATTTAGCGGTTTTCCTGGAGTGGCATGGAATATAACTTTTGTAATGAAGACACAGGGTGGCGTACCCTGTGAAATGGCCAATGTCAACCACCAGGCAAGTCATATTTAAATGCTGATTCATTCATGGTTTAATCTGGTTACTATGGGTTATAACAATGTCCCGTCTCTCTTTGTGGAGACCTATTGGATAAGCTAGTAGTTACATTTTAATAAAGCAAGGATTGTGTGCATGGTTCTCTATATATAATGTAGCTTGTCTTTTTATATTTGTTCTATTTCATTTGTCCATTTCATTGACATTACTGCAATACTATTCTTTCAGCACCAAATTCTGTAGTAGACTGCAACTATTTGTTGCAGATTTTATTAAATTGTATGTGTATTTAAATCCAGGCACTGCACCATGATTGTGGACATTACTTGTACATACCAAGTCAATGTATATCATGCTTGACTAACAGATGCCAACAGATTCAGCAATAACATTACCGATGTGCTTTGATAGTGATCTGCTCAGTTCAGAAGGTTAACTATATCTCAATTGATAAGTCCTGTGTACTAGCCTTGTCCCCATCTATATCTGCCCCCTGTAAACCATTCCTATAGTGAAGGCCCTTTGAGAAGACAAGGCTATGGACAGTTCTCAAGCTCCAACATGGACAGTATCACAATGCAGTAGATGTCTAGGTAAAAATGTGATATGTGAGCTAATAGTCTTACATTTTTCACATTTGACTTTTATATATGAAAAAGGGATCATGGGGTTGTGTCTCACAGTGACCAGTCCTAACCCTTGTTTTAATTACCCCCAAAATAAAACCTCACTGGTGCCATCTGATTCTATATTTCTCTCTAACACAAGATGTCCTGACTGTTCGAGAGGGACCGGAAACTACAAGAATTTCTGTTAATTCTTCTGTGACAAGCACTTCCATTAGGACACGATCATGCTTTAGAAATGTTTACATGTAACTGTTAAAAGAGAAGATGAGAATTTCTGTTGACGGGCCCACATTAGAGCAGATGCAATAAAGAGTGTAATGCTACTTTGAATAATTTAAAGCTTTTACATAATGTGTTCGCAACCATCGGCAGTCGAACAGAAGGAATCGTCTAGGCATCTCCATCCATTTCCACCGAGCCTTTTCTTTTCTATGTACGCGTCAAGGTCAGGCGCCGGGCCGCTGTATTTTTCATCCAGGGTTTTCTTTATTGTATGACAGATTTCAAATTTTTATCTAATCTATGTGATTATTCTAGGAGATAGGAGGCAATCTGGTCAGTTAGAGCTGGACTATTGTGAGAAGACAGGAAAAAATAATGCTTTAGAGGTAAGTGCCAGCACAGAAATAGCTGGCGTTTATCGTTAAGTGTCAAAAGAAGGAATGAGCAGTTGTATGTCACAAAAGAGGGAAAGTAAGCGGTCTCATATCTCTGAATGTCAGAAATAAAGATGTTCTGCATGGTTGCCAACTTGTCTAGCTGCATGGTCACCAGGATTTGTAGGCTTTATCAGAATGGACTATATTTCTATATCCAAACTAGTTACCTGCCAATGCATAACATTAGAAACCAGCATAAAACCAGGTTAGTAACACAAGCACCACCAGTGGATAGTGTTACATTTAGGACTGTATGGAAATATGGAACCAGTTCTTCTAAAGGGCTGGTAGGAAGGCTACTGTACTGTTTAATCATTTCTGACTCGCTAATCTGGAACAAGCTATAAATTAAAGGGCTTTATCTGCTTAATTCTAGTTCCAGGACCTCTAAAAGTATTGGAGAAACCTGGCTACTAGATTTCTTAAGCCAGCCATACACAATCGGATTCCATGGCCGCTCGATCACCCATCCGATCGATTCCGGCGATTCTGCCGGGAATCGGAGGTGTGATCGAGCGGCCAATTAAGAGAATCCGATCGCAGCATACCACCTTGTCCAACGGATTCCGGGACGATTTCGTGTCCGATTCCATCTCCGACTCCACCTCACAAATGGCAACTCCCCCTGATCTGTGCAGAATCGGATCAAAAAGACCAACATGTTGGTTCTCTGTCAGATCCGATTCTGAGCCCCTGATCAATCGGATGCGATCGATCGGACCAGGTGGGCTGCACACGATTCCGGCACGATCGATTCGCGTGCACGCGCCCGGAATCGATCGTGCCGGAATCCCGTCGGAATCCGACCCGTGTATGGGGGCCTTTAGAAAACCATGAAAAAAAAAAGAAAACCAGTAATGGTAGCCTCCATACATCTCTTGCAATAGGTGTAGAATTCTGGCATCAGCCTCCAAGGGGAGCAGTATTGCCACTTGCCAGGTGGTGTGAAAGTGCTCGGCCTAGTGTCTGGCTGGTAGATATAAGCAGTCATGGGTCGACCATGACATACTTTTATCCAGAAGTATTGATTAATATGTTGGCAGCAGAGAATAGGATCATCGATCAATAACTGGGGTGGGTGGCCCTTAAAAAGTCACTATCACTTTATCCTACATGAGCAAATGAATCTGGCAGGCTTGTCAATAGAGATGGTCCAATTTTTGAGAAAATTTGAGTAGTTTGATTTTATGAGTTAATTGCGAAGTTTCTGAGCATGGTAACATCACCAAACGTACTGAAGATGTAGAGAAGGGTGTAGGGCACTGGTGGGCAACTAAGGTGATATGGAGGGCCACAAGTGCGGCCCTCGACATCACTAAGGGGCCGCACATAACATGTAGGAGCGCCAAAGTTGATTAGGAAAGCCAGGTCAGTGTGCGACCACTACACATGGTGATATATGGAATGCCCCATATACATCAACAAAGGTTATGTGATTTAGATATTATCAAAGTAGTCTGGTGAAAGCATAGGGGCTATCTGGGTCACTCATTTGCTTTTGTCGTATGCCAATTAATGTGCTCAGCTGGAGGCTCAGCGAGTCCCTCTCCTCTTACCAGGCGAGGACAAGTCGGTGTAGGATCAGTGAACAGGTGAGTTCCTATGCATTAACAAGTTTTTAGGGGCCGCAAGTGGAGGACCAAGGGGGCCGCCAAACAACACTCAAAGGGCCGCAGGTTGGGCACCTGGGGTGTAGGGTATACAACAGAAAAAGAAAGTATTGCTCTAGCACAAATTTTCCTAATTTATGCAAAAACTACATATGCCAGAGCACTACTTTTTTTTTTTTTTTTCCCAAAGTTCCCAAAACCCTTTACGACATCTCTAGCAATTTTGGTGATGACACCATGTTGTGGGGTTTTGCAGTCAACTCACAATGTGTCACAATGTGTCTTGTCACTATGGGCCCAAATAAGTATGCAAACAGTAGTGCATTAACAGTAGGCAGTTTTATACATAATGGTGCGATATGTGATGACAACCCTAAAGCATATACCGGGGTATGTTGGCAGCTACTATACAAGGGCACTGGTAGATGATAAAATTCGCAGTGCCATTAATTTAGATCAGCAATTACTGAAACATGAAATGTAAATTGGCCATAAACCAAAGCAACTAGACAGGGTAAGATTAATACTACAACTATGCATACTTGTAATTGCAGCTGTTGCATGTGTATTCCCTATACTCCTATATGTTCTATCATATAAAGTACATCTTAAGTGTGGACGGATCAGATCCTCTTTCAGGTTTTTTCTGCGGTCTGTGACTCCAATTGGGAGATCCCACTCAGTATTTGTTCATGTGTAAATTGTCATTAGGACATCGAATAATGGGAAATCTAAGATTATTAGTTGTCCTTTAGATATTCTTTCTCCAGAGATACCTACTCTAATCACAACTGTCCAAGTGGGGGTTACTCTCCTTTAAAAAAAAAAAAAAAGTTATTCCTGTCTCATAGACAAGGAAATACAGGCAAATCTCTCCAAGACTTTGGGTGTACCTTGTTAACTTTTGATCGGGATCGACCAAAAAAATATCTACAGTATATCCAATGGTCAAACAGATAGAGGTAGGATATTGGAACACCTACAAAGGGCTTTGAGGAATATTAATGGGGACCAGCGTATACCACGTTCTAGTTAATCTTCTTATAACTAGCACAGAATGTAATATTGATCGCTCCTTTTTTAGCCGGGGTCAGTGCTTGTTGATATCTAATCGGTTTGTAAACTTAAGCTGCACTGATGAGGCTGCGATGTTCCAGGGTGATAAATTCTCCTTACTGTTGGAGATCAAAGTTAATTTGTTAATCACTGCTTAATTGGAGAAATCCCAAACCATTCTTCTGTCAACAATCCTCAAGGTCTTTAGTGAACGTCTGTCCTTGTGGATTAACCCATGGATAAACAAGATTAACTGTACCGATGTCAATAATTGATGCGTAAATGCTTCAAATTAAAGTTTGGTGCCAAATAGCTAACATCGAGTAGTGACTTCCAGGAGGATTTGTAGATTGGCATGCAATACATTTACATAACCACTTGGGTACCTAAAATCTAGCGTTCTAGTAGACCTCCATCCCCTTTTACAGGGTTCTAGTAGACCTCCATCCGCTCCACTAGCACTGCCAGCCAATGAGTAGAAGACAGAATGATAAGAGAAAGGCAGAAGAATTCTCACAGGTTAGAAGTTGTAGTTCTACAACAGCTAGAAAAGACAGCAAGGCATGCTGGCTTGTGTAGTTCTTTAGCAAGTGGCAGAATGTAATGCTTGCAGTTGTAGTTTCTTGACACAGCACGTTGGTTCTTTGCCTTTTGTGCTATGTGCATCAGCAGCCTAGGATACAGGAAGCTTGTAACTGCACTGATCCCCTATGAATGACAACTGAACCCAGAGGATTTGTATGTGTGTAATTCAGGTTATATTGCCAAGTCGGCACTTTGAGATAAATAATTGGGTTTTGGGTTACAGTTTGGGCACTCGGTCTCCATCAAGGTTTGCCTTCACTATATATTCGCTATAGAAGCACACTTGTGGTATTATGATATATTGCCAGCAGATATTTGAATTTTTCTGAAGCTTCTAAATTTCAGGTCATTTCTACAGCTTTTACCTAGTTGTAAATCATCCAAACTAAGGATTCCTGGAGATTCCGCTATGCTGTTATTGAAGTGGATGAGTTATCTTTGTAGAAAATAGACATCTGGGTGTATACCAAGACTGACCATCTTTGCATTGCCAATAGCCAAGTAAGAAGCAGTGGATACTCACCCTCCTGGATATATATCGAACACAGACAGCTATGCTATATATTTCCATACCACAATATTATTTAGTCTATCTTCCCCAACTGGAACTGGACATTCATATACAGATCTGCCAGACCAGGGGCCATGGTCCACCTCTCATATTGCATGTTTTCTGCAACCCGGATAAAGCTAATGTTGTGTTGTTTCCAAAAAGTAAAATCACAAATAAAAATGTGGAGAATGAGGGGTTAAATGAAGCTGGGGTTTCACTTTAAATGTTCTCAGTGGAGAAAAAGCAATATATCCTGACTGCTCATTTCGTAAAAAAGACGGATCTCTTTCACTTGCCATCCACAGTCACCCGCTGGTTTACACAGCAGCATTTTTTTTGAAGTTATTCATTCAGAGATGTATTGCCAGTGTGATGGGCACCAGGGGAGAGCTAAATCCTTGGAACAGAGATGCTGGAGACCCTATAGGGGTGCTTTACATGTCATGTTCTTTTAATGCTCCACTCTTTAGCAATATTGAATAGTCTTGCATTAATGATGCATATTACTTTATACAGAGATATTAATTATGCAAGTTACAATGTCAGCCCAACTTCTTCTACCTCGCATGCTCATCAGGCATTACTTCACAGGGTTCTCAGTGATTGCTTCAAAGTGGACCATCAAATCCAACCGCTCAAAGTAACTTGAAAAAGTTTGAGTGAGTCCTGTAGATGCATAAAGTGAGATCTTTCACGGCCTAGTAGCCTGTGGTTTATATCTCCTAAACAGTGCTGTTTCTAGCCTTTCGAGCAAGTTCTTTCTTAGGGCCCCCTGTGGGTTGGTGGGTGGGAGTAACGGCCCAGCTCCTAAACCTGATATTGATATTCAATTGTTTTTATTTTCACTAGCTAGTCCAACCAGTTACAATTTTCTTGATTTATTTGGCAAAATGTACCCCCTCACCATGTCACTGATTTAAGTCCATGAAAACATATATTCCTTTGTCTTACCAGGATACCCTTAAGTAACCATCAATAAACACATTTGGTGTAAGTTCCTAAATTCCAGAAGTTCCCAAACTTTCCCTGCAGGGCCCCTTTTTCTATAGCGAAACATTATAGAGCCCCCCTCATTCACACTACACAGGTTCAGAATGAGGGCCAGCACAAAGACATGCATCATATATACACACACACACACAAATCATACAGAAACACTCATCATTCACATAGAGACACACACATAACATTCACTCTACCTACTTTCTACAGCTAATTCCTCTATGGTTGTCTTGATTGGCTGACAGTGGTGGGGGAGGGTGCGTGGACTGTGCAGTTCGCAGAGGGAAAACTGTGGGGAAAGATCTCTCTCTCTGGCTCACATAGAGGGCTCTAAGTGCCGCCTCGGCTGGCCCCCTAGCTGCCCCCCCCCCCTGAATATCTCGAGTTTGGGAACCACTGCCATATGCCCCTTTACTGAATAGAGAATGAAGCCCACTTAAGTCACTTTCTAACCAACCCCCTATGTGCTTAGTGGCTTTTCTATGTGGATTCCTAATTATTTTTCCTTCCCCTTAATTAGTATGAAATACCTTCTCTTCGACTAGATTGATAGTGAAGCAACTGTGCTGCTCAGGAGGGTCTATGGCATGGAGAGTTACGAAGTCTAGTGCCTGTACTCAAAAGAGGGCAGAGGACTAGTCTCCAGTATTACCAGTGATCTCCCTGAAGCTGATCGCCACTAAATTACTATGCACTGTGTCATCTTGGGTGAGGAGGGTTTTGCTTCCCCATGGCAGAGCCCCCAGCAAAGAAAAAAAGAAGCTGCACAATAATGACTAGAGTCAATAGTGAATAACATGCTGAATGCTTGACATTCAAACTGTAAGTAGAGTGAAACGGAGCCAGCCAGGTACCTCAGCTGCAGTACTCGATTAGCTCCGTTTCAGTCTGCATATCATTTACATACATTGCACCCTCTTATTAACCATTTCTAGTGATTACATGTTTAGGCTACTGACTCAGATTCAGAATTAGGTCTAGAATCTTTGAAGCAAACTCTAAAGCGCTGTATAAGCTAATGGTAGCATCCCGATAAAATGTGTACGGAGATCTCTGGTCAGCCTCATTAAGTGACCAAGCGGCCTGCAGTTTTTACTTTTTTGTGGCAGACACCAGTGGGGTGTCTCTTGCTCATCCTCCCTCTTCACAAAGCAGAACCTTGAGCAGACCGCCTATACGGAAACGGCCTCATGAAACAATCTGTAACAATTATTTTAGGAATCGAAAACTGAATGTGTATACAAAACTTGAGGCCCAGTGGTGGCTGCCACTGGCAATTCTGTGTCCTGTAGTCATAGCCCAAAGACTACTGCGCTCCTTCTATCTGCCTTGGAGTGACAAAATGCAGAGGATAAAACCCCATCCAGCCTTATGTAACCCATTGTGCAGCTGACATCTAGATTCCTCATGTAAGCATCTAGAAGAAGAAAAAAAAGTATTTTTTTCTCTCATTTTCCCCTTAAACACATTATCTGCTCTGATAAGCTTGAATTGCACCAGCCTCTTAGGAGAGGCGAATGCTACTGTCCCACATATCCGAATAATGTCTCCATTCCTCCTCTGAGTCAGCCAACACTCATTAGTGCAAGGAGAGTTTAATGTAAAGACTTCCCAGGCAGCAGCTGGAATGGATCTATTAATTTATGGGCTGCAATATTCCCTAATAAGCTGTCATAGCGCGAGGAAAGCATCAATGGCCAAATCCCGGTGACGGCTGTGTACGGTGTGCTATCGCCCTTTATTACAGGGACGCAGTGTAAAATGTTCGGTGTGTCACAAGATACAAAGTCATTTAAGCCCTGGAATAGGCGACGCAAGTCACAAACCGTGAAGTCACTGGAGAGGGCTTTATCTAATTAATGTCTAAGCATTGCCTGAACGCAGAGGAGCCAGCCACAATGTACAGTCAGATAGTAGTTGTGAAATGGCAATCCAGCCTCTTCAGTAATACAAACAAATCGTATGCAAAGTGATGGGCAGCCAATTGGAATTTATCAATGATCGGGTAAGTTGGGTTTCACCTGAACCAGCCAACACTGATCCAGTGATTATCGATCATAGGGTACAGTTAGGTTAGGGTTGCCTAAAGGTGGCCATACATGGGTTCCATATATGCCTACAAGGACTGGAGTTGGGAGAGCCCATGGAGAGCGGTCACTGGAACAGGAGGTGAAGAGAAATCTGTCCGGTAAGAGAGGCAGCTATTGGAAGATGTCTTAGTGGAATTTGTCAGGTCAGCCTTGGGTTAAACCCAGATCCCAAAGGGGAGTCTCAATTGTCACTTTTAGTAACGTGTTACCAAGCGGGATGATTACTTGAGGTATGTTGGAACTTCAGAAGTGACTGTGAGGACTTCCATTAGAAACTGGTTTAACCTCCTCAACCTGGAACTCAAGTTTGCCATACAGTTGTAAGCAAAGCTGCATGAAACTTTAAAGTAAATCATAGACTGAAAGACGAGTTACCTCTCCTGGCCTACACTATATCCATGGTGTGACCCAACGGACAGTAAGTTACCAACTATCATGTGAGCGAGAAAGAGATGCTGCTGGCCGAAACATAAAGACGACTAAATGACCTGACACCCCATCATCCTAAGTAGTATTCTTTATCAGTATCACGAGTGTAATTGGTGTGTTTATTCTTTACATGGACTCACTGCACAGTATTAGTAAGTCTGTTTGACTACCAATCACAGTAAGCTAAGGGATTTCAGCACCATGGAGAGCTCGTTACATCATTTTTGTCAGTTATAGCAAGTCATTAGAAGTAAAACTTTGATCTCCCACTGCAAATAATTCAACGTAACTTGTGTATCTAATACAGGGGGGTCAAGCTCCAGCCTGGGGCCAAATCTGACCACAGTAATCATTTTTGGCCCGCAAGGTCAATTACGCGTTGTTCCAGATTCAATGTAAAACTTAAGCTTGCTTCCATATGAAAAGGTTCATAATTTTAGCTGATAAGAAGTAAATCCTCCTAAATAGTAGATCGTTTATCAATTTATAAATATCAAGGTTGGCCCGTTACTTTCTCTTTCGTCTGTTTGTTCCAGTATGACACCACTGATCTAATGCATCTTCATATGACACTATTGTAGCATGGCTCCTGAATAAAGATGGCCAAACAGTACCGGGCAAAGACTTTTGATGTTTGATCCATCTCCATGTTAAGTATTAGTGTTCCCCCCATTAGGGGACCGAATACACATGATGTTCACAGCGAACAGACCACCGGTCTAACTGGCCATCTCGTGAATCCAGGGAAGAGTTGCCACTATTAGGCTGCTCCTCTGTGCACTATGGGGAATGTAAAATGTAGTGTGGCTATTTGTAATATCATTGCTGATTTCTAAAGCGAGCCGTACACATATCGATTCTGTGGTTGATTTCCGAAGGAGTGATTGGCGTGCGCGTTCACAGTGATCGTTCGGACATGAAATGCGCCCACCTTGAACGATCGATCCATTTTCTGTTCGATTATGACCTTTTTGGGTTGAACAAGTCAGTATTATCTGGCCTGATCCCCAATACTTTGAATGGGTACCCTCGATCCCCAAAATATCGGCCAGGGATCGATTCCCCAGGGTGGTGCGCATTGATTCCCTGAACGATTGGTGAACAATCGTTCAACGTGTGAATCAAATCACAAATCACAATACATGTATGGCTAGCTTAAGCCTATAGCTTGTCAATCAGAAAATAGCCCTACCTAGTCCAACCCCCTGAATACTAGGGTGACATGATGGCTTCTGTTGCAGAATCCCTCCTGTAAGCTGCATTGTCTGGCAGGAGGACCAAATATTTGGTCTGGCTTTTAGTTCCACAAGTAATTAATCTATGAGAACCATTACAAGCAATTATAATGACAATATATTGTAATAATTTGCTGGGGCGTACAATGCGTTCATTCCTCTTACAGGCAGAACTATGTTCAGCTTTGGATAGGGTGGGGGAAATCTTTAATTTATTAGGCTTGCTGTGATTTGATTTGGTTTGCTTTTACATATAACCCCTGTGATACCAGGAGAAGATATGAAAGCACCGGGACTGCAATGTATTAAAGTTTTAATCACTGTCTCCACTGGTGGGGTTGGGCAGGTAGGAAAGACCGATCTCAACAACCAGAACACGGCAATAAAAATCTGACTGACGCTTCAACCCTTCTCTGTATTGTTTGAGGTTAAGACTGTCTTTATTATTTAATATACAATTTCTGTCTTTTGATGCGATTTGTGGATTAACACAAGACTGACGATTTTGTGTGCTTCATCCATTGATAAATATTGTGCCAAATTCAGGGGTTTTCCCTGGTGTGATTGATACTCAGCAGTATTTGAGCAATAGGATAGCAATGCCATTTATTGATTTAGAAGATGGTGGCCCTCCTTCATGGATACAGGCTCAAGTAGTCACCATGTGGTTTGGTCTGCAGCTTTACCCTCATGTAAAACGTAGATTTACGGCCAGACTGATATACGAGAACGAGAATCATAGGTCTATCTGTGTGATCTACAAAGGAACTTGGAGTGGGACCTCTTATTATGGTAGGAGGCCATGGTGGAGGTTTCTGTTATTCAACTCACAATACAGTTGTCATGCATTTCTGAGAGCTCCATTGGGATGGACATCAGAGACGGATTTGCACCAGTTTCCAGAGATAAAGAATCCAGCATCTGCATTACAGCAAATCATCTGGAATGGTGAATGATGTCATGTTCTGGAGTAAAAAGATAGAAGCCTGGTGGTTCATGAATTAAAGAGGGCATTGTCATGTCAGATGCTGTAGCAGATAAGGGATATGTTATGGTGTATTGTCGTTAGAAAATGCTCATCTTCAGGGTTTGTCTCTCTTCTTTCTTCACGTTCTGTGTTCTAGAATACAATGTCTGAACTTAGGGCTTTAATTCTGTGGCCTTCCATGTATGCAGATGGCAGATTCTGCCATTGTCTTCCATTGTCAGCTGACCTATTTATTCCCTGACCTCCTGTACTAGTTCTGGAAACTGCATGTATGATATGACCAATAAAAGATTAACTTTTAAAGGGTTGTCTGTGTGATTTTTGTGTCATAGAATAAATATATGGATCCTGCTAGTGCCATTTCATTTTGTGGACATTCAAGTCAATGTAATGTAAGCAGCTAAAGCAAAACCTCACTAACCTCTGTAGCTGCAAGCACTGCGGAACAATGGCTTTTTACATTTCATTTCTGTTCCTACCTCCCAGCAGCAACTGATCAGCTCTCCTCTACTCCTCAGCTTCTTTTTAAGTAGCCAAACACTTGGCCCCAGTCTGGGCAAGGGTTCCCCTAAAGCAGTGGTTCCCAAACTTTTCCTGCATTTTTTTTTCCAAAATAATTTTATTGAAGTTTTACATAGAAAAAACATACGGCATCATGTACAGGACTATCTCATATAATATCAGTGATACACGTCTGCAGCTGTACATTAGCCATACATAGAGTGCATAGAAAAAACCATTCAAATGTCAACATGACAGAAAGATACAAGGTACACAAACAATCAAGAAGGAACACGTGTAGGACCCAACATCCCCCCCTCTAGGAGCTCCCGTCTGAAATTGCGAGGATAGTCCCCTTCGCTAAGCTACACCCGTCTCTCGTCTCACTGTACCTGGAAGATGTATTGGAACCACGGGCGCCATAC
>CM070039.1:71195647-71238931 GCA_036250615.1 Ptychadena robeensis
GGGTGTTGATGTCATTAGACCACACCCCTTCTCATTACCGAGATGCACATCACCTAATATACTCAATTGGTAGTAGGCTTTCAAGTCTATACAGCTTGGAGTAAGACAACATGCATAAAGAGGATGATGTGGTCAAAATACTCATTTGCCTAATAATTCTGCACTCCCTGTATAGGCAATGCCAAGTATTTGAAATGTAAGTTTTTTAGCTGCACATAAGACATGTATTGCAGCGGTTTGAGTTCTGCTCTCATTGCCAGTGCCAAAGCAAGGGAGAATTAGGAAGAATCGAGAATAATAGAGTTCATCTGCATCACCTGTGCCTGATGTGTTATGTTCCTGACAGTCAGTTGTGACAAGATGCGCAGAGATTCTGGAAGCGCCTTGATAAGATGATCACACCGCTGCAAGGAGTAAGTGGAGCATTACAAAACAGCTAATGCAGCCAGTTCTGCTCAACATGAATTGTTTCCCTGAAGAGGAGAATCTGTTTACCTGGAAGTGTCAAGACATCTCTTTGTCTTCCTTTAACCTTTGGTAGGAAAGAACAGACAGACAGCCAGGGACGTAGCAAGAAATGACTGGGGCCCATAGCAAATTTATTTTATTGTGCCCCCCTCCTGGACCTACCACTCCAATCTCCCCTTCCTCCCTCCCCCGAACCCCCTCTTTGACCTCACACCCAACACTATGAACACAAATGAAACTAAGAATCACCCCCCCCCCCCCCCCCCCCCCCGTTGGTCTGGTTAAGTCCAGCTTTCTGTACCAAAGAAGGTATAAAAAATGTAACCGTCCTGACAGTCCACTGGGATCCAGCTTTCTGTAGTGGTACATGTGTTTTGTATAAATGTATTTTATGTAGTAGGCCTGTAACTCAAATCAATGGATTATGTCCAAACAAGGGTCTAGTAGTCCTCCTGACTATAATAAAGTTTGAAACACACAATTATGTAAACATTAATTGCTAATTAAATTAAATAAACACAAAACTCCACACAAACAAGAATTATTTAATCCCAGCAATCCATTTGTTGATGGAGCAGTACCACTTCTCACTGACCTGCATAGAGTGTGTTGTGTTATATCTGATGAGAAGGAAAAACCTCACACAATTCTAGATATTCAATACATTTCAAGAGATTGTCCAAATTTTATATTTTTCATGAATTATATTCAAATTTAACTAGAAAATTAAACTACAAGCAATACTTGTTTTGAATATGTCTCCAACCCTTCTCTATATTTCCAGCAATTTGGGTGATGATACCATGTTCAAGGGCAAAGTCAGATGTGGAAAAATGAAATTCATCTCTAGTAAAAAAAAAAGTGCAGATCACCCACAACAGTGAGTTCTGTGTTTACATTTCACCAGTGCAGTAAATGTTATCACTGCGAGCTGCGACTCCGGAGTACCGTGCAGGAGGGTAGCCAGGAGCGGCGGGCCCCATAGCACCACTATAGCTGCTAGAGTGATTGCTACACCACTGCAGACAGCCCCAGGACATAGTCCGTGTTCCTCAGCCTTGCCCCAATCTCTCCAATAAGTGTTATAAACTTAAGGAAAGCACAAAATACACAGAAGAATATGTACACTTACCCTTTATGGCGCTTTTGGGTTCTTTTTTTTGAAGGAATGGCTGGTGTCCATTAACCAAAGCTCAAGCCAACGTGCCAGAAGGTGCTACTTCTGTACATGGGAATAATGTAATGCAAGGTAGAGAAGGACATTTGTGTTCTGGGCCTAAGCTTAAAAGATGTTGGTTGGTGGCCCTGAAAGAAAAGAATTCCCCATTCAGACCTCATGCAGAAATTTGTCTATTACATGTTTTAATACACAAGTTCTGAATTCAGACTTATAGGTATGTATGTTCAGAAGATAAAGTACTTTATCATTTACAATTTGTTGTTTAGCATCGAGAGCGCTTATGTAGAAGAGGTGTAGTGTCGTGGAGGGCATTTTCTTACACGACCAGGTTAAGAGGAAGGCAGCTGGTAGGGGGGTATGCACAAGGCTTTACTGAAGGGAATATGTACAGGCTTACACCGGACCTAAGGCTGGGAATGGGACATCCTTGGATCAAAGGCACTTGCAGAGGGACGGCCGGCGGGAGAACCAAGGAGGAACTAACCTAAACTCTGACTAGGAGGGCCTAGGAGGTATATTAAACCCCTCTGCCTGGAGGAGGGCAGTAGCTTGTCTCCAGGGAGATTGTAAGAGTTACAATGTAAGGCCAAACAAAAGAGCAGGAAACTGAGTGCCATCAATCATCCCTGGACCTGCTACAGAGGAATGCAAAGACATTTTAAAGGTATATACACATTTGGTGTAAACCCTGGTCACTACAGAGGCAATTCAGGTCCAGAGGAACTAGGCCCATGTGTTTCATGTGTAGGCCAGCAGAACAGTTCCTACCATGAAAAGATTAAGTGATCATGTTTATCATCCTTAAGAAACATGTAGAGGTTTCATCACAAGACACTATGTTACTGAACTAGCTGCTAATGATTTGCTCTATACCAAGAACAACTGCAACTAATGATTGTGAGATTTCAGCAATAGCCTTACACAGGTCCAATTCTTCGCAAGGTGAAAACTACAGGTAGGAAGTCCAGAGGTCAGTCTTGGTCACATCATGTTCCATGCACACATCCAGAAGGCTGTTACTGCTGGCCATATACTGTATGGTAGTGGCAGAAGATACTGTATTTTTATGGTCCGAATATAAAAAAAAAAAAAAAAACCATTAGCAGTACCCATTCTCTGAACACACTGACCAACTTATGGAGAGAGAACATTCTACATTTTAATAAATACATTTTGTAACAAAGACTCCTATCTCCTCCCATAAGGAGTGTAAATGTATAATATAAATAGCTGTTAATGGGAAAGTTGTTCAGTGCCAGATTGTAAAATGTGTGTCTTCATAAGTTGGTCAGTGTGTTCAGGAAATGGGTACTGTTAGTGTATAGACACATGGTAAAGTTAAGGCCCTCCCTCCTGGCACTGGCATGTTTTTTCCCTAATTTTCTCTTCAAGATTTTGGGTGCGTCTTATGGTCCGAAAATACAGTACTTGCTTATCTCAATAGGGCTGTTCTAATCTTATTGGGTTAAATTGTATTTCCTTCTTCCTTCTATTATCTGGAACACTAGACCATTCTTTCTTCACAAGGTACTGATCTCTGTCCTTCAGAGAGTGAAAACTGTTATGAAACAACATGCAGAAGTAATTCTTTGCAAAAAAATTGGCATTTGTGCATGCGAATATTGTGTGCGCAATGCAGGGTACTTTCTTCAGAATCTTGAATATTCGAGATTATGAAGATAGATTATGAAGATATAACGCTATATTCGAGATCTTC
Organism: Ptychadena robeensis; assembly: GCA_036250615.1. Classification (NCBI taxonomy): domain Eukaryota; kingdom Metazoa; phylum Chordata; class Amphibia; order Anura; family Ptychadenidae; genus Ptychadena; species Ptychadena robeensis. Next base: position 71,199,013 of record CM070039.1, read on the forward strand.
GCAAATGGCATGCTGGGTAGTGTAGAATGTAATGCTTGCAGTTGCAGTTTCTTTACACAGCAAGTTAGGTCTTTGCCTTTTGTGCTATGTCATCAGCAGCCTAGGATACAGGAAGCTTGTAACTCCACTGATCCCCTATAAATGACAACTGAACCCGAGGATATGTATTTGTGTAATTCAGTTTAAAGTGCCAAGTTGGGTTTAATTGGGTTTGGGGTTACAGTTTGGGCACTCGGTCTCTAAAAGGTTCGCCATCACTGACCTAAAGCAAGCATTCCATTTTGTGGCACCTTCACAGCCTGCAATCACAAATACACCCACAGACTGGTATCTAGTAAATTCTTCACTTTTAATTCCGCAACTATGCCATTGACTTTCTTAAATCAAACTCCATTGCTGGTCCAATGTATCTACCACCATGCCTCAATAGTTAATGACATGAAGACTTTAGATCTTGGCGTTGCTTTTTTCTATCTATATTAAGCTTTGTCTTTCTGAAGAGTCCCTTTGGTTGTTATCCACCATCAATGATATATCAGCTTCCTTCTGAACGCAGATAACTCCAGCTCGGTTTACAGACCCAAATATATCATCTGTTATAGATATAGTGCAGCTCATGAAGAGCAGTCACTTTCATGCTTCATCCACTTTTACAAGGAACTTCTTATAACTGTCTGTTACACAGATACTCATTGCTTTGTTCAGGTACAGAATGCAAATCATGGGTGGACAATAGAACCGAGGATTTGTTTCATCACTCACCAACTGAAGGTCATAGTCAAGTGCTGTGATGTAATAATCTAACATAGCGAGAACCAGACTTCTCTTCTCCAACCTAGCAGAACATATCAGGGCTGTGGAGTCGGAGTCGAGGAGTTGGAGACATTTTTGGGTACCTGGAGTTGGAGTCGGCAAAAAATGGACCGACTCCGACTCCTACTAAGTTTAAATGGGAATTTAAATTTTTAAATTTTTTTTTTCTTTTTAAAAATTAAAAAAAATTAACTTCAAATGTCGCAATTAACAAACAGTCATAATGAACGACTTCTCTGCTATAAGAATAAATGCATGCCCTGCGTAACATTACAGCACCCACTGTGACCCTAGCCTAAAGGCCCCCACACACATTCAGAGTGGGGGCTGACAGATCAGCTCAGGTGAGCTCCAGACTACAGCGTGATGACGTCATCACATCACACCCTTTACACATCACACCCTTTGTGTGCGGGCCGTTAGCTTCAATGGGGACGCCGGTCTCCACTGACACTAACGGCATCGGCAGAGATTATCAGACATGTCCGTTCTCTGGCCGGCTGAGCTGTGGGGCGTCAGCGATCTGTCACTCCATGTGGGCTCCCCCGATCGGCGAGTGTGCACGCCCATCGGTCGGCGGCAGATTCGGCCGCCACTTGGTGCGTATATGGCAGGCTTAACTCTCGCTGATAATGAAGTAAATGTTTGTTGCCAGACTAGAGACGAAGATTTGAGTACAATCAATTAACTTGTGCGCTCACGGTGCTTGATTGTACTCTAATCTGTTTACAAACCTACCTGAGCCAGCACTCCTCACTTGGAAGCTGTGTGAGTGAGGCAGCTGTATGAGACAGGCTGCTTCTCCCCAGCTTGTGGCGTGTTGTAAATCACACACTGCAAGCTGGGGATAATGGGTCCCCATTGAACAGGAATTGATGTGCCCATGTGGTGCACATTGATTTCCATTCACTTGATCCCCGATCAATGACAGCGTGGTGCCTAGCTTAAGGAAAAAGCAGCAGCATCTTCTGCCTAATTCCCTGTCTCTGCTTTAATTGCCCATTACAGTACAGTGCTGGTTTCCTGGCCAGTAGTTCTGTGGTTAGTATATGTCGCCTTCCATTCCTTCAATGGATGGATACAATACATTAGTATTACTGTACATATAATGTACATATTACATACAGAGGAGTCGGAGTCGAGGAGTCGGAGTCGAGGAGTCGGAGTCAGAGTCGGAAGAATCTTAAACTGAGGAGTCGGAGTCGGGAAATTTATCGACCGACTCCACAGCCCTGGAACATATCACACCACTCAGCAAAATGCGTCTGGTGCTCATCGAGACAGAAAATCAGGCCCAACCAACTTTTATGGCGTATCACCTAGGAATCTGCTTTGGAAAGCTGTTAAGTGACCCCCCTATTATAATCTAATATCTTTAGCACAATACAATAAAATAAAGTTGATTTACTGACGTGGTTTTACTCGGTTTACTGAAGTGGTACTGAAAAATTGCACAGCTCATCCATTACAGAGCACTGCATTAGAATAGCAGATCACATAAAGGATGTGACTTAAAGCCCCCATACACCTTACAATCTTGCCATACAATTTCTGTACAACCAACCAAAACCATGTAATATGAAAACTTTTCTTAACCTTCCAATCACTATGTATTCTATCAGGGAGGCCACTATAGTACATACTTGTTGGTAGATCTAAAGGATTTTGTATGGAGTGATCTAAAGGTGTATGGGGGCTTAACTTATTTCTACCTTTAAGTCGGCAATAGATGTCTTGATCTATGGCCGGCTTTTAGCAGACTCCTCACAGCGTGGTGACGTCACCACACTGTGAGGAGTCAGGTACAGAACGGACAGGAATCCCATGTGTTCCACCAACACACGCGATTCCTGTCAGATTGTAGCCAATTAACCTCCGAGTTAACAGCCTGCAGCAGGATCAGAGGATTTGGCAGAAAAAGAACCAGCAGTAAGGATCAGTGTGCGATATGACCTGCCGGCTCTTTTGGTTGGATCCTCAAGGTGGGCTCCCCTATAGTTGCGGCCAACCGACCTTTTTGTGCTCGGCAGTTTTATTTTTTGTATTTATTAAGAAAAGTATTTTAACAACAAAAAAAATTCAAAAACATAAATTACACAACTGAGTAATGCATGGAACACAGAGAACAATGGCATATCAATGACTGAAGTCCAAAAATAGCAGAATCGTGTATATGGCAATAAAGTCAACCAAGCGATCTCTCACCAGAACAAGTAGCAGAAAGAAAGAAAAAAAACAACATATTCTAGCATACAAGTTCAAAAGTGACAGAGGTAAGCGGGACGTTCACCTAAGTCCCAGGTGCCCAACCTGTGGCCCTTTGGGTGTTCTTCAGCATGCCCACCTCGGATCTCCACTTGCAATCCCCAAAACCGACCTGTTAATGCATAGGGATCTTTCTGCTGACCCCCCCCCCCCCCCCCCCCCCCCCCCCCCCCTGATGAGTCTTTGCTCGTAATCTTCTTAGAGCCGGAAGAGGAAAGGCGAGGGACTTTCTCAGGCGCTGTATGGGTGACTGATTGGCTTTCACTTAAGCCAATCTGCCTGTTGAGCCCGAGCAGTGGGCAGACAGGTGAGTGCCTATGCTCCCGCAATTTTAGCAATATAATATATATTATAATATATAGTGGCTTATAACCTCAGAATAGGGGCACATAACCTTTAATGATCTATATGACACAAAATGTGCATTACCATACTACAGTGTTCCCTAATGCTTGAAGTATCATTTAAAACAAGATTTGTTATTTAAAAATTAAAAATAATGTCTTCTAGCTATAACTGCTGTCATTTTTTCCATTATAAAATGCTTATACAAGTCAGTATAGATTGAAAATGTTCTGTGCGGGCTGTACTTGTGGCCCTCCATATCAACTCAGTTGCCCACCACTGACCGGATTAGGTAATCTGAACCTAAAAATCCTAACCAACAACCCATGCACTGCCCAGTTTAAGTGATACAGACCCACCTACTCTTTTACATATCTCATACCTCTCTTGATATAGCCCAAGAAGTGTGCACAGGAGAGCTCTGAATGTCTAAGATAATTTAGTACTTTTTATCTTATTAAACAGGGGTAATTTTTCAAATTATGGTTTAAATACTGTGGGGTTCGCTTCGCTCTTAAAAAAAGGTACATCCACCAATATCCCGCCCATATTTATTGTCCAAAGAAAAACAATGGTAAACATGTCAACAGAAAACACAAAGCCTCCTGGCTTTCAAACATTCAACATAAATAATTGCCCTTGGTTCGGCTTCTCAGCAGCAACAGGCCTGGGCTCCTCGTGAGCCCCCCTATATTCACTGATCCAGCAGTCCACGGTCTCCGACCTCCTCAGAAGCCCTGACACTCTGGTTCCTGCTCCTTTTGTGGTGACACACACAGCTTCACTAACCTGCAAGCAGGTGTTAACTCATTGAGTGTACCTGGGGGATTAGGAAGGCCCACCCAGTTCCTTCCTTCCTATTCCAGAGTCTAGGAGCCTGTAACCAAAGCTTAATAATGCTCAGCAACAAACAGTTGCTGTGCAATAATTTCCCCGGACTTCTTACAGATTACACCACTTAATGAGATCACTGATTGTATAAGGGAGAAATATGCCTTTCTGGCATGACACATCCCGGCAGTCCTGTACAATACTCATCTAGAAGAGAAACATCATTATACTATTACCAGAGATGTGGGCTCTTTGCTATTTCTAACACAGCTCAGGTAACAAAGTCTGTGAAAGACTCACATTTCTTTGACAACACTTTAATGAGCCAGCCAGCTCTCAAGCAGTACAAGTTTGTGGAAAGATGGAGATTTTTTGGTGCATGGCCTTTTGTCATGGTACAGATACCAGAGAAAATCAAATGTGAACCGACTAGCAATATTCCATAAATTACCTGAGATCAGAAACATGGCTGGGGATGGGGGGCTGAGAATACTGAGAATTTGTTCTTTCTGAACAGTTGGTAAAGGGGGCATTTGTCCCAACACAAGAGACCAGTGCCAGATGCCTCTGATGGAAGCTGGTTACAGGGCAGTTGTCCCAACACAAAAATGCCAGAGCTAGACACCTGTAATACAGTGGTGGGCAGACACTGACTCTGCCACAATGTTTTCTTAATTTGACAAAAGGGCCAGACCAAGAGCATGTTCCGCCATCAGAAATTTCAGGATCCATACTAGGTAATTTTTAGAGGCCACTACCACAAGCACTCCCCCCCCCCCCCGGTCTGAGGGCTCCAAACAATGCCTACCTGGGGGTGCACATAACTTTTTTAGTGAGCTATTCTGATGAGTACCAGGAGGTAGTACCGTCTTCCTCACTGTCTCCCTCACTGTCGCCTGCCTCAGCTTCCTGCATGAGAGATTCTGCTCCAGATGGACCTCTCTTGTTCTTGATTGATCCTACGATTAGCTGTCTCCATCCACAGGTCACCAGCTGGCTTTGGGTCACATGTAACTTGCACAGTATAACACTGTTTGAACCCCCAGATCTCATACCTCAGTGCTCAAACAGTGCTTTTCTCTTGTCAGATTTTACTCTTAGGCCCTAACTCCATGTCTGCAATTGGATCCGCTAGGTTCCATCAAGCCTCCATTGCCTTCCTATAGATGCGGATGGCTGCTTTAACATCAAGACGAGGCTTGGGCCAACGGATCCAGGGCTTTGACGGGCTGTGGAGACAGCCCTGTCATAGCCCTATTGTCATCAATGGGCGGCTTGAGCAGTGCGTTAAAATCCCTGCATTCCCCACAGGGATTTTAGTGGATGTTGAGCTAGGGACTTACATATGCCTACTCTGACTTTCAACCCCCAAAATGCCAGCACCCTTAGAAGTCCAATCTTTTTTTGGGGATAAGTAATTTATATTCCCAATTTGACACCACTATCTGCAATCTTTCATAGCTATTAATGTTTCCCTGCGGTTATCCATGGCACATAAATTGTATACATTTAACAATAAAAACTGAAAGAATGTTGGCAATCTAGAAAATTTAACTTCTAAAGTTGTGTATACATAATACAGTGAAATTTGTGTAATGTGTTGCAGCTTTAATCTCAATATCCCTGCAATATCAATTTCAGCCACAATGTCACTAGAGAACACTTGCCGTCAATGTAGCACAACATATTCGGCTACTTTCATGCACGTCAGGGTGGAGGGGGGTGAGGCAGATGCTGCAAGGTCTCTGTCTGACCTTCGGGACCCCCTAGATGGTCAGGCCCGGGACAGGAGTGCCCCCTGTCCATGCCTGACGGCGGCCCTGGCCTCCTGGTCCCAAATTCTCCCAGCCTACAGATTACATTGATAAAGTGAAGCATTTACTATAGTATATTTACTAAATATATTTAAAAAAAGTCTTTAAATAGTAAACTTAAACATTCTATTGCATAGAAAAGGGTGATGGAGAAGGAGAAGAAAAGGTGCTCAAACCACTAGGGGAACCTTGACATTTCATAAAAGTTTTGGATTTGAAAATAGTCAAAACATTTTTTTTTAAATGTTTCACTGAAAAGATAAATATTGGTGATTTGGTTCAGCCGTACCTCAAATGAGAAACAGTGCTGCTTGGCTTTATAACGTTTAACCAGAGCAGAAGTGACACTATAATGGACCCCATACTCGGCAAACCAGGTAGATTCTGCACAGACTTCAAGGATAATCTTTAGAGCCAATCAGGGCTGGACGAAGTTTCAGTGGTGCCCTGTGGGAGATTGGCCCTCACACATTACAGTGTTTTTGTATCTGCATTGTAACAATGAACTTGTCAAGCACATTAACACTATACAGATGTGTTGGCAGCACTCTCAAGGCAGATGAATGTAATGCTCTGTGCACCCACACACCTGGCCTGTGCCAATGGCTGTCCTTGGACAGCAGAAAAGTTTGGATTAACCTGTTTCCATACAGAATTTTATTTGACGTTTTTACATAAAGCTTGAAGCAAAAACAAAAATACTGAGGTATTGGGTCTAGGGGGTATATATTGAATTTACTTACCTAATCCCACAGTTCCTCTATAGTGCACCACACTCTGCATGGTCCTTATTTAGAAAGCAGTGCTATAGATCCAGGAGTTGTTTACAATGACATCAGCAGCCAGACGACTTCACCCAGAGAAGCAGCTACAGAGGAGCACTTTGGTATAGGAAGATGCTCTGGGTTCAAAGGATTATATTTAGCAAAAGGTCCTCTATATTTAGCCCCTGGACAAAAACAAGCAATGCAGGGTTAACCCCACTGTAAAGGTATTTTTTGGTATTTTTTTTGCCCAGGACTTAGTAATTTTAAATGCGTTTAATAATTAGTTAATTGTTTTCTTTGGGTCATGTGATGAGTCTGGGCTAGTAAACATTTTGCAGAAGGTTGGGTGCACCTGGGCTCGTTCTGGCACTTATTCTGACCAAGGTAGGCACCTCTTTATATATTTTCTGATGGCTGATAATCTCAGTGACTACATTGACCTATACCTACCTTCCAGGATTCCAACGCCTTTTGTGGCAACCAGTGTATTCTATTCCTAATGGGGGGACGAGTCCCCTACCAGAAGTGACTCCATAAGTCCACAATGCACACACCATGGGGCACATGGCACACACCTACGGTAGTTTGTTTTGGTTTCATTTTGAATTGCAGTATTTTTTTCAGGGATTTGCACCCATAGACACACATAGATTCACACTCCCCATAGACACAGCAGACACCATAGATCACAGGGACCCAACACTGTACACGGTTAGCCTATCATCACCCCTTCCATAATATTCCCTTCACTCCCCACAACACAATACTTATTCCTTCCCTACTCTTACACCAAACTTCTTCCCCCCTTTTCCCTATACACACACACCCCTCCTCCAACTACTCAGTCCCCCATACTAACATAGTAAGTTCACCACCTCACACGAACTATGTTTCACAACCCCACAACTTTGTCTCACCACCCAATCACGTTTACCGTCCCTTTTCACATTCTGTTAATCAAACTTAGATTATTCACTTCACTATATCACTTACGTTCACATTTACCACTCCCTGGGATCTATCTGGTATAAAGGAATAACTCTCCCCATCCACCTCTTTATCCCAAAATCCTAGACTTGTTAATAATAATGGCCCATTTTACATAGTTTTCACATGTTTTCATCAAACACTCCCAGGTCGGCCCATTGCTGCCTGTCCCTCCCAGGGGGAGTGAAGAGGGTGGGCGGCCTGCTTTGGTCTCGGCCCAGGTAAGGGTTTCTTTACCATACATCAGCAATTTATGGGCATATGGCCATCTTATGGGACCAATTCGGCAACAAAAACTCCATATTGATGGACAATTATAGTTCTCTTGCAGAGACGCACAAATGTCCTGAAGGAGCGACCTTTCTTGTTGCGAAACGAGTCGGGAAGTTTTGCTCGAATTACTCATCACAATGGATGTTTTTGGACCAGTGTGCAATACGATCTGAATAATCTGTACACACACCTTTTTTGGGGACTAATCACTATCGTAATAAATAAATGACGCTGTTTTGTTTTGACTATTACTTGGAGTAAAAACAAAACAGTAAATGTTTACCTCAAAATCCCTTTGCCGTCAATCCCACCAGTTGTGTGGGAATTGTTGAGCAAATTGGAGCAAGTTGTTTTCTGTTTGAGTATTTATGGAATTTAATGGGATGTTGGCAAACGCTGGACCTTTATAATTAGTTGACACATATATAAGGGGTTCTCCTATTTTTGCTGCACTTAGGCAAAGCCAGAGGCCGATGTATGTGGGCATTCTCAGGTATTCTAACCTGAGCAAAAAGTCTTTCATGGTAAAGAATCACGCTAGTTACTAAAACAGGTTAATACAGAAAGCCTCCACATGTGATTGCACGTTTAATATTCATTTCGTTAAAATGCTACAAACAAGTCTTGTTTGTTTTTCATTAGAACGCTTGGTTTCATTCCTAATTATAGGACGGCTTTTAAAACCCATTCATGTTTAATTCATTATAATTGGTAAACAATATAAAATACACAGCCAGTAATGGAAGGGAACAGCGGTCTGGTCACAGTACGTCTTCTGTAACATATGAGCGTTAATAAATACAAGCTCCTCGCTTTGATTACTAGGAAAGGCTCTTAGCTGTTATAAAGGGGCCGCACAATCTTCAGTGCAGGTACTGCTGCCAATAGTTCTTATTCCTTTAAAAGAAGGCCATGGGAGATGTATTGTTATGTTGCTTATTTGAAATAATTTAATTTCAAGTACAATTTTGATGTACCATACTTACATTACAGAATTGCATTTTTTTCTGTAAATATTAGATTTATAAGACCTTTCTCTGCATTTGACTGCACAGCCACCTTAGTCATGGTAAAATCTCAGCCACATATAATAAATGTAATGATGCTTATAAAAGGCTCAAAAAGCAAGCGATGGTTCTGATTGCACAGAAGGGCTTCGTATGGTTGGAGAGGGTCATAACAGAGCAGAAATTTATTCCAGGGATGTCTTTGTAGAGTCATCCAAGGATATCCATGTATCTTCCCATCTATTGTTCTAAGGGCTTATTTCCAGTGATGCGGAATCGTGCGGATTGCTGCGGTTGTATCAGTGCGGCTGTCGCCCCTCCGACCGCATCCATAGGCAAAGCATCGGCCAGGCTCCACTGGTGTGGCCTAGTACGGATGTGCGCGGATGCGGTGCGGATGTGGATGCGGTGCGGTTCTGAACGCTTGAGGGCTTGTTTCCACTTTTGCATTTTTGTGCGGTGTAACCGCGCAGCTAAAACCGCATGCACGTCCGCACGAAAACGCATGGCATAGTTTTGGCGCTTTTTTTTTTTTTTTCAAATGCGCCCAGAATCCGCATCCGCTCTGCCATTCGTTTTTGCGCGTTTTGAAACACATCCAATGCTTTCCTATGGATGTGTTTTTGGGATTTCACTCACAAATTATGCAAACTGCAGGTATATATCTTTCTAAGATCTTCCAATCGACATATGAGAGCTTCATCAGGATAAAATGTATATATGTCTGAGACATTAGTGGAATGGCTGTGAAGACCCTCACCGTGGGGTCTACCTCAACCACAGCTTGGCTCAGTTACCCCCCCCCCCTTGGGCCAGCCGACTAATCTCATAGACGGGCTCCATAACCTTTCATTGTTGCAGATACACCCTTGTTCACAACTACTCCCAGGGTGGGTATGACATTAAATGTTTCACATTCTTTTAACAAAAAGGCATTTTTATTTCTATCTTTGCTGTTGAAGAGTTTTCCTTACTTCCTGTTTTCTGCCATGAAGACAGAAAGTTAATATCACTAACAAAGTCTAGGTTTGCAGTACAATTCCTTTCCCTAAGCTAAGGAAAATAAATTTTCAAATACAATATACTTGAACATACTTAATACTTTTTCTTTTATTCACATAAAACGCAAGGTGATTGAAAAATATAAAAATCAAGAAGAGATGAATCAGTAGCAGAGATAGTGGTAAATAGTAGCAGGTAAAGACGTAGGGAATGATGAAGATGGTACATAGGGTGAGGTGTTATATAATAAATGGAAGATGCTAACGACCTGGAAGAGGGTAGCTGTAATTGAAAATGTCACGAATCCTGGCGCGTGTAACTGCATAGTAACTTCTCTAGACTTGTTATCACTGTTACCTTAGGATTGCCATGGAGATTTTCAAGGAGTTCTAGATACAACCACACATTATTTCACAACTCACCCACCCAATTCTTTTCCGGTAATATTTGATATCCTCTGATGCATAGGTGGAGCAATGGAGATCATAAACACATACAGATAAGTATACCTCAGTACGTGTAATACCCATTCACAGCATCTACATGACCTCCTTTGGGACTGTGCTTGGTGGCCAGTAACAAAAGAGGGACCAGAAATCTAACCCTATATTTATCCTGGGGTCTATTAATAAGCCTCTTCTTGGGTTAAGTCACTCACCTACTTTTACTATATACAGATAGTCCAGATAGATATATAGAAACTCAAGAAACTCTCCTGCAGTTTTCCTCCTGAAAGTTTCTTGCACTTCATTCGAACCTGGTAGTGTCATCTGTTCTCATGTTCCCACCAACAGTTACATGATGCACACTTGTTGAAGGACACCCTTAAAATATATGGAACCAGTCCATACACAGAAGCTTACTAGCAAGAACAAAAGCTATGGGAAATAGCCAGACTATCAAAGATTGTAGACAAGCCCAAACCAAGACAAAATTTACCAAAAAATAGCACATGAGCTAAAGAAAATAGCAAGACCATCCAGGAATTTATGCATGTCCAACCCAAGAGAGAAGGTCACCAAATAGTACATGAGCTGCAGAAAATTGCAAGACCGTGCAGGAATGAAGGCATGTCCAACCCAAGAGAGAAGGTCACCAAATTTTGCATGAGCTTCAGAAAAATAGCCAGACCATTCAAGAGGTTTGACATGTCCAACCCAAGACAGAAGCGCACCAACCAATACATGAGCTACAGAAAATACCAAGACTCTCTATGAATGTATGTATGTCCAACCCAAGACAGAAGCTCACCAATAGTACATTAAGTATAGGAAATAGCCAGACCATCCAAGAATGTGGGCATGTCAAACCCAAGAGAGAAGCTCACCAAATAGTACATAAGCTACAGAAAATAGCAAGACCGTCTAGGAATGTGGGCATGTCCAACCCAAGACAAGGTCACCAAATAGTAAATGAGCTGCAGACCTTCCAGCTATAAGATTGTAATGGTTGGGTTCAGTCACTGCTTCAGATATTTCGGATTAATATGTTTGTGTGGACGGTAATGCTACAACAGACCCCATTACTAACCTTCCAGGCAACAAACCACAAGAAGAACAAGTATAATAGCTGTAATGGCAACAATGATAATTATATTATAAAAATATTGTTCTTATTTTTCTATAACAACATTTTCAGTCTCACACGTTTGATTTTCACTCGTAATATGCTCAGATGCAATTATCTATCCTTTTCCACTTTTATGAATGCTTCCCTTGGCTGTGTCCTGACCCCATTAGAAGGCTCTTCTACTACATTTCTAATGAAGACTTTGCATTCAATATAAAATATTAGAAGTGTGTGATTCTCTTATTGTTGGATTAATTAATGTCTATAAGGTATATGGTCAGCAGTCACTTTGTTAGGTACAGTCATGGGTAAGGTACATTTTCTTTGATTAGACTGACCTCTCTAGGAAATGAATTCATTTTTGGAATGATTTATTTGAGATCTGCTTAATTAAAAGCATCATGTGGCTCCTGCAAATTTATTGGCCAAACATTCATACTGTGAACCACCTGTTCTAACTCGTCCCATAGGATTCATGTTGTGTGTACCAATCAATGACCCCACCATCTGCATGTGGCAGCAGAAAATTGTGCTTATCTTTTGGCAACACTCTCCTAATCTTCAAACCCCAATGCCAGCTTATTTGAGACAACGACGTCTGGAATTCTGCTCTGACCTGACTTGTTAACAACGATTGTGCCAATCCCAGAAAACTCTGGAAACTGCAGCCTGTAAATAATCTGGAGGTCATGAGTTTACGCTTCTGTCTCCAGCACATCTGGCAAAAACAATGATCTCAGGCTCAACATCATGTAGATCCCACATCTTTCATGTTCTATTGCAGATGTGGGCAAACTAAAGTTCCCCACACACATAACAGGCAAATGGGGACCGACAGATGACCTGTGGAGAGCAACGTGATAACACACGTAACGAGCCTCGGCCAATTTTGCCGCCGACCGACTGTGTGAACGCACATGTACATCGGTGGCGGCAAAAACGCCCACGGCTCATTATGTGTGTGGGGAGCCTAAGGCCTGGGGGCCAAAACTGGCCCTTTAGTCTTTTAATTGCAGATTACACCTAGAGCAGTAGTTCTCAATCTGTGGGTCAAAAACCATTTCACAGGGGTTGCTGAGTTCTCTGGAAGCATCAGAGCTGCTGCTAACAAGCAGGGTGGGAAGTAAAGAGGGAGAATAATGTTCTAAGAAAGGAGGGATGGGGCGTTATGCTTCATCCTAACTTCCCACAGGCACATTATTTGCACAAGCAGGGTGGGAAAATATAAGGGAGGAGATATTGCACTGACCTGATACCAGAAGTGACGTTGCAGAGTGTGACTTCGCATTTCAAATACAGGAAGTGACACTTTGCACGTCACTTTCGGAGTCGCAAATCTTAAAGGGTTGAGAACCACTGACCTAGAGGATAATGGTTTGGATCGTTATCTAGAGGCCATAGTTTGCTGCAATAAAGTGTTTAAGCTTCTCTATCAAAAGCTTCTTTTTATAAATATTTGAATGTATTTTCTTCTTTTAAATATCCTGTCCTAGCTACGAGGACTTAGTACCCCTATGCGGGGCGGCCCTTGCAGACTCTTGGTCTGGCCCCTATGTTACATTTAAAAACCCATTGTGGCCCACAAGTCAAAGTTTGCCCACCCCTGCTCTATTGTTTGCTTGCGACTATGTAGGCATACTTCACAATAGACTTCAAGCTCAAGATTCATGGTTTTGTAAATAGCAAAAAAAGTACTGTGTGCTTAAAACTCAAACCTATGTTAATGGTCATTGTGGCTAATGATCACTGAACATCAGTATGAGCTCGAAAAGCAGAGATTTCCCTTAAACTCATAAAAACATCAGATGTCTGCTGTACAGGATAGGAAGACAAGGGAATTTCATTTGTATTCAACCAACCTGACTACTTGTACACACTTCCAGGCATAATCTTTGTTATTTGGACATCATCTCTGCTTAATGATACACAGCTCAGCCAACTGAGGATTTTCAGACATTATGCAAAGGCAAGCTTCACAAGTGACATTTCAGCAGTTGTTGCAGCAAGCATGGGAAGGAAGGCACTGCTGTGGAATGTGATGAGGGCAATTATTACACATTGGATGGGTGTGTGCTCATCCTCACATCACTAGCTCCCCAATCACAGGAGACATGCCGGCCCTTTAAGAAATATTTGGGGAAAAAAATGTGTGCCTTCTCTCGGGTTTTATTGTCTCTGCATCAGTAGACTTCAGTTTTGCATAATGAAAGTCTGAGTGGCATTGGAAGGAGCTGGAGGAGAGGAGTGCAAAGCCAAATGGTAGAAAGGGGGAGAGGACAGACAGGGTCAGAGGATGCAAGGATGAGGGAGGCAGGGGGTGAATTGCACAGAGGAGGCAGAGGGTAGGACAGTGTGGCAGACAGCAGATGAGATTGGAGAAACTGTATGCAGAGGATGGTACAGGATGAGTAGAGGATGCTTATATACTAGACTGACTGAGCATCCAGGAGAAGAAATAGAAAGATATTAGCAGTGTACTTTTGGGAAAAGCTTTACCCTGACTGCTGGTCACTTTGATCACAGCGTCACATTGGGGTTCCTCACTTTCCTGGTGTAATGGGCACTGGGGCTCAGCCTGTTCTCAGACACAGCCAAGGACCAAGGATGGGTGTAGACTGCTCCAGAGGATGAAGGTACCTCCTGATGAGGACTATCACTTTAGGATCCTGTCTTTGACTGGATGGCTGCTTCTCAACCTGAAGATAAATAGAAGAATCTCGCTTTTTATTGACAAAGGCATCTACAGCTTGTCCAATACCTGAGAGGCTCACAATGACCCAGGAACATGTGTTCAGTGTTAGTTTGCAAGTTGCTGTAGTAAAGGTTCTTCTATAGGGATGTGCTGGCGCAAGGACACAGCGATCACAAATTACTTGTGTAGCATCACATCCAGACGCACATCCTTCCTCACTTCTCCGCGAGCACACAGGGGGGCTTGTCAGGACCACTCCGACTCCTCGTGTAATATCCAGAAGCAGAGAAGGAGCTGTCCCTTCAGCACCCCTTCCGATCTTCACTCATCCGAACCCCAGAAGAAGAACCAGTCTGGCTCCGGGTCTGATCCCCAGAAGACGAGAAGAAGGAGTTGTCACTACAGAACCTGGGTCTGGGACTGATCTACAGAATCTGAGGAGTTGTCACTACAGAACCAGTCTGGGTCTGATCTACAGGATCTTATGAGTTGTCACTACAGAACCAATCTGGGTCCGGGTCTAATCCCCAGAATCTGAGAAATTGTCACTACAGAACCAGTCTGGGTCTGATCTACAGGATCTGAGAAGGAGTGGTCACTACAGAACCAGTCTGGCTCCGGGTCTGATCTCCAGAATCTGAGGAGTTGTCACTACAGAACCAGTCTGGGTGTGATCTACAGGATCTGAGAAGGAGTTGTCACGACAGAACCAGTCTGGGTCCGATCTGAAGAGGATTTGTCCTTCGGGTGTTGTTCTCCTTCCCTGAGAAGCAGTTGTCCCTTTAGCACCACTCCGGGTCCTAACCTCATCTTTAGACCCTGGTCATCTGTCCCTTCAGCACAACTGTAGGTCCTGGTTTGGGTTCCAAGATCTTAGAATTATCCCCTCAGCACTACATTGGGTACTGTGCGATCTCCAGGAGCTTTCCTTTATT
Source organism: Ptychadena robeensis (assembly GCA_036250615.1). Classification (NCBI taxonomy): domain Eukaryota; kingdom Metazoa; phylum Chordata; class Amphibia; order Anura; family Ptychadenidae; genus Ptychadena; species Ptychadena robeensis. Next base: position 71,214,313 of record CM070039.1, read on the forward strand.
TCCACTACAGGTCCTCCTCTGCCCCTTGTGAAGGATCTGCTCCTTCAGCATCACTCAGGGACCTTACCGATCGTTATCATCCTGTTGTCAGAGACAGAGGAGTAGCTGGCCGTTCAGCACTTTGTTGAATCTTCTCATAGTCTGGTTGGGGGCTGCACCAGGCTGGATTTTCAGTTGAGAACAGAAGCCCCTCCAGATCAGGTCTGCATCCCTGAGCTCAAACCCTGGATATGAGCCGACCCTTCAGGACCCCACTTACAGTCTCTCTCCCAAAGAGGAGAGTACAAGGATCTATGAAACTATCACTTTGGCATCTACTTCTTAGGCTTACCACAAGAGGAATTTAGAGTTTGCTGACTTATTGGAACCCTTTAGTTTTCTTCTGGTCCTACAAGGCTTTCAAGGACTAGCTGGAAAATTAAGCAGACTATATCAATGTCACTGAAAATTTGGTCATGGATACAATTATGGAGAATCTTCATGTCCACCAAATCTTGAACTGATACAGAATCATAAAACTTTTCACCTCTTCACCTGTAGAATCTGTGGAAATTCTTCCATCAGGTTGCCCACTTGCTTAGTTACCTCTACAGATAAAAGAAAAAAAAAAAGAAGAGGCCCAACTATCATGACCAAGTATGAGGATGTGTGACAGAGGTGTTCAGATGCTCATTACCACAGTGGGGGCCTTTGCAGCTTTCAGTCTGATGACCATTGCGGTGGGCACGGATTACTGGCTGTATTCCAGAGGGGTCTGCAAGGCTAAGTCCACTAATGACAATGAAACCAGCAAGAAGAATGAAGAGGTGATGACTCACTCAGGATTATGGAGAACCTGCTGCCTTGAAGGTATGTCTCCCTTCTCTGTAACCTGCCAGGCCTGACCTTTTGCCAGTCTAGGCTCCTGCAAATTTTGATGTTATGGCCAATGCTTACACAGATAAACCAGCAACTTATTCAGAAAGGACATGCTGGCATTTGTTGTACTGTTACAGGTTGTGTTTAGCTTTTTACACATCAGATCTTAAGAGTATTTGTTTTTTGTATTTAATCAAACTTTCACTATCAGGTATCCGCTATATTAGTTACAATTAGTTACTGATTAATGCACTAACATTGCTCTTAGTATTGGCTCATTGTAAGCCTTATTGCTCAATTGTTTTAAAAAAAATACAAATATACCGTTCCCTCTCAGTTTTTTAGTTGATCAATGTGTGCCATCATCCCAACAAAACCAATTGTGATGAAAATATAGCCATTGTTTGGAGAACTACAAGTTCCAGCCTAAACAGAGTATCCCCTTACATATAGTGTTGCCCTTGGCTGTCACCCTATGTATCCAGTTGGTAATGCTAAGTTTACAATGCAGCCTCCAGGCATCTAGTGTGTCTCTAACTGACTTGGGACTACAAGTCCCAGAATACTCACTGTGATCTTTAGCAGAATAAAATTGGGTCCCGCTGTAGCTGGCTTGCAACCAAAGCCTGTTATAAAGGTTAATTTTACTGGATTAGTCATCCTCTAATACTCCAGCTGTTGTGGAAGCCAAAGCATCAGCTCGCATCGCTGGTCCCAGGCAGTGGAAGTCCTGACTTCTATTTCCACAAATGTTGGACACCTCTGGTTGCCTACATTGTATTTTCTTTCACCTTGGGTAAATTACTCGTGTTTCTATAAAATATCAGACTGATGCCCAGTAGGTGTAATTTCTGTGGACTGTAGCAGTGGGAATGCATTGTCAGAGTTCAGGGATACTCTCACACCTTGGATATACTATTGCTGGCACCTGTACATTCTAGTTTATTGAAAATCAAAATCCCAACAGTATGAGTGAGACTCCATTCATTTTAATCCCAGCTGGCAAGAGGTGGGCATAAACTATTGTGATATTGCGATTTGGGTGTTTAGGGCATATTAAAAGGGGTCATATAGGTGCGATTTTGCTGTTGGGCATACTGTTTGTTCTCACAATAGTTGAGTTGATTTAGTGCTGCAGTACGATGCCCCCTCATTGCCTCTCATCTCCAGTTGTCTAAAGTCTGACTTACACAATAACTAACTCCTGTTACTATGTTGATTTTTTTTCAGTATGGGATACTTTCTAATATTAGCTTGTGTGTGGGAGATACCTAGCAGAGAATTGCTATGGAGGATTATCTATAACAGAAAGGGTTACTGTGTCCAGCTTGGCAGTGGTCTGCTGTGGCTTATATATTTATCAGGAAGGGTTCGCTCCAACATCTTTAATTAACGTGATAGATACTTCACGTGATACAGGTCTGGTCATATTTGGAGAAATGTCAAGTTCCAAAATGAACACATTTTCCACCTATGAATAAACCAAAACCCCATTATATATGTTGGCATCTAGCTGGGGTGGTGGGACAAGTCTCAGCATACCCTTGTTTCCATCAATAAAACCGCCAATTGTCACCATATATCCAACAAGATGTGTGTCCAGCTATGGAGAAGTTCAAATTCCATCACAACTAGGGAAGGGCTGGCAGCCTTAGTTCTGGGGGGAAAATCCAGTCAAGTGGCCCATTGCACCACCAAATCAGCTCACCATTCACGCCCACCTTTTCCTTGTTTTATAATGGATATTGACTTTATGAAGCAAGACAAATAAAATCAGCCCCAGCAGCCTCTCTCCTTCTGCTCCGAGCAGCCTCTCTCCTTCTGCCTCTACCCCCCAGCAGCCCTCAGCCTCTTAAGGCCCCCATACACGTGTCGGATTCGCACCGGATTCCGGCACGATCGATTCCGGGCGCGTGCACGCCAAACGATCGTGCCGGAATCGCATGCAGCCCACCTGGTCCGATCGTTCGCGTCCGATTGATCAGGGGCTCAGAATCGGATCCGACGGAGAACCAACATGTTGGTCTTTCTCATGCGATTCTGTCCGGATCAGGGGGAGTTGCCATTTGTGAGGTGGACAATCGGACACGGATCCGTCCCGGAATCCGTTGGACAAGGTGGTATGCTGCGATGGATACTCTTAATTGGCCGATTGATCACACCTGCGATTCCCGGCAGAATCGCCGGAATTGATCAGATGATGAATCGATTGGACATGGAATCTGACACGTGTATGGCTAGCTTTAGTCATTAATTCTCATCTCATACGCATGGTAAAGATGAACAGAAGCTGGCGCTGGGAGTGTGACGAAGAGGGGCATGTACAGTAAGTCCCTCCCTCCTTCAGTTTCCACTTCCTGGCGCTGTGGGGCTGGCGTGCGGTGGTGATGGATGACAAGTGAGGCGGGCCTGCGTGAAGGCATCTGAGCCACGCCAACAGCCGGTGTCGGTAACAGCTGCTTGTCCAGTTCTGGTAAAAGGTGGCCTTGGACGGCCAGATCCCTAATCACGCGATACGTATGGGCTAATAAGCCTCCGTGTATCAGTTATTCTGTACTTACGCAGCCTAAAGCGTCAGGGGGTTTGGGATTGCCAGAATTGGAACGATATTGCCAAGCCTCTCTACTCAACATGGCATTGGACCGCATACACTCCACACAGGAGAAGCTGTGGGTACAGGTGGAAACTCATTGCACCCCAGTCCTGCCAGCCTCACTGCTGTGGATCCGACCGTCGTGCTGCCCACGGAATAATATACTGCCCTACACCTTAGCCCCCTTATTAGCCGTGTGGGATGGGGCTCTTGCTAAAGCGGGGTTGTACTCCTTTTATGGCCCGATGACCCCCATTTTGGATAACCCGGATTTTCCACCGGGTCTTAAAAAGGATACACTTTTCTGTTGGTCTTCTTCCCGTATCTCGCCGCTAACAACGGCCATGACAGCGGATGATCTTAAACCCCTGACTGTCCTCCGTGCGACTGATCAATCTCGGGACCAGACTTGGCTAACTTATTTTCAATTAAGGGATTTTGTTTCGTCAACTATTAGACAGCATACATACCGGCCTCATCCAACCAGGTTTGAACAGATGTGTTTGTCATTTCCAAAACCTCTACACGCATTATCAGCTCTGTATTCTTTACTAATGGAACACCCTCTTAGTACCCGGCCCCGCTATTTCACTCTGTGGGAACAGGATCTCGGCCACGACCTGACAGACGCAGACGTACAGAATATCTTGACCAATACTCACAAATATATCTCAACTTATTATTATTTGTGAATGGTGGTGTGCTTAGTAAATATGCAGATTTTCCAATGGATTAAAGGCAGTTGGTCCATTTGCTAGGTAGAGGAGGGAAAGAAGGACGTATGGGAATATTCATCATATACTCTCATCTGCATGTTGGTGGAGAAGGTTATGACCTGTTCCCCAACTCCAGCTGTGTACAATTTAATGGGCAGCTATCTATTGCTAGGATATAATACCTGCCCTACCAGTATTTGAGATCACTAGCAACTTGCCAGTTGAATCACTAGGTTTTGGGTCACCTGGTGTCAGAATGGTGTCACCCCATATACGTGTGGCAATATATAACAGTATGGGATAATAGTGTGTGATGGCTCTCTGCACCTTTTGTCTGTATATATATTATATAAATACACTCATATACACAGCAGAGGTCAATGGAAAGTCAGGGGCCATTTTATTTACTTTTGCTCAGCCCCTGGCACAGAAGCATGAAACTCTCCCCACAACTAGAAGGTTTCTGATGCCGGCCATACACATGCCGTCATCACGTTAGCCTCCCATTGCATTCTGGGGCCCCACAATCGGCCAGGCACCCTTTGTGTGCCGGCCATAAGCAGCGATAGAGACGCCGTCTTCATTGCTGCTTATGGCATCGGCTCCCATCGGCCAGAGATTTTCCGACATGTCGGATCTCTGGCCGGCCGAGAAGTGGGGCGACAGGGATCTGTCGCCCCATGTGGGCACATCCCGATAAACGGCCGGATTTTAACCTGACCGACGGCGAGAGCGCGCACGCCAGTCGGTCAGATTAAAATCCGGCCATTTATCGGCATGTGTATGGCCAGCATGAGGATGCACAGATATGAGATGCTACATGAACTAGCAGACAACTGAGGATAAGGGCTATAGGCTTCACAAGGGGCAAGCCAAGACTGCTGTCACACAGAGTGAAATGGTACCACCTGATGCAACCCACCCCATGCTAATGCCTTAAAAAAACAAAATGTTCCTGGTTATTCCAGCAAACCTAAACTCTTGAAACACAGAGTCAGTATTGAACACCAATGAGGTTTCCTGGCAACTTTCCAGCTGGCATCTTCCTCGTGCCAACTGTCACTATGGCACAGTTTGCCATGCTGATAACATAGGTGTGCCTAGGGGAGTAATGTTGTTACAAATTTAACATTTTTCTATATATATATTACAAAGTACATGAACATAGGTTGATTATATTTTAATTACTATTAATAATGAGCATGTGTCAGGGAATCTGCTCTCGGACTATTGGATACATACAATTCTTGTGTTTAGTCGAATTGAGACATCTCCTACCATGCCTTGTAATGATATACCATGCATCCTTATAGGAAATATATTTTCACTTTGCAGCACAGGCTCCTCTAAGATGGTGGAATATTTTACCAGGTCCATTTACAGGCTGGTAAACTACAATTTAAATCTTTTACACATCAGTGCGCTCATCTACCAACTCATGTATATTCATGATGATATTTCCTAAACACATCTGTAGGTTATCCGCATACTAGAAAGCACAACCTTATTAAATACCTGATGAAACAAAATCAGTTACAGGATAAGCCAGCTTTAAGAAATATAGGTTTCACTTAAAGTCCATTGACCCAGCTTTGTCTGCAGACATGCAACAACATTGAAGTAAGCTGATTAAAGTCATCTACAGTATGATAATGGGCTATATGGGTGACTATATGGGAAGATGGAATGGTAGTGTGTATATGTATGAATATGAACTTGTATATGTGACATGAATTGCACCAGGATGCACACGAATGGAACAAAGCAAACAAGAATAGAAATGGAGGCCCACATTCAGCTCTCAGTGGGTCAGTCTGGACCAGATGGGGTTAATAGGACTCTAAAACTACTTGCGTTGCTTAAGTCACAGATTCCCCTGTATTTAATCTTCTTTTCAGTGCGCAGATTAATCAAGCTTTCTCCAATCTCCCTGTGTTTTGACTTCTGGATCTGTTCACCTTCTACATACCAAATGAGATACAATGTAACTACAATAGAGATATTGCTTTTCCATGTTCAGGACACGGCGCAGGATGTCTAATAGCAGAATTTAATGCTCACATGGGGAATAAATTGTGCGTAATACAGTTATGCCGCTGAAATGAAAAACGACCGCTTTCATTTTCTTACCGTCTTTTCCTCGCCATAATCTTTTTTTTTTTTTACTATTGTTTTTATCTCAACTACACTGTAAATAAAAAGCTGCAACACAACGACTTCGGTAAATTAAATAATATTTTTTTTCATATGGATTGCATTCATAAAGTGGATTTTTTTGACATAATACATTTATTGTAGCAGTATAACATTTTGAAAGGTGTGAAATGCTATCATTTGTAAGAAGTGAAGATTCGTACAAATACCTGAGTTTTTATATTTGTTATGGTTCCCTCATGGGGACATGAGCTTAGACTAGCAGAATCTGGAAGAGAGTAAAGCTAGCCATAAACAGGTCGACTTTTTCAATAGTGTTTTGCAATTTTACAATCGTGCACCACCACACAACCTTACCACCACACACAGGGGCGTAGCTAGAAATAACTGGACCCCATATCAAAAAATTTTATGCCCTCCCCCATCCTAACCTGTCACTCCAATCCCTGCCCTTCAAGGAGTGGTTGGTGTAAGTGTCCCATCTGGCTCGCCTGAGTAGAACACCAGGCTAGTGGAGTGGAGTCCAGATGCAGGAGGCGTAGTAGTGAGATAACAGGCAGAGAGTCAAGGCGGGTGGCAAGCAGAGTAGTGAGACAGTCCGGGTCGGCAGCGGTAGACTTTCAGATAAATGGAGAAGGCAGAAGAATGACTGGTAGGCAGTTCAGGGTCGGCAGCGGGTGTTAAGTAGTAGTAGCAGAGAGGATGCAGGAGATGCAGCTAGATCAGAGTTCAGATGCACAATTATCAGCAAGGACCCTGTGCAGGAGGCTGGATATAAATAGAGGAAGTAGCAGGTGCAGGTGATCAGGGCAATTAGCAAGGCAAGGCTGGAGCAAGGGAAATTAATGAGTTAGTACCAAGGAAAGTCAATGAGGGCAGACAGCCTAGTGGGCAAGGCTACTGTCCAGAATGCTGCTGGGCACAGGTTCGAGAACTTACAGCGGGACCCCTTGTGAATATGGGCCCCATAGCACTGCTATGGCTGCTACAGTGGTTGCTACGCCACTGACCACACAATGTTATCGAGTTAACCCCTCCATTTATGAATTACAATTGTAATTATGATCATAAATACGAGCGTAAACAAAACGATCAATATACCAAGAAAAACTGTAAGATACTTGTATGATAATGCAAAGTGTACCAACATTTTCATCGATTTTGATCACTTTTGGTCGATCAAATGGAAGTATCAAACCATGTACAGCTAGCTTAAGTCATGGAGGAAACTTGTACCTGGCGGTGTGTTGTTTGGACAATAGAGTTTTAACAATCAAAGGTGTTTGCGGCAACATAGGCAATGTGCTTGTTGTGTTTGTGCCTTAGGTTTGCACTCATGGAAAATCCACTGATTACCCTTATGTATGACCTTGAAGGGTACTTTTCTTAGACACACTCATAGAATAGGCAAAGATAATATAGATTTATACTATAAAGTTATACTTATATACTATAAAGTTGAGAAACATGGTAGACTTGATGGACTATTTGGTCTTTTTCTTCCTTGCCTCTTCCAGGTTTTCATATAAAATCTTACCTGGAGTGGTGAAAATTCCACTTTAGTATACAAATTATTATTGATTCAGACTGGAATTGAGCCTGCAGATTTAAAAGATGTGTGCAAGAGCAATGACCAAACATAGGATGATTAGTACAGAATGTGCATAGTAGTAATTGTTGGTTACATGTTGTCTTGTAATGACATATGTGTTTTCCCAAAAAGCAGTGATCTCCATATTACAGAGAAATTGTCATGATATAGATATTAGATGAAAGCCATATTATCTTCTAATCCTATCAGGCAGAAGTTGGATCAATACAACAGACAATGTTGTGGCATCTAGAGCAGATAATGGGACCCACTACAAGGGTTAAATAATTCTTAGTTATTATCTGATGTTAGGCCTAGGCATTGACCTTGCCGTGTTCTACAGAAGGGTCACTAATGGACCCCATTGTCTTATGCCTGCCATACACCCACAGACGTGTGCAGACAGACGAGCTCCGATGAGCTCTGGAATGCAACGTGAGGATGTCATCACGGTGCATTCTGGGGCTGCTTTAATCAGCCTTAACCCTTTGTGCCGGCCATTATCTTCAATGAAGACGTCGGTCTTCATTGAAGTTAATGGCATCGGCCAGAGAACATCCGACATGTTCGTTCTCTGGCCGGCCGAGCTGTGGGGCGACAGGGATCTGTCATGTGGGCACATGCCGATTGGTGGCGGATTTTGCAGCCGACCGACGGTGCGAGCGTGCACGCCTGTGTCAGCGGAAAAATCAGCCGCTAATCGGCGTGTGTATGCCAGGCTTTACACAGAAGGTCAGACTAGGAAGTAGAAGTTCTCCAGAAGATATTGAAGTTGACACAGTTCTCACTTTGTGGGTCACCCATGTCATGACTTCTATAGTGGTAGGTAGCGTTCTTCTGTTATACAATAAACATATACAAGATATCCTCATCTAGTAAGAATGTTATAGAAACAATGCAGCAAAGTTGCTAGTAGATCTGGATGTGTGGAAGGACTAGGGCATTTGAAGAGGATTAAATGTGGATTAATTGTTTCCATGCTACTACCATATCTCCTATGGTGAAAGAAAAAAGAAACCTGTCTAAAGGCCCCCATACAATTTCTAGGGAGTGATCTAAAGGTGTATGGGGGTCTTTATACTGGTCTAAAGGAGATCAGCTTATGGTTACCCTCAAAAAAATTCATACTGGTCCTCGTACCCAAGTCCATTCCCTGGAGATCACTCACTAGTTGCTTGATTTCAAAAGTTTGCCTTGATGTCCCAGCCCCTCTGCCCATTTTATCCATTTGATTCTATTGTACATGCTCATGGATGAATGTCTAAATAGGAATACATTAAGCAAGACCTTCTCTTCCTGCTTTTTTGCAGCTCGACATATAAACAAAGAGGCTGAAAGTAAGCTGCACCTGCTTTGATCTACCATTGCAAACATAGAGGTTTGTGTGAATCCAGTGACATGGGTAACGCTGGCAATAGATTGTTAGAATTAATGCTGATTTATCTGTAGATCTACCGGTCGTGATGAGAATCGGCCGCGCACCCTTTGTGTACCCGCATTAACTTTGGATGGGAACGCTAGTCGCCATGCAAAGAAATGATATCGACCTAAAAATGTCCGTAATTTGTCAGATCAATGTCTAGGCTGATTTAAGGTGGGCGGGTTAGATTTGCGGCAGAACTCGATGCGAGCGCGTTTGGTCAATCAACAGTGAAATCTAACCATCTATGATCAGCTTAACATATAATGCAACCTGAGCAATTTCCTTTTATTTAATAGCCCATGTACAGTAAAAAGTCCAGTAATGTTTAAGTACAGTGAAGTGTAGACCTTAGGGTAAGTTTCCACATACGTCGGGACCCTCTCGCTTAGCGCTTAGTGTATACGCTTAGCTGGGGCTCCCGATGTAGCAGATAGACATTGCCTGCACGGCGGATGGTCTGTCTACACATCCGCCAGTGCAAAGAATCAATGTTTCCGACTATGTTAAGCCTTGCAGCGGAGCAGCTCAGCGCCGTGAAGACAGATCCTACGCCGAGCAGGTAAGTGTATCTGCTACGTTGGGGTCCCGACGTATGTGGAAACAAGCCCTAATTAATATAAATATAATGGTTTATTCATTTAATGGTTTTATTCAGTCCTAATGTTGTACATTGCTTTAATTACAAGATTACCAGAGACAACTCCTGATTATAATTGCACTGTTATTATTCTGTTGATAAATAATGTGTTTATATTTATGAGAATTTCTGCAACTGTTACCAATGCTCAAAATATGTGCAGCTCATTGAAACAATCTTTCATGGCAGGTTAAGAGGACCTGTACTACAGAAGCCAAGAACATTGTGTTCTATTTTTGCCCAAAATCACAGGTTATGTGGGACTTGTCACCAGTGTTGCATGTAGATTCTCTTCAGTTGATCCTGAAAAATGTATCCCCTATGACCTACTTACTGTCTCCATGTCAAGCCAGCCATTTTGGTAGAGGAGCATGGTTTGCTTCCAGATATCAGAGCTGTACTCTGGTGACTGCTCATCTGACGATTCATAAAGGGGAGGAGGTTCACCTAATAGAGTAGAGTAAAGCGTTAGAGAGTAGTAGAGATGAGACAGAATACAATTAGGCAGAGGCAAGGATGTTCTTTCACTGAAGGTTTTCAGGTACAGATTTCTCTGTAGTGATGGGAAATTACAGGGCAAGGTAGTGTCCCCTTTAGGAATCCTGACCATGATGCCTCGGGTTCTGGAGCCGATAAAAGGGAGGGGACAACCCCGGGGCGGTGCTCAGTTAGAGAGGTCCTGAAGGAGTCAGAGTAGCTGGGCAAGCGGTCCACCCCAAGACCTGCCTGGACCCCTGTTTGGTCCAACATGCGGGAATCCGGCGAGCGCAATAGCATGCAGCATAATCTTAAGCCCCAGCTACTGTGAATCCCTGCTGTTTCCACCAGGTGCACTGACCAGCGTTCCAGTGGGCCTGGGCCACACCAATGCCTTGGTGGAATTGGGGTGGCGTTTTAAACCTTGAACCATGTATATTATCTTCGGTCCTTCTATTCGAAGATGTGGTTTAAAATGTCAAGTCCAAATATGAAGGCGCTTAGCTAACATTGATGAACTGTATCGCTTTTGAATGTTGTTTTTTGTGTCCTGTTTTGCATTTATGGTATACGGACATTACTTTATTAAATCAACCTTTTATGCAACATGATGTATATTTTTACCTGTTGAATGTAATTAAAGCCTCCAAAGGGGAGGGGAGATCATTTTCCCAGTTGGGGAATTTTTTCTTTTCTAGTTTAATTTTGGGATGTTGGCTTCACACACCTCTAAAGAGGGCGTTTCTTTATTTAACTTGGTGGAATTGTTGTTTGTGCAGAGGTCACGTCAGTCACCCGCGTCCGTTCCAAGGACACTTAAGACTGCCATACACGGCACGGACTCGTGCCGGATTCTGGCGCGATGGATTCCGGGCGCGTGCACGCGGATCCATTGTGCCGGAATCCCCTGCAGCCCACCTTGCCCGTCCGATCGCATCCGATGGATCAGGGGCACAGAATCGGATCCGAGGAAGAACCAACCTGTTGGTCTTTTCGGGTCCGATTCTGCTCTGATCAGGGGGCGTTGCGGTCAGGGAGGCGATCCATCAGACACAGATCCCTCCCGGATCCGGCCGTACAAGGTGGGCTGCCACGATCGGATTCCCTAATTGGCTGATCGTTCTCACCTGTGGATGCCGGCGGAATCGCCGGAATCCATCGGGTGCTGAATCGATCAGCCAGGGAATCCGTGCCGTGTATGGCTAGCTTTAGGTACCGGCCACCCTTGGCCATACGTGGCCCGAATGGACACTAGTTACCTTCTGGCCCTTTTGTACCGTGCAAGTCTGCTGAATTATGAACTTTGTTGTGGACTTAATTCGTTTGCAGTTCATGCATTCGCGAGACCCTGTTGGGCCTCAACATTTAAATAATGTTTGTTAAAGCAATGCAAGCCACCTCTTGTCGTTGGTTGATTCCTGAACCTTACACTTCTCCATTGGGAAGAAAAGTGAGCAGGAAAGGAGTGCTGATCAGCTTCCTAGAACACTAACTGCATGGCTGATTCTGTCTACCTCTTCAGTGACCAGGAAACATTCACATTAGAAGGCATTACTCCTGTTCTGCCTTATTGTTCTTAATTCCAATTCTTTTGGCAACTCAATAAGTTGTGATTGGATGTCTCTTGCTTTTTGTGGTGCCGCTTATATTTGTCTTCACTGGTTCCTTCATTCCCTCCTGTTGGACATGCAAATGAATATATTTATTCATTATAAAGTTATGGTTTGGGACAGTAGTAATGTAATCACTTAAGCTCTGTGCTTTTTCTTTGAAATGTTGACAGATCATGGCTGGTAAATAGGCCTGCCCATGTTATAAGTGGCTTATGCAGCACGCTAATTAGGTACACCTCTCAGGTACTGAGTAATAAAGGCAGTGGGCTGATTCTTGGAAGGAATATCCATAATGCCTCCACAGTAGAAGTTCATCACTAAGGAAACAAACTCCATTTAAAGCCAAACAGCAAGTAGTTTTTTTTATACTCTTGCAGTGGACTCCATACTCAACTTCCAGGGTTAATCAATTGGTTATGTCTGGGGGTGACAAAAACAAAAAAACAACAAAGTCATGCTGCACTGATCCGGCACTCCCTTGTTGTTACCTCCTATCCTACACTGGCTATGGACTTTTAACTCAGGAAGCCTCTTTAAAAGCCAGTGACGTTGCCCCACTGTAATGTACAGTAAATGTTTTTTTAATGTAGGGAAGAAGAGGAAAATTTGCCTGTTGTCCGGGGCATCAGAATAGAGGGCACCACTGGGAGTGCAGCATTGGGGGAGGAGTACTGCTCTTCTGTCAATGATGGGAAAACTAGTTTAAAATTCCAGCACCATCTTAAAATGACACCATTCTCTTCTACAAGGGAGGGTGACAGGTGAATATTATTTTCACCTCTCCTCAATATTTCAGAAGCTGTTACTGTCTGTGCCTAAAGGAGCAGAAGAAAAATGTGCATATTGTTTCCTATCAAAGAAATGCTGATAAAAGCTGTAAACAGGATTGATGGATATGACACAAATTATACAGCAGATAAAGAGAAGAAAAATACAATTGTTGGTGGAAAATGATTTTTGGATGCCAGTGTGTTGGAGGCCTGAGTATGTGGTGTCGGTAATCTGGAGCCAGAGACAATATAATGATAGTGTTCTGTATTCCCCGATACTGTTAGGGTGAAAATGACCAATCAGGGAATGGCTTAGGACAGAAAGGTGCATAAGGCAGAAGACCTCATGTATGAAGCTGTGTAACATAGTAGACAATTGTCACTGGAAATTGTCTTGGGGGTGGAGTGGGGGCTGGGAGGGGGGGGGGTGGAGGAGCAGGCTGCACCCTGCTGTGTCTTCCTCCATAGAAGGAGGTTGATGTTGAATAGGTCGATCATTGGGCAGGCTGCCAAGAGATTTCCAGACTCTAGACGACAACGTTCAACCAACACTATCATGATAGGTCGTTTAAGCCAATAATTATCTTGAGTGACTCTGATGCCATGTTCTCAAAAATAAAGTGAAGATAATTGAAGTATTTTCCAGTCTGGTGGCCAATTCAATTATTTTCTCTGGGCCTGGCTGACGTATAGGCTCCACAGTCACTCATCCCCTACATGTATGTCAGATTGGATGTGCCCTGGTGGGTGTTATATGCCTCTTGAATGACTTCTGCAGTACCATTGAGACAGGCAGGAGGATCCACAATGGTGGAGATGCTATCCGACACACCCAGAGGTATTAGATAAAAGTGGAGGCAGTATTAGTTCTGTGGGTTTTGTTCTGTAGTACAGATACAGGACCACAAATGTTTAATTGTGCAATGATAGCTGTTATCACAATGGCCACCAGACACCTGCCTTCTGGAGTAAGAACAAATGAATAAGAAAAAATCAGGTCTAGGATAGAAGATTTACACTGGGGTCATCATTACACCAACAAGGGTCATCATTCGAGTTCTACTAGTTGAATTAGTATCCATCTCTGACATAAACAAATGCCTTTGTGAGGACATCAATAATTGTTGGAGACACGAAGGTACATCTGATGAAGCACAATTAATATGGTGGAACATGTTGGGTTGTATTGGGAAACAAATTGTGTTTATGTAGTCCGAAGATTTCTTTGTTTAGTCAATCACAAAAATGTGCAAGTAGGAGACGCAATTAAATGTTTGTGATCCTTGAATCAGGGAAGATCAACGTGATCATCTGATGAAATTATTTATGTGCTTTACCATGATTTCTCCTGGGGTAACAATCATTTGACTGTATCTCGTTTATGCTTACCCTGTAGGTAAGGGTATGTTTCCATTATACGTCAGGACCCCCTTCGCTAAGCGTATTGCTTGGCGGGGATCCTGACGTAGCACATAGACTTACTGCTCTAAGGCTGAACTTAGTTGAGTACATTGAGACTCTACATCTGGGGATGTGTAAACAAAGCATCCACCAAGCAGGCAAAGCCTATGTGCTACTTCGGGATCCCCGCCAAGCAATACACTTAGCGGAGGGGGTCCGACGTATGTGGAAACAAGCCCTAAGGCATAGAAATTATTAATTGATACACAGATCAGAATGATTAAAAGTTCTCTTGCAGGAGAACATTTCCTAAGAAAACTTCCCATCCCCTACATTGGGCTGACCTCACATAAAAAGGTACCATCTACCATGACAGGCCCCATGTGGAGAGGTCTAAAATCTTGAAACTATCTAAATGACATTTAAAGATTTCTTTTTGTAAGTGGTCCAAAAATTAACCCCTTAAGGCCTCATCATATTTAACAGTTCCCATTTTTTCTTTTGCACTCTTTGTTGTACCTCAGTGCTGCTGATCTTCTACAACCTCTTAGTATCCATGGGATAGCATGCACTAGTTTTCTGATGGCGACAACAGCTTTGTAAAGTGTGAAACCACCCAGGAAAGTCAGTTAGAGCGTTGTCACCCCATTCACAGGAAGAACCTGGGTAAGGATCCTCATGGTAGGATCACCAGGGATGATTTTAGTAAACCCTGCAGATATACCAACAAGTAAAATGGATGTAAATAAGCGCACGGAGGTGGAAAACTACAAATATGTAAATGTTCCAGGCACTTCATTTTACTTGCACCATAACTTTTTATGACTGAGTGTTCATTTATTTTCTATGACTGCTGTTGTGAATTATTTCCTTCTAGATAAGTGCCAAAGATTCAGAAAGTGCTGCGTCTACACAGAAACATAAATAAAGCTAGATACAGAATTGCAGAGGCATAAATTATGAAATATAATTAAACCTGAAGAGATAGCTGCTTTTATGTTGGTTCTCCTCATCACCATTTCATTGCTTTTATTATTGCACCAGTAATATTGCCGGGTCTCTGTGGCTGTCTGTGCAATGTAGGCAGATCCTGGTTGGTAGGAAAGGCAAATGGGCTGTCTGACATACCAGGAAGTGTCAGTGTAGACCGGTACATTGCCCATATGTGATGAGTGCACAAACACATACCGCAGTGAACCACCGGTCAGGATCGGGCGTCTTCCAGAACCTCTCACTGTCTGGCCTCACCTCTCACTGTCTGGCGCCAATCCCAGAGGTGTCCCAATGCAGGCCCTTGAACACGTCCCAAATAAAGTTCACGCACACGCTGCCATTCGCACAAGGCTTCTCTGTACCGCAATTAGTTTAATGTCATCCATGGCCAACTGGCCTAACCCTCAACTCCTCAGGGCTAGGGCACCCTTGCCCCAAGGCGGGGACATGGCAGATGGCATCAGCTACATCTCTGCAGATTTCTGGTCCTTCCACTACACAGACTGACAGTGTCCGTTACCCACAGGTGCTAGTGTCTAGCACTACACTCCTAACCACAACCAGCGACATGCTCGGGCACCCAGAAAATACAAACCCCACCCCTCCTAATCACCTACTACCAGGCAGGGCACTCCCATATGGCTTAGTCATGGTTACATCATCACAATATTAAAGGCATATTCCATCACTTTAATTATTAACCCTAAATACACACTGGTTCCTATCATACCATACACTGGCTACTCCGCTACATCAGCTTTTGAAGATGAACCAATGAAGAGACAAACAGAGTCTTCACTCATCCAATCCCACAGAAGAACCCTGGTGCCCTCCCCTTTTAAAGCCAGGTTCCCCTTTAATATTTCTTTAGTTGGTAATTGATGAAAGCAGGACAGATCTTGTCTCTATCCTGGCAGCTGGTCTATTACACTCAGCTAATCCCGCTGAAGACTCATTTCATCTGCACAGTTCCAGAGATTATAACAAATCTTATTTGAGGTGTATGATGTCATATCGCTGGTAAGGGAATATTCAGGTGGCTCAGCTACACAAGTCCTCCCTGGGTTTTCTGGCAGAGGAAAAGGTAAAGAAAAGTACCGTTTCAGATGCCAGGAGGGCACCCAGCTACTTAGGTAAAAGTGCCACTCCAGAAAAACAATATAGACAGACACTTGTCTATATAAAATAAGTGTCATATTATTTGTTGTCGATATTCGGCACCCAATTTGCAACAACTGTCTGCACAGCTGAGTTGGGGCAGTGACATTTTCCACAACTGTTTAATCTCCGCTGAACATGTGGCACAGTGATAACCCAGCATCACAGTAGAAAAGTAGAACCAGAAAAACAATGTTGTCACCTACTCACAGAAAGTGCCTTCATAAAAGACCTTCTGAAAGCTCTGTTTAACCCATCTTGTAATTTGAAAATTTGCTCAGCCATGTTTCTCATTGAATCAATGTATTTTACTGGAGGTGCTTCTTGTGTCACCTTCCAACCTGCCTAGATAGAATGCCATCTATTTTAAAAACATAGCATCATCGTGTTTTTTCAAGGGGTAGAGAGATAGAGATAGAAGTTAGAACGCTGAACCAAGGAGTAACTTTAAAATAGTTGTGACTCTAAAGCTGGCCATACACCTTTAGATCTCTCTGTCAGATATCCTTTGGATCTGCCAACAACTATGTAGTGCCGTGTCCTCTGCGATTGAACACAGGTAGACTTGATTGTTTAGAAAGTCCCTCATATTACATGGTTTTGGTAAAACAATAGGAGATCTAAAGGAAATCTGACAGTGTATGGGAACCCTTACATATGTGTGCATAGAGTTGCATGTCACTTCACAGGCATCAACTGCAATAGAAACATATCTATGGTCTGTGTGGATGGCCTTTTTTTCCTTCCATTAAACTCAATAGGAGACCAAAAGCATTTTAAATACAGTTGGAACAAGCTCAGGAAGCAACTGTAGGTTACATTTCTGGGTCGTTATCGGAGTTTCACCACTACAGTACTACTTTCTGCCACTAGATGTCATTGGGCTTGAATGGCATCCAACTCTGTCAGTACATGCTAACTTACCTATTCATCGTCTGAGCTCTGCTGTACAAATACTATAACAAGCCAATGGTAGATGTAGACACCATCCGTGCCTGTATATTATATTCAGATTTAAAGTAGCTCCTGGAGTTGTTCCTTGCTTTATTACTACAAAGGCACTGATCAGGTGACCATAACTAATTCAGGCCCATCCACTTAGCAGTACTGCTGAGAGCCAATCTGTTAAGGTCTCCATCAGTATCAGCAAGACAGGAGCAGGTAAGAATGATTTACGCAAATCTCAACCTTTATTCTCTCCAATCTGCAGCTCTGATAGTATCATATTACACAAAGTTCTGAAATGGTATTAAATCCAAGCTTTAAACTGTCGTTTAAATTTATTGTGTGTCTTCACAAGGTCATGAAACGTTTCCCGGGAATGAATTTATGAATGCAGGAAAGGAGGCATAAGTAGACAGATCAGGGACACCGTCACACATTACATTTTACCACCTTAAGCTCATTTTGTTATTTTAGCAAACTGTACTTTACACCTTCCGGCTGACACTGTATTTGTTGTTTATATAATGAGAATATGATGTGCATGGCAAAGCCAAGAGGCCTATGGGAGGAAAAGCAAGCCAGTTCTTAAAGTCAAATGCTAAGCTTAGTGTCCAGGATCAGCTAGGACCTCCCTGCCCAGTCTTATGGTCACTGGTCCACCCCTTTCATCCATTGGGTTTTACATCTGTCAGTCATTTTTCTCATATGGTAGGCATACACAGGCTAGGCGGTATTCAAATACAAATGCCCAGTTATAGCAACCTTAACATGAAGCTTGTTTGTTGAACACTAAGGTCTATATACTACACATTTTTGGTTACTGGGAAAAATTGGTTTTAATCAATGTCTCAGTTGGGCAGATTTTCCTCACTTTCTGTAATCTTGACACCAGGATAACAAATAGTATCATCAAGACACAATGGTGGGATAACATTGCCATAACATCTAACCCTTCTCTCCCCATGTCAGGGGGTGTCAAACACACATACACAGAGGGCCAAAATTATAACCTTAGACAAAGTTGATGGTCCAACGACATGCTATGCAATGGAAGCATACTCACAGGATCATCAGCATTGCTTTGCATCACGTTAGCGCACTCGCCACCACTCCTTCCTCCCTCCGTAGATGTGGCAAATCTGCCCCCCTGTCTACTACACTCACTGAGCTTCTGTATTCCCACTTTGTGAGCAGAGAGGAGTAGAGAGCTACTAATCCCAGGATTCTCTGGGTGGCTCACTGTGATGTCACTAGAGCTTACTGCTGAGCAGTCAGGGCTTGTTCTCTACTCCCAGTGGGAGTACAGAAGCTCAGTGAGCGTAGGAGGCTGTGGACAATTTGGTGGGCAGGCCAAATTCGGCCCCTGTGCCAGAGTTTGAAACCTATGCTCTATAAAAAATTTTCTCCCATGGTCACAGTTCTGTAGAAACCACCACGGATACTACCACAGACGTTCTTGTTGTGTAGAAATAGCCCTGCTGCCTCCCATGGGTCCAAGGATTCCTTCCAGTTCCTACCCCTGTGTAGAAGATTTCTTTTCTTCTCTTGAATCTGAGCCAACATACAGTGGAGGAAATAATTATTTGACCCCTCACTGATTTTGTAAGTTTGTCCAAGACAAGAATGAAAGTCTCAGAACAGTATCATTTCAATGGTAGGTTTATTGTAACAGTGGCAGATAGCACATCAAAGGAAAATCGAAAAATACTTTAAATAAAAGATAGCAACTGATTTGCATTTCATTGAGTGAAAGAGTATTTGAACCCCTAACCAACCATTAGAGTTCTGGCTCCCACAGAGTGGTTAGACACTTCTACTCAATTAGTCACCCTCATTAAGGACACCTGTCTTAACTAGTCACCTGTAATAAAGACACCTGTCCACGAATCAATCAATCATCAATCAAGCATACTCCAAACTCTCCAACATGGGAAAACCAAAGCTGTCCGGATGTCAGAGACAAATGTTAGACTGCACAATGCTGGAATGGGCTACAACCATTAGCAAGAAGCTGGGAGGAGAAGGTAGCCAACTGTTGGTGCGATTGTTCGAAAATGAAGGAAGCACAAAATGACCATCATCGACCTCGCTCAGGCTCCACGCAAGATCTCACCTAGTGGGGTGTCAATGGTTCTGAAAAGGTGAAAAAGCATCCTAGAACTACACGGGAGGAGTTAGTTAAGTGACCTCAATTACAGGACCACCAGTCAACAAGAAACCATTGGAACCACAATTAACCCGCAATGGTTAAAATCTGCAGGCTGCAAGGTCCCCCTGCTCAGGAAGGCACATGTGCAGGCCCGTCTGAAGTTTGCATATGATACACCTGAATGATTCAGGAGTGACTGGGAGGTGCTGTGGACTGATGAGACCAAAATAGAGCTCTTTGGCATTAACTCAACGCGCTGTTTTGGAGAAGAAAAATGCTGCCTATCACCCCCCAAACACCGTCCCCCACGTCAAGCATGGGGGTGGAAACATTTTGCTTTGTGGTGGGTTTTTCTGCTAAGGGCAAGGACAACTTAATCGCATTAACAGGAAATGGACGGAGCCATGTATCATGAAATCCTGGCGACAACTCCTTCCCTCTGCCGGAAAACATGGGTCGTGGATGGTGTTCCAGCTCCAGACCTCTGTGTTGCAACAAGTTTTTCCACCAAGTATTAAGTCTTTTTTTTGTTAGAGGGTTCAAATCCTTTTTTCACTCGATGAAATGCAATCATTTGCTTCTTTTATTTAAGTTATTTTTTCCGATTTTCCTTTGATGTGCTATCTGCCACTGTTACAATAACCTCCTTGAAATGAATCGTTTCTGAGACCTTTCTTTTATCAAATTTCTTTTCATTGTGACCAAACTTACAAAATCAGTGAGGGGTCAAATAATTATTTCCTCCACTGTATATGGCCCATGTGTTGAGGTTCTCTTAGGTTCACAAAAAAGAAAGAAACGAGGTGTGACAATAGATCACACCAGTTCTCTTGGGTTCCTCAATGTGGTTCTTTTTGAGAAGTTCTTCTGGTTGCTTTCTCTGATGTCAGATCTAGGAATCTTTTCAAGCATGGCCAGTACAACCTAGTCCTCTGTTTTAGTTTTCCACTTTATCATTATCTTTGGGTTTTGATGAACCTTGTTGGTCTCCTGTTCTGACTTCCTTCCAAATGATCCTTGAATTTGCTTTGTGTCTTGTGTTCTGCATCCACTGGGTGGCTACAATTTAGTAGCCATAGAAAGCTAGTGGAGATGTCCTCATAGGATCACAAATGGTGATTGTTTACTTCTGGCTTAGCCACCACGGGCATACCTCTTCTAGTGGAAGACTGATCACAAGACATATGCTTAACATGCAAACCTGTGTGTTGGACAATTTCTAGAGCCAGACAACTGGACACTACATAGTCTTCAAAGGAGTATGGAGAAAGCAGTAATGAGTCTTGTTTGTTATGTTTAGAATTCTAGCTAAATTACTTCTGAAATCTCATATTGTCATATTAAAGGACATTTGTTTCTTAAGATGTGTAGTGTAGGGGATTCATGGATATATGATGATAGAGGTCCAATTTAGCTACTTTTGGTTGTATTGAGTGACTATCTCCCATCTATAGACACCTGTAGATGTAGGTGTTGGACATCCACCCACTCCAGTCTATGTTCAGATACATTGAGCCCCCTCAGGTTTGAGAAGGAGGCCTGGGCCCTGCACTCTCTCTGCACTGTGCAGCATATCTCTTCTAGAAGGCTTTATAAAGCCACCTGATGCACAGAAAGTAAACGTAGCATATTCATATATGTCCATTGGTTTCTATGTGCTGCGGGGAATATGTAGCGTTTTGAAGTGATGCATGAATTACACTGGAAGGGCAGACACCGCCAGCGTACTCAGAAGGAAGGCTTCAATAAAGGGATGACTCAGAGTTGTGTCTAGGAGATGAGCTCCCAGGAATGTCACATGATCAGGCCATTTTTGGCTAAATGGGGTGACAGTCGTGTCTATAGGGACAGGCAGCCAACCGCTATCCAATCAGGAGGAGCAATGACAGGTTAGAAATCTTATTCTGATTGCTATTGTTCCCCCCTGAGACAAGCGTCATAAGCAGTCCGTGCCTGCACCACTCTTTTCCTCCCCCTTCTCCTCAATAGCTAGAAACTAAGCCGAGCATTTGTGTTTATGGCTGCGCCAGCTGTCAGAGGTGCCAGATGGCGACTAGATTGAGTCTGAACAGCTGAATGTCTTACTATGTCCATGGGCACCTTTAGTAGAAGGCACGGTGTCCCTTACAAACAGTATGTCCACATTAACATAATAAAACATTATATATATTTTATGAATATTCCCCAGCTCTTCTTCTATAATAACTTTATAGACAGGGGTGCACATAAGTGGTAGTCTGGTACTCAAAAGGGGCCAAAACCTAGCTGTGCGTACCTGTATCATTGTTACAAAGCTCATATGTGTACTAACAACTTTGAGGCACTCCGTGTCTGGGCGACCGCAGCTAAATGTATACAATTTATATCACTTGAATAACCGCAGGGAAACATGAATAATTATGAAAGGTTGCAGTTAGGGGTGTGACAATGGGAATGTAAATTACTAATCCAAATTAAAAAAATTGACCTCTAAGGGTGTTGGAGATCTGGGGGTTAAAGTCAGAGTAGACATATGTAAGGGTAAAATCTGACAAGAGAAAAGCACTGTGTGACAGCTGGAATATGACTATGAAAGGGTGACATTTGGACTACAGGTAGTCTCAGGGGTTAGTTACTAAACCTAAAAAATGTCAGGGTTGCAATATTGAGGTATGCGATCTGGGGGATCATTGTACTGTGTACTGTAAGAGTTACATGTGACCCAAAGCCAGCTGGTGACCTGTGAATGGAGACAGCTAATTGGAGGCTCAAACAGGAACAGGAAGGTCCATCTGCAGAAGAATCTACAATGCAGGACTACCCTACATATGGGGTGAGTACCAAACACCATCTCCCGGTACTCACCTGTGGAGGTCACAAAAAAAAGTTATTTGCACCCCTGTTTATAGAGATGTAGTAAGAATCTTCATTCCTCTCTCCTCTAGGTTTCAACTCTCTTCCTTTTATTCTCCTATCTTACCTCTCTTTTTCCATGCCATTGCCTCTACTCTACCCCTGAATTATCTCTTGCCTCTTCTTGTGCTTGCCTCTTCTCTTTCTTCACCTCTCCTTATCCCCACCTCCATGTCTATTAACTCACTTGTCTCTCTACTTTCCGTGTCCTAGCCTCACCTTCTCTCACTTCACTCTAACTTTCCTCTCCTCACCTCTTCCCGTATTCTCGTATACTCCCACTTTCTCTGTTCACCTTCTTTACCATTACTGTGTCTTATTCTCTTTGCCTTTCCTTGCCCCCTCCCCCCATTTTCATCTCTACTTTACCTGTCCTAGCTTCACCTTTTCACACCACTTTTTCTACCTCATCTAATATCTGCTCACCTCTTCCCATTTTCTATCCCCATTCTTGCTACTCCTCTATCCCCAATCTCTTCTCCACATTTTCCCAACCTAACACTGTCAGTGCTGTCAGTCCGCAGTAGCCTGTCTTGAGCACCTTGAAACTTGTGCAGGCATTTGAGGGACGACCCTATGACAGGTCTATCAGGTGAATGGCGAAAATGCTTATTGCTCGTTCACCTGGCGGATCAAGATGGGCGCTGGAAGTTTGCCCATTGCTTTGGGGGCACCCTATTCCTGCAGCAGGGGAAAGACGCGGGATATCAGTGACCAAACTGCTTCGAGCACTGTTTTTCTGCTACAGAGGTGTCTCTGGTGCTGCTTTGAAGATGCGGGAGCCCACAATTTCAAGACAGCACCACGGTTATGCCGAAAAGATTGCGCAATGTGGACACTGTCCCATTAAACAGAATGGGAAGTGTCCTCTCTCTGTCTTTTTCCATGCTGTCGACATAGACATAGTGGATACAAGCCCTAACTGTGACCTTTTTGTAATCTCTTTTTTTGCCTCTCCTCTTCCCCCACTCTTTCCTTTCTACTTGTTCTGTCCTAGCCATGCCCTCTCCTGACCTCTTCTCATTCGCTTTCTCTGTCCTCTATCCCCACACTTCTCTTTACTTTCCAGGAGAAGGGTAGTGTCAAAAGGTAAGAGAAAGGTAATGTTTTACAAATGGGGATAGGCCTTTTTGATATGTAATGTTAACAGAAGATGTAATCTTTGATTTACTTCAAACCAACACTTAAAATAGGCAATGGGGCACGCAAGGCTCCCCAAAAATTGCTGACTTGTGTAATGTGGCACATTTAAACCCTATACAGTAACATTTCTGAGAATGTCAGACTGCTCATTAAAAGGTACAATTCTGGGCAGACAGCCAAAACCTTCTTGTAAATAATTAAAAAATAAATAAATCTAATTGGTTTCTTTAAACTCCAACCATATGTTGATGCGAGTTGGAGAAAAGCTCTGGCGGAAAAAGGCAGAGGAGATGAATAGCACTGGGCACTGCAGAACGCTTTCATGAATGATCAAAAGAAACAGAAAGTGAGATTTGTTTACTAATGGACCGTGGATTGCTAAAAAAATTTTGGAAAGTTGTAGACAGAAAATCTGCTTATGTGAGCCGATCTGTATGGTGAGATTCAGGCTCAGATCTGCCGAAAGACAATATGGTCCCGTCTTGTGTTTGATTCTGATGAGAGGCTTGTGCGCAGGATTTTTTTGCATTTAGATTTAATTGCATTGCATTTTCTACATCATAAAAGTTTGGCGGTTTGGAAAACTGTGCAATCTGCTAATATTTTTGCCCTTTAAGCAATACACTTATGAGATTTTCAAATGAAATCTGTGCTCATTACATACTTTATTTTAGACCAAGAGATCTCATTACTGGACCTCTGTGCTTTCTTATGCTATACAGGAAGATCATGGCTAGGAGGGGCTCACACATAGTGATTGAAAGACATCCAATACAGGAATGGAGGAACAGGTCTGGCCAAGTACAGTGTGGCTGGAAAGAAAAGACTTTGTCCGTCCTGTTGATCTTAATGCACACTGTGAGAGGCTTAAGGTAGCCATACACAGGTTGATTTTCACCCAATTTTTCCGATCGACTGCCATGCACGTACCCGCCAATCGGCTGGCCGAAAATCTGGTGCGCCCACCTGGTGAGATCAACCAGAAATCCACCGCATGTCAAACAGTGATCCAACGTGTTGATTCCCGTCTGATCCCATTACTTTGGATGGGGATGGCAGGATAAAATTCACTGCTGTATGAGCTATACAGATAAGAAGAAGTAATT
>CM070039.1:71240422-71254024 GCA_036250615.1 Ptychadena robeensis
CCTCCTTGAGCCATTGGGAGACCCCTTGTCCACCCGTGACACCCAGGAGATCTAACAATGCCCAGTGACACAGGTGATATCGGGGTCACTGTGTTACAATATATGCTCTGCAAAGAGTTATGCGCCGATGCTATATAAATACGATGATGCTCTTCTTCTACCATGACGGGTGATAGTCCCTTACCAAGATAGTTACTAGCATGTGACCTTATAATTTTATTGGCCACTCTACTACAATTACTCAGTAAAACTTATGTGACCTTCCATTACTCGGGTCTCAATCATATAGAGATAATGAAGAGGATTTTGTGGTTCTTGGTGTGTTCTTTGTGTGTGTATCCTTCCAAAAACGTACGTACGTAAAACGGTAGATCAGTTTCATTGTCCCCAGATTAGTATTAGGACCCTTAGGCCATATTAGTGACATTATATAGTAGGGAAATTAGATTTTGAGCTCTATTAATGATATGACTAGGGACTCTGTACAGAAGATGCCAGTGCTATGAATGCATAAATAAATGCTCCCAGCCAAGCTTCATGCTCATACAAGCATGTTATTAATGGGTGACAGACACGGCGTGCACGTTTGCACAATGGGGTCATATGACATGCAAACTATAGGATTTGGCCCCTGTGGGCAGCCAATTTTAATAAAGAAGGGTATGGCTGCCTTGGCCATCACAAATTGTGACAGATTTAATCTCTGGACCTCCTTCTATCCAATTCTATAGCATCGGATGAACCTCAGCCTGGTTCTGCTGTCTTGCAGCTCTCTGCTGAGCTTTCCAAGACTCAAGCGGGATGATTAGATTGCATATTTGCATAAAAAAAGATCAGATTGTTTATGGATTCTCTGTACGAAGGAAAGCAGACATGACTTGAGTCATGATCAAATACCAAGCAGTTCTACTGCTGTTTGCTGTCACAGAAAGAGCTAGGAGAAGCTTATTTCAGTCTGGAACTTGTTTACCTGGTTCTTCTGTGTACTACTGGGCACAACATGGCCAAGACAGCATCAGTCTTCACCAGGAAGGCAATGTGAAATGACTTTTGACAACCAAAAATGATAATTAATGAGCAGAGGCCTTGCAGGAAATTCTGGTGACCGTATTGTTTTATATTTTTATATAGTCATTTGTTTTGTTTGATCTAACTTTTTGGTTTTCCAGGCTTACCTACAATTAGGGCTTTTGGATGATGATAAAGAAGATAAAGTTTAACCTGAATATTGTTTGCCTTTCGGAGTTCCTGCTTTTCACTTCATCAAGCAACAATCTTTTAGTTTACTTGATTTTAGACCAGATCATGGTATTGCTGTATGCTGGATAATAGCTGGTAGAAGGGGTCTGAATGGTGCTGTACATGGAACCAGGAATCTCTATTACTGCCCCTATCTGGATTCAAATAATTCATAATTCAAATGACTGTAATCCATTCAGTTAGCCAGGAACAGTAACACATGGAGGAAGAGGCTAATAAAGGGTATCCCCTGAACTCCAAACTGTTTGTATTCATCAATGGCTTTTTATTATTAAAACTTTTAAACTTTTTTTCAGAGAGTTTGGAGTTCAAGTGATACACTTTATTGGCTAACTGAAGTAATTGAAAAAGCATTTACTTCAGTTAGCCAATAAAGGGTATTGTAGTGTCGTGGAGGGCATATTGTTGCTCCGAACGACCAGATTCTTTGGAATGTTCAAACACACTGTATAGGGCTCACACACTTGAATAAACTGAGTCACAGGCAGCTGGTAGGGATATATGTACAGTCTTTACTATAGGGATATTTACAGTCCAACACCAAACCCAAGCCTGGGAAAGGGGCACACACTTAGGAACTACTGTTACATAGTAAAGGTGCTACCAGCTGCAGGGTGACAATGGCTTTACATCCCAGTGAGAGGGGGTCAGGTGACAGTCCAGTGGCTATGGCAAAAGGGAATAGCGAGCGGTGAGGTGAAGTAGGGAGGAATCCGGCGTCTGCCTAGCGTTAGCACCTACTGGTTGCCGCAACCATCTGCTCGGGCACATTCGAGGGAAGGCAGTCCTGGTCCATGGGACAAACCCTTTCATTCACCACAGATGGGGGTCCTTGGTCCCGAGCGCTGCTAAGGGACAGCCTGCGGGAGAACCCAGGGAAATGCAGGAGATTGCTCCAAAAAGGCTGCACGGCACTGGCTGTAGGTGGTTCAGGAGCTAACCCAACTCTGGCTAAGGAGGGCCTAGGGAGGTATATTTATCCCTTCTACTAGGACGAGGGCAGTAAGTTATCTCCAGGCAGATCTCAAAAGTAACATTGTATGGCCAGAAAAAGATTGGGAAGCTAGAAGCCATTAGTCATTCCTGCACCTGTGGCTGAGGAATGCAGAGAAGATTAAAAGTGATACACACAATTTTGTACAGAATAGGGTGACACAGGGCAGTATATACAGTTCACAAATATATACACGTGGTGCATACCCTGGTCACTACACTATCACTTGAACTCCAAACTCTCTGAAAAAAAGTTTAAAAGTTTTAATAATAAAAAGAGAAGGAATAGATGCATACGTAGTCTTAAATGACCATTACTTCCTTACAGATACTGGACAATCCTATTCCTTGGAAAGCTTGTTGGGAGGATTGGCACTGCCCCCATTCAGTGTCTTGGTGGTAGTGTAGTGTACAGTAAGCCACCCTGTCAAAGGGAAACTGGGGGAAGTCCCTTTCAAGGATTTTCTCCCATAATCCTATAGTATATAAACTCAGCCCCTACCTTGAGGCTGGAGCAGAGACCTGTAGGCAGGTGTTGGGTCCTCAACTGTTTCAACGTCACTTTGCAGACTGCCAGAGCACAGTTGCAGGACCCAGCTATAGAAAGTTCCAAAATCCAATGTACTGTTCCTGTAATATCTCCCCAGTTTTAGCTCAGTGAGAATATAGTCAGGTAAAAGAACAAAGAAGAAGGGCCATTGCGAGTTTGTAGGTTTTTATATGATTTTCAGAGAAGTAAAAAAAGTAACACACTGGCCTAAAATGTTTCACCCTTCAATGCATCTTGTGGCAAAATAGGCTAGTTCAGGGTCTTCTTGATCAGAAGTGGGGCAGTAGGGCAGAGGAGGTCATTGAGGAAAGCAATATAACATGGATAGGATGGGTAGTAAATCTTTTTAACTACCAGGGGAAAAAAAAAGAAAAAGACGAGGTCTGTTTTAAGAACCAACAGTGAGACTCTAGTGGTGGTAGGGAATGCAGCCATAGTTGGGTTTTACCAGAAAAGTGTGGTCTTTCCACCAACTAATCTCATATCTGACTGTCTATGACCACCATTACAATTGGAAAAAAAATAGTCCTTCATACTAGTAAATATGGCAGAAAAATTGATTGGTCACAAAGTGATATTTGAATGATATTTCATGGTCTGAGAAATGCTAAATCTGACTTTTCACAGTTCATAAATTGAAAGCTTCGACATCACTCCAGCAGAAAAACCATGAGATTTTAGATTAAATATGATATCTGGGATTTTCACAAATGCCCACTTAGTGACACCACACCTAGTTCTGCTCTAAAGAGTCAAAGCAAACTTTTCTTAATGGGACGCTATGGCTGAGATTGTGGACCGACTATAGGTTCTAAATCAATGGTTGTCATGCTGGCAATGCCACAATCCACTACTTTAAATTGTAGAGCTAGACAAAAAAAATACAGATAAAGCTTTCTGACTTTTCTGTGAATAGCATCATCTGTAGATAGCATATGGCTGTCTAAGCTGCATATACATAGACATAGACTATGTTTAGAGACTCTGTGCGTGTCTCTTTTAATTGAGGCGAACATTAGTATATACATAAATCTTCTTACAAAATGGAAGAGAGAGCACAGGGATAAGAGCATGAATGTCCTGCTACTCTTTTGCTTTGAAATCATAGGCTGTGATAGACTGAAGCAACTACATGCAGTGTAGTTTGGAGAGAAACGGATTAAGCAGCCAACAGAACTATAAATCTGTGAAGGACGGATGTGGATTGTGAATGAAAGTTCTATGAGTGTGAAAGTTGTAGAACCATCTACATTACATAATAATAAAAAAATAAAAATCAAGTAGTAACTTTAACTTGACTTTGAACTTAATTTATTCAAATACTCCATATGCTATAACAATACATTTTTGTAAAATTACCACATCTCAACATCTCCAGTTATTTTCATAACTTTTGGTCCAGGGTCTTTGCAATTAACTCCCAAATAAACCAGTCAAGACCATCCTCTATCATATATTGCAATCTTTGACCATTTCTAGTAGAAAACTGCAGTCTACTACCATATCTTGTAGCATGCTGCAGCCTTGGACCATTTTTCTCTAGTATACCATATATACTCGAGTATAAGCCGACCCGAATATAAGCGGAGGTACCCAATTTTAGAAAAAAAATTGGAAAAACTGAATGATTAGAGTATAAGCCTAGGGAGGGAAATGCAGCAACTAAGGCACAGAAACACACAGCAAATGTACTTTTGTTTGGAGGTGTAATTATTTAATTCAGCAGATTTGTAAGTTAATTACAAAGCCCCTGAACATGATATTACCACTAGAAGTGCTGGAGATGTATAGAAGGGAAGTGGGAACATTGTAAAAAAAAAAGTATTGCTCTAGCATATCAAGTTTTTGCACAAAATAGGTTCAAATTTGACTTGACTTTGAACCTAATTTATGCAAAAACTACATATGCTAGAGCAATAATATTTTTTTAAATATTCCCACAACCCTTCTCTACATCTCCAGCAAATTTGGTGATGATAGCATGTTCGGGGGCTTTGCAATTCACTCATAAATTCCACCTACAAAATGCAGCGATTTTCATTTTTTAACCCGAATATAAGCCGAATTTCATTTTTTGAGCACATTAGAGGTGCTGAAAAATTCAGCTTATATTCGAGTACATACGGTACTTCACTCTCTGACTATCTTTTTAGAATAATACAATCTGTAACCTTCACTTGTAACCAGGGGCATAGCTAGAAATGACTTGGCCCCAAAGAAATGTTTTCTTATGGCACCCCCCCCCCCCCAAGACCTGCCACTCCAAAAATCCAGTTTTCTGTGCCAAAAAAGTATGAAAAATCTAACCACCCTGTCCAAGTCTCTTATTTTTGTTCACTAAGAATTTAAGTTTGACACCCCTGATCTATAATATTCACTCCCCTCCTGGTTATACAGGGCTAATTCATATGTCATAGGTTCATTTGGTGTAATTAGTAGCGATGGTAAACATTTTTGGACTTGCTGAATTTGTGAGTTACATTCCCTAAATATTGTATCATCACTATAATTACTGGAGATATAGAGAATGGTTGGGGGAACAAAACAGAAAGTGTTGCTCAAGAATGTGCAGTTTTTACATAAACTAAATTTAAGTGGAAAATTCAACTGAAACATTTCGACATGGCTTTGAACTTCATGAAATAACTACTAGTGCTAAAGAAATACTTTCTTTTTTTAATATTCCGTCAACCGTTCTCTACATCTCCAGGAGTTTGGAGGATGATACCATGTTTAGGGGCTTGTAATTAAAGCCGACCTCCCCCCTCTGATTCTGCCTTCTATTATCATATGCCTATAATCGGGCAGATCACTTTGGCCATCTTATGTAACATATTGCTGTCTCTGACTATCTCTCATAATATAGTGCACTCTATAGCCAACTTCTTCTGTAGGATATTGTAAATACTGCAATCTCTGTACACACTATGTACACTGCTTCCACTATGATAAGCCATCCCCATCAAATAAGGCACCCCCTGATTTTTGCCCAAAACGTTAAAACAAGCCACCCCGCAAATAAGATACCCACCGAAACCTGCCCCTGCCAGCCACCAATACCTGCCAGTCAGTGAAGAGGACAATGATTGGCACAGAGTGATCAAAAGGGACAGTGAATGGCACAGAGTGATCAAAAGGGACAATGGCACAGAGTGATCAGAATAAGAATGCCCTGAAGATAAGACCTAGGGCATATTTTGGCGTTTCCAAAAACACTGTATAAGACAGTGCCTTATCATCGGTAGTATATTGCAGTCTCTGTCCATGCCTCAAAACATGCTGCAATCTATTTTCTGTAAAATATTGCAATTTCCTACCGTCTGTTGAAACATACTGCAATCTCTGGCCATCTTCTGTAGCATGTTGCAGCCTCTGACCAACCCTGATTAGATACAGCAGTCTCCTACCATCTAATGTAACATAGTACACTCTCTAACCATCTTCTTCTGCAGCATACTGCAGTCTCTGACCATCTTTTGTAGTATACTACAACCTGTTACTTTGTTTTATAACTTAATCCAATCTCTGGCCATCTTCTTTAACACATTGCAGTCTTCTACCATCTTGTGTAAAATATTGTAGTCTCTAACCATCTTCTTTACCATATTGCAGTCTCTGATAATCTCTTGTAACATAACTGAAGAATCTGGCCATCTTCTGTAGCATATCTCTTTTTTTAAACGACGGAGTATTTGAATTAAACATAGATTCCTTGGTCCAAGCAAACTTTATATTATTATAGAACATAAAGCAGGCTATTTTCATTCTGATGGTTTCCTACATAATACGTTTTTTTTTGGGTACATTTTAAGAGCCCTAAACTATATCAGTTTGAATTAGAAATCCCTGATCTTCACAGCTAGGCCTGAATTGTGAATGTACCAAAACTACTCATATATTGGTTGTGTTAATTATTTAGGACTGCATCAGCATGTTCATTATACACATTTCTCCATGACAGGACTGGGATGCATTTCACTAAATGGCTGCCGCAGTTCACACGTTTAGGTGTATCCTCCTCATATCAGCAATGAAACTGAAAACTACTGTAAATACATAGGACAGAATGATTGTGATGGACCTTGCATGGGGATGGTTGAAAGGGGACCATATGAGGGGAACGGATGCTGTCATCCTTTTAAAAGTGCTAGGTGTCTGGCTATAAATAGTGTTTCTTCAGATCTCTGAGATCCTTGTCCAGAACAAGTATGTAGAGGAAGACTTTCCTTCCAATGGTGCTTGCACATGTTTATAGTTATGAATATTAAGTGCTCAAAGGATCATTGTGATCATAGCTTTGTTAAAGAGCAGGTCACTGTAGCATCCAAACTGTAACTCACTCTTATTCATTGAAAAGCTTACTCACTCCAGTTGGGGTTCACATATGGTCAAGGTTCCTTCAGCTACCCACATCTGACAATAATTGGACTTGAGAATTGGTCTCTTGGTCACCTATATCTGGAGAGGGATAGCATCCTGCTGTTTACAACAATAAGGCTGGGTCTTATCTACGTTTAGTGCAGATGCCCCCTCAGCATTCCCCCTATGGAAAATGTGCCACCTGCCAGTGTATACTGGAGTGTCATGACTGGCGTCAGGCACTGGAGTCAAGTTTCAAGCGTGGTTTGCTCATGGAAAGTATAGAGTGGGGTATTGCAGACGAGAGCAAATTGCAGGCAGGTGCCAAGGAACCGTCACACCGACATGTCCATAACACCACCTCTGGTTTATAGGCTACCAAGTGTACAGGGAGTGCAGAATTATTAGGCAAATGAGTATTTTGACCACATCATCCTCTCATGCTTATGTCCTACTCCAAGCTGTATAGGCTTCGACAAGCCTACTAACTCAATTAAGGCAATTAGGTGATGTGGCATCATCTGTAATTGGAAGAGGGTGGGTTCTAATGACATTCGAACACCCGTATACTTACGGGATGTTCATAATTATTAGGCACTCTTCCTTTCCTTTGGCAACATTGGTCAAGAAGCTTGACAGGCTTCAGAAAACAAAAATATTCGACTACACTACTCTTGTGCAGAAACGGGGATGGGCTCACCATCAGGCGTTGCATTCAAATAGTCCGGTCGCAGGACCGCCGTGTGGACACCACAACGGCGCCAAAACTAACTGCCCACTGACCTGAGGAAACGTCAAGCGTGCAGCCTGCCAAGAGCCACTTGCCACCAGTTTGGCCAATTTCAGAGCTCGCAACACCTGGAGGTGCCCCAAACGCACAGGTGCTGCGAATACTCAAGACATGGCCCAGGTAAGAAAGCTGACAACGACGACCCCCCGCCCAAGACCCAGCAAGCGGCAAGACCGTCCGGCGGGGGGCCAAGATATGCTCGCAACACGGACTTTTTCTACGGTTTTATGGACGATGAAGGAGGATGAGTCTTGATGGGCCGCGCCGATTCGGCACGCTGGCTGCATTGGTACGGCGCAGGACGCTCGCAGTCCGACTCAGACCGCCACGCAGGTGGAGGTGGCAAGCAAGAGTGAGTCTTGATGGGCCAGCCTCGGATTGGGCACGGCTGGATTGGTAAGGCGAGGCTCCCAGTCCCGACTCAGACTCCAGCAAGGTGGCAGGTCGGAAATGATGTCGTCTTGATGGGCCAGCGGATGGCACGGGCCTGGCTGGGTAAAGGGGCAGGGAGAGCTCCAGTCCGACTCACGCGCCGCCCCAAGGGTGGAGGTCGGAGTACGGGTTTTGCGGCTGGTGTCATCAAAGATGACTTGTGGTGGGGGCCTTGTTCAGGTTCGAGATGGCGTCAGCGCACCTCCCAGTCCTACTGCGCCCTGCCGTTTCTGTCGGAGACACCTGCTCAAGCATGCGCTCGGTCTGCGGTCCTTCAGAAAACCTCGATTCTCTCTCTGCCGGCCAATGGCTCCCTCACCACGCCGTCCAACGACTCCACCAGCGTGGCTGGCAAGAAAGGGTCATAAAGCAGGAAAACTACTGGACACGGCCTCCTGTGGTTCCGCCTGATCTGAACCCCTGAGAACCGTGGGTCCCTCACTCCAAAGTGCGGCTTTGACAAGGAGGCCCCGAAACGTACAGCCCTCGTCTGGAACAGTGTCTGGGACGGCTCGTGGCTTGCTCTGCGCCACGCGAGTGTGGATGGTGAACCAGATCAACCACCTGACGAATCCATGGATGGCAGGCTTTGAGTGTCCCCCTTGCAAGAGTCAGGTCGGCGTATGGTCCTGATTGTGTTTTTGTTTTGTTTGTGAATGTCGAAAATGTATGCTTTGTGAATGTTGAGATGTTATATTGGTTCCTGGGAAAATCAATATTGACATGGGTCTAATTTGTTTTTTGTGTCAAGTTGGCCTCCACACATTCACTGGCCACGACATAGTCACAGCACACCACGATACCCCGCTCAACTAGCTAAAAGCGCTAAAACAAACCAAGCTAACTGATCAACCAAATAATCAGCTTTTTGATATTAATTGGTTTTTTGGGTTCATTGAGAACATGGTTGTTGTTCAATAATAAAGTTATTCCTACCACTTGCCTAATAATTCTGCACTCCCTGTAGAACCACCCTTAGAGAGTACACAGCTTCCTCTAAGGGGCACAGACAGCAATAGAAACAGAGGTGAGATATCAGAGGTATCCAATTCAATAAAAGTTTTCCCTTTAGTTATAGCAAAGGGCCAGAAGGCATGCATTTCCTGTTCCTCCTGCCACCACTGAAAGAGAAGTAAAGTTTTCTTTCACTGCCATGGCTGTAATGTAAATGGGGATGAAATAGAACCCAGCACACACAATCAACATTCATTATTTCTCTCCACAGTTTAACACACAACTCATCAAACAGTATAAGGGAAAAGTAAAGTAGCTTACTTCAGCTGAGTTGACATAACAAGAAACAGGAAAAAGGATCAGTCTCTTTTAGCTTGCCTCTCCAAGTGATCTCTCTATCTCTCTGATGAGACCAGCTGAGGGCCTTTATCATTGCAGCCAAAGTAAAACCAGGTAGGCACTTTGGAATGGGATACTCTACCATCCTTTAAACCCATTCCACAGTCCGGACCCTTTCAACATAAACAATACTGCTGTCAGAGGGTTCAATAATAACCCCTGAAACCTTTAATCCCTACCTACCTCTGGTGACATCTGTCACAATGTTAACAGGTGTTTGGAAGTGTCTTTACTGTTAAAGCTCAATAATTTATGGTTGTTAACATAGGTTTTCCATTCTGTATATTGTTCTGCTGGATAGATTTTGGCTGCTCCTTGTACCCATCATTGGGCACGCATCAAACCGCCCACAGATGTCCCAAAGCTCCCCACGCTTTGCCCCCATGTCTCATCCACAAGAGCACATTAGAGCCTCTTTGGGGACCCAGAGCTCTCGGCGCTCATGAGATGCATGTGACCTCCTGTCACATCAGGGTGAGATTCCCGCAGAGCCGGCGTATTAAAAGCAAAGCTCCTTCTTTCAGAATAGTGACCTTTAAATGATTCAGCCACATTAGAGGATTTAAAATAAAATAACCCTGGGGCAAGCCGAGCCGTAGATTTGTGTGGTATCGCTACCGAGGGAGAGCCGGGTGATGGAGAGCAGGCGAGAGATATATTGCTAACCCCGCAGAAGAAAGGACGCCAGCAGCAAAGAAGCACAAGAGAACCGTACATTTATTTCATGTACAATTTAATGGCACGCTCCAGCCAGACATCGAAATCTTACATTTAAACCGATTCATATAGCAAAGCCATATTCAATTTTCAACCTGGTGTTTATTTGCTGTGCTGTGCTTTATCTAAATCCTTACCGTTGTCAGTGTACTTACCTTCTGAGCACCCCTAAATATATTACTAATGCCCATTATGTCCACAGGTTCACATGAGTGTGGTGTTTGTGTCTCTATGTGACTAATGAATGTTTCTGTATGATTGCTGTGTGTTTATATGATACATGTCTCTGTATAATTGGTGTGAAAATAAAATAAAGTTGTATGAGTTGTATTTCAAATAAAGTTTGAGGGCCATTTCCCACTAGTACACAATACTACAAAGGGCCCTTTTACACTATATGTGTTTTTTAAAGGCATGTGTTTCTGCATATGTACTAAAATGCATGTGTTTTAAACATTACATCTGTGTTTGTGTTTGTGTTTTGCATTTGCGTTTTTTAACAAATTTATGAAAAATGAAGGAAAAATTTATAAAAAAAATTTATATAGCAGGGTGTTTTAAGAAACGCATGCAGAAATGCTGTGTTTTTAAAAATGCAATGCATGCAGTGTCAATGGGTGACATTGGTTGTCTATGTAAAAATGTGTGCAGTAGAAAATCATGTGCGGTTTTGAAAAAGCAACGCATAAAGTGTGAAAGGCATGCGTTTCTGCATATATACAAAAACACATGTGTTTTTCACATTACATTTGAGTTTTGCATTTGCCTTTTTGAACAAATCAATGAAAAATTTATAAAAAACGCATACAGCAAGGAGTTTTACAGAAACGCCCGTTTTTTGAAAACGCAACACATGCAGTGTGAATGGTAACATTGGTTGTCTATGTAAAAACGCGTGCAGCAAAAAAACACTTGCGTTTTTAAAATGCAATAAATATAGTGTGAAAGGGTCCTAAAATGTAATCAAAACCAAGGTATGTATTACCCCCCTTCTTTTAGTTATGATTACCAAGTCCCATAGTTGGTACTACAATTCTACCTATGGATGGTCATGAGTATTAAAGACCCATTTTATATATAACAAACAACTCTTGTTAAGTTTCATTGTGCCACGTTCTGCCCCTATACTGTTCTTTTGTTTTTTTGGGGGGGTCCTAAAATTACCCTTAATCTGAAACTGTAGTTTCAGTTTGAATGGGGGGGGGGGGGGGGGGGGGGGGGGGGCTCGATACTGTTCCTACCTAGAAAAGAAGGGCCCTGCAGGTAAAGTTTGGGAACCACTGCTCAATGTGATATTGCAGCTTATTTTGAACAGGCATGGGGTGTCATAATGATATCTGCCTTGAAAACAGAGACCCTGTGTGGCCTAGAAATGTTGGACAGACAATCTAGACAGACTGGAATAAGGACATGGGACAATGGTGTCAAAATTCTGTCTGCCTTGAAAATAGAGACCCTGCATGGCCCAGAAACATTGGACAGACAATCTGGATAGACAGGAACTTGGGACATGGGACAACGGTGTCTGCCTAGAAAATAGGGACTTTGCAGGACCCTGAAACATTGCAAATACTGGAACATGGGACAAAGGTGTCATTATCATGTCTGCCATGAGAATAGGGACCTTGCATGGCCCCAAAACATTGCACAAACCGGAACATGGGACAAAGGTGTCATAATCATATCTGCCACGAGAATAGGGACCTAGCATTGCCCCAAAACATTGCACAAACTGAAACATGGGACAAAGGTGTCATAATTCTATCTCCAATGAGAATAAGGACCTAGCATGGCCCCTAAAACATTGGACACATTATAATTATGACACCTTTGTCCCATGTTCTATCTGCCTTGAAAATAGAGACCTAGCATGGCCCTGAAACATAAAAAAATGGTACATGGTTTACTTATATCTACATAGAAGGGTTGCTTAAACATAAAGCCAGTGTTTGTAGAGATAAAATGTTCTGCAATTAATGCAGTTGACCTGAATTTCGGAAAATATATTACATAAACTGTCCCAGAATGTCTATACCTTATATAGTAGATAAGGTCCTATTTCATTCAGTGTGGTTTTAGCAACACTATATGACTTTAAAATGTTATAGACACCCCACCAATTTCTTAAGTTCAACTATGTCCATGGAAGGCTACTGTTACAACATACACAACCATTTTGCAAGTTTCCAGCATTTTGACCCTATGAATAATTAGATATCTTGTTACATTACTAAATGTCTGTTTATCAATGGTACCTCATACATCAAAAAGTATATGGGCTCCCCTCTTAATTATTTAGTTTAAATATTTCTGATGACCGGTAGTGATGAGCGGCATAGGCAATATTCAAATTCGCAATATTTCACAAATAATTTTACTAATATTCGATTTGATATTCCAATTGCGAGCGCTATTTATTTTTCGCATTGCGAATATATATTTGCAATCCATGGTCATAAGCACCCCAATGCAGAATATCGTGAATATTCAAAATTGTGGATATCCGCCGCCATATTCGCGAAATTTGCGAATTCTCAAATAGCCAATATTTGCTGAATATATTCGCAATTTGAATATTCGAGTTCAATACTAATGACCGGTACTGTGAATGATACAGAATTCAGCTTAAAACGCAACAAACCAGTTTTAAATACACATAGTGATGATTTGAGGTCAAGCATTCTGCACAGAAGCTTGACCTCAACCCAACTTTAAATTCTTGAAATTAATTGGAAAGCCAAAATCAGTACCAAATCTCACAAATGATCTTCAACCTGAATAGGGGAAATGTTCCACAGAATTGCAGGAAGTCTTCCAAGAAGACTGGACTATTGTCCATGGTTTTGGAATAGGCCAGCAAGCTCAAATACGTGTGATTGACCACACAGTGTATCATTACAGAAATTTTTATTTGTTCAGTTCAATTGGTCCAGGTCCAAATTATGGTCCATTGCTTTGGAAAAGGATGTCCGCCAGGTGTGGTCCAGATCCATATAATTTTGGGTGGTCACCAAGTGTGGCTCAGATCCAAATTGTCTATAGTTCTGGAAGGGGAGGTCCAACGAGCTCAAATAGGTGTGCAGGTCAGGTTGATATACAGTGGAGGAAATAATTATTTGACCCCTCACTGATTTTGTAAGTTTGTCCA
>CM070039.1:71254124-71266625 GCA_036250615.1 Ptychadena robeensis
ATTGGACAAACTTACAAAATCAGTGAGGGGTCAAATAATTATTTCCTCCACTGTATGAACGTATCCACATAGTGCATCTACAGTGAATCTTCAGAACAAGCTTGTGCTTTTTAAACCTGAGCCCATAATTTGGATGCCACCAGTTTTTGATAAATTACAAGGCCGTGTCCTCATTAATATTTCCAAGGTTTTAGAAAACGGTTTGACGGATACTCCTTGGGTTGAGTCTGTTTTCTCCCCCCTGTGTTTATAACTGTCACTGTCTGTTTACAGTTCACATGTAAGGAAGATGCACATGAGTGTGCCCTAATACGGAGTGCCACGGTTACTATGGCAACTAGCAGTCATTACCAATGCAGCGTTAACTCCCACCTTGCTGACAGACTTGGCATATTTTAATTAATATTGTGATCTCTCCTCTCTCAGAGCTTGTTACCTGTGTGCTTTTAAATACTTGCCCGCTCGTACCTTCATTTTAAATTCGCGGCTCTGTGTGACTGGGAGAAGGAGGAAGACCCCGGGGTTCGTTTTTATAACAGGAGGAGACACACTTTTCCCACTACAATCCAGTACATGTTAAACTCAATTATCCACACAAGTATACCCTTTAACCATCATCTGTCAAACACGACCCAAACAAGGTTTTAAAGGGAAAAAAGTATGTTTCCACTTAGACACATTGGTAATTATTACAGTTAAGTTTGCCTGGAAGTTGTTTCTACACAACATTTACATGTATACTATGTAGTGGCACACATTCATCATATTTGATGTGTCATGTGTAGTTTAATGTGGTTTCGCTTTAAACAGCTGTTTGTATAGATCAGCTGTTCTTAACAATTTTACCTTGAAAAGACACAGAATTTATTTTAAGGCCCAGGAAACTGCTCCTTAAAATTAATTTACCTACAGACAGGGTCACCATCAGAAATTTCGGGGTCCCTTACTAGGTCTTTTTCAGCCCCCACACCATTTATCAAAATTATATTCCACCATCTCCAGTAAAAAAAATTACTAAATTGTCCACAAGATGGTGCTGCTGCCTAAATATATCTACATAACACCAGCTGAGTCTAGCACGGAGGGTTAAAAAATTTTCCCATTTCACCTGCTCGCCTCCGACTCCAGCCCGCCAGCCAGTGGGGCATGTGCTGTTGGGAGTGGGCCTGGCCAGAAAAATAAATAACAGACAGCCAGATGCATTGGGTCCTCTTGGGAACCATAGCGCTGCTATTGCTGCTATAGTGGTTTCTACACCACTGCCGCCGGGCCCCCTCTAGATTGTTGGGTCTGAGAAGGAAGTGCCCCCTGTCTCGCCTGA
The DNA here is from genome assembly GCA_036250615.1 of Ptychadena robeensis. Classification (NCBI taxonomy): domain Eukaryota; kingdom Metazoa; phylum Chordata; class Amphibia; order Anura; family Ptychadenidae; genus Ptychadena; species Ptychadena robeensis. The sequence goes on from CM070039.1 coordinate 71,255,446, forward strand.
TGGTGGCCCTGCGTATAGATCACAGTATAAATAGTCAATTATAGGTATAACACTAAAATGAAAGTGGAGAATTTGGTGCCTTGTCAGAGTGGTGCCATCTATATTGGCAATAAGAAAAAATAATGGCCATATTAGTTGTAAGATTAGTCCTTACCTTGGTGGTAAGTCATAAAGGGGTCCCTACACTGGTGGCCATTGGTAAAAATGTCCCTCAATATTGGTGGTCAGTGGTAAGAATTATCCTTATATTAGTTGTTAGTGGTAGGAATGCTTAAACGGCCAGAGGCTGGGGGCCCCATTGTGGTCATGGGCCCCACAGCGCTGCTATGGCAGTTATCCCTACACCAATGCTCCTTTCATTAGGGGTTAGTGGTAGAAATGCTTCTTACATTGGAGGTCAGTGGTAGGAATGCTCCTCATGTTAGTTGTTAATAAAAAAGAATGTCCCCTACATTGGTGGTCCATATTCTAATATTATTTGGAACGGACAGTTTACGGCCATTGGTGCCCATCTCTAATTTAACATATCCATATAAAAAAAGCCTATCCTATTTGGGACGTCTTTGTTGATTGTTGTTGATATCAGTAGATGTAAATTGAGTGTGGTTCCATTTAAAGTCCCAAATAGGTAAAGCTTTATTTATATAGATTGGTGGTCATTGGAAAGAATGCTACTTATGTTGGGGTTTGTTTGTAAGAATAAACCTACATTTTTGCTCGTTACTATCATATAATTAGGAAGAATGCCTCTACTTTAGTGGTCAATGGTAAAAATACCCTGTATGTTGGTGGTAAGTGGTAAGTAGGAATGACAAGTTCATGTTGATGAATAATTTGATTGTGTTATATATCTGTACTTCTTTGATTTTCTTGTCAGGATCATTTTACTGTAAAATTTTAGCTTCCTGTGTACGCTTGAACATGAACAAATATTTTTCACACTATAAGATGCACCCCATAGTCTGTGTTTCTGGATTATTTCTGTGTTGGCACAGGGGGCAGTTTCTGTCTCAGGGGGCGGAGAAGGGGGTGGCAGCCTGGGGGGCGGGAGGGTGGGGGTAGTTTTGGGTTAATGGTCTCTGTTTAATGTTTCAGTTCAACCCTTGTACAAACCGACTAGGTGGCGTATTGTGGGGACTCGCATTTTATTAGTTGGAGTCGGACATGCTTAGAAAAAGGGGCTACGGGTACAGAGGGGTCTCTAATCCCCTGGAAATGTGACTTTTATACCTATGATGTATTCCGAATTCCTGCTTCTTTTATTGTTTGTACTATTGTATATGTTGCAGGGTAAAAAATTCAATAAAAATCTATATGCTAAAAAAAAAGATGCACCCCATAGTTTTAGAGAGAAGATTTGAAAAAAGAAAAAGAGTCATAGACACAGCCATTCACATAAAGTGATTATACAGAATGTTCCAGCAAAGTAGGCAGGCCTGGACCATTCAGTATTCACTCTATTTTCCTCCAACCAAGCCAAAAGGCCAGGAGGAAAGTCTTAGTTCCAGCAGTGAGTGTGCTGGGCTAAAACTTTTCTCTAAGCCCACTGACCAACATGCGGAAAGTCACATTTTACAATCTGGCAACTTACCTATGAGCACCTTTTTACATATGGGAGTCTGTGCCACGTATATTTTTTTTTTGTAATGCAGAGTGATGATACTCATGCTCATCTAAAAAGCTTCTTTTTTTCATCTAAAAAGCAATTCACACAGCTGGTTGGTCAGTGTGTTCAGTGAAAGGGTACTGCTAGTGCCAATACAACTAAAATCTCCCTCTTGGCAGTAGCCTTTTAATTTGGCTAGAGGTAATTGAACTAATTCCAGTTGTATGGGATGCAGAGCTATTGCCCCCAGGATGTTTAGGGCATGAAGATACATATCAAAACAAAACATATTTTATTCAGATATTCAGACCATAAAGCCCCCCATACACCACATACAATTCCCATGCAACTTCTGTACAACCAACTTTTCTTCTACCAAAACCATGTAATAGGAGGACCTTTCTACACCTTCCAATCACTATGTATTCTATCAGGGAGGTCACTATACTACATAGTTGTTGGTAGGTCTCATGAAAGTTGTATGGAGGAATCTGAAGGTGTATGGAGGGCTTAAGACACACAGGCATTTTGCCATTGATTTTAGTGGTAACAAATTGCGTCTTATATTCTGAAAAATATGGTACTAACTGATCACTGAGCAAATTGGCCATGTTCTCCTGCAATAAAACCTTTAACCTGGAAAGACTTGCCATACCTCATGGTAAGAAAGCCCTTACATTGTAATCATTACAAAATGATACCTGTACTGGTGGTAAGTGGGGGAAAATTACTAAACATTGGTGGTTATTAAGAAGAATTCCCCTGGCACATCGGCCACACTTCCTCACTGTGTCTCAATGTTTTGCTGGCAGCACTGAGATAAGCTACATGGCCTAGATTGGAAACAGTGACATTGCTCTTCATCATATGAATAAGATAAGGCATAATGTCTGGCTGCAAAGTTTGGCTATCTTCACAAGAGAGCAGGTCAAATTCTAGGAGCCTAAGGGCTTGTTTCTATTGATGCGGTTTGCTGTGGTTGTGTCCGCGCGGCTGCAGCCGCTCCCGCCGGCACCTCAAGCAGTTTTCATCCGGATGCACGCGTACGTCCGTGCGTTCGGATGAAGACTCTGGGCAGCCCCCATGTGAAAGGATGCGGTCGGTTGCGGTTTCCGCACGAGAACGCTGAAGCTAGCGTTCGGAACCGCACCACATCCACACCGCATCCACACTCAGCCGCACCAATGGAGCCAGGCTGATGGTTTGCCTATGGATGCGGTCGAAGGGGCGGCAGCCGCACGGACACAACCGTGGCAAAGCGCATCAATGGAAACAAGCCCTAAGATGTTGAAGGGGATGCAATATTTCATAATATCCATCAGAGATGGGGTGTTCAGTTGTCTCACCTATGGCATTGTTCTGCTTTAATCCACATTTGTTTCACCTAGCTGTGTAGCTGCAAAGGGGCTAATGTACATGTGGGGGGGGGGCAGGAGGTTGGGTGATGTGCTCTGAAAGGGGAAGGAGAAGTAGAGGAAACCCCTCAGTGGTCTGCTCCACCAATAGCATAAGCTCCCCCCCCCCCAGTTCAACAGGGGGCTCAAAGCAAGAATTTGCATATGGCCCCTAAAAGGCTGGAAACTCCACTGCTTGCCATCATAAACATAGTCCACACTTAGCAATGACCACCACTGCAAAGTATTGCTGTAAATCTTTCTACAAAACACAGATTCAGTAAACAGTTATTATAAATCTTGGTCTCATCTACAGTGGATATAAATGTCCACACACCTCTGGGAAAATGTCAGGTTCCTGTGCTGTACAAAAGAGACAACTTTTTCCACCTTTATTGTGACCTATAAACTGTACCACTCAACAAACTGAAATCTTTCAGGTGGAGGGAAGAAAAAATATAAAAATAAAATGTGGTTGCATAAGAGTGCACACCCTTAAACTAATACATTGTTGAAGCACCTTTTGATTTAATTAAAGCACTCAGTAATTTTGGGTATGAATCTATCAGAGGTCCTTTGCAGAAACACTCAAAATCTGTCAGATTGCGGGGGCATCTCATGTGCACAAGCCTCTTCTGATCACCCCACAGATTTTCAATGAGATTCAGGTCTGGGCTCTGGCTGGGCCATTCTAAAACTTTAATCTTCTTCTAGTGAAGCCACTTCTTTGTTGATTTGGATATATGCTTTGGGTCATTGTCATACTGAAAAATGAAGTTCCTCTTCATGTTCAGCTTTCTAGCAGAAGCCTGAAGGTTTTGTGCCAATATTGTCTGGTATTTGGAACTGTAATTTTCTCTATCTGAACTAAGGCCCTAGTTCCGGCTTACAAAAAAAAGCCTCAAAGCTTGGTGGCAGCATGCTTCACTGTGGGTATGGTGTTCATACCCAAAAAGACTGAGTGCTGTGTTAAAACTAAAAGGTACTTCAACAAAGTATTAGTTTAAAGGTGTGCACTCTTATGCAATCACAATATTTTTTTTTCTCTCTACCTAAAAGATTTCAGTTTGTTTTTCATTTGAGTGGTACAGTTTATATGTCACATTAAAGGTGGAAAAATTTCTTAAATTATTTGTCTTTGTCTCATTATTGTACAACACAGGAACCTAACATTTTACCAGTGTTTAGATTTTTTATATCCACTGTATAGGCACCCATGGCCACGGTGACCTGTATTTCTCCTAAATACCCATGCACATGAATTCAGCCCCAGATAGACTGTTGATTTGCTTTTCATTTTTTATTCTGTATGAGGCAATGCATGGGAATTATCCAAGGTTTCTCCTGCTAATCCTGTTACATGAGTTGTCCGGCAGTGATTGTTGCAATGTAATTTAGGCCAATATAGAATAGGTCACATGTTCAGCACCAAAGATTTGCTGAGCCCCTGGGCATAAAGGGCTGACAGAATGTCTGTTACAGAAGAGGATGTTTTACTGAACACTGACAACAGCAGAGCAGGGAGAAGATTAATGAGAGTTATTACATCATGGGCTGTCACTCTTAGTTTACGCCACTTAATAGTCTTAAAGTGGAACACCAAAATGTAAAAAAATATTTATTATATATATATATATATATTTATTACTGTCTGTTTTCCAAATGGTAGAATGGTATATGGATTTATATTAATCATATTTTTGAGCACAGTTTATTACCCATTTAAAAGAAAGCTTTGTTAAAGGCCAACTGAATTATTGGTTTGAATTGGATTATTATATACAAGCTACATGTAAGAGGTGTGTAAAGTCTTGTGTGTAAGAGTGCATTTTATTTTCTCTCTTCTTGTCCCACTGAGTCAGACCTGTTCTGAGTAAATAGCATGCTCTGTGCTTATGGGAGAGTTCTAACTTTGACTTGTGTGAAATAGGTGGGGGTCAAACCTCTGTAGAGGGACCACTTTTTCCACATAGAAAGTAATGGTTAAAAACCTAGCCCCACCCGTAACTGGGCATTAAAAAACCCAGGCTGGGTACTCCCAAATGGCATGTCATGGTTACATCAGATGGAATCTTCTGGCATGTTCTTAACCTTTACAATAGCAATACACAGATACCTGCTCTGCACAACAGGGTCATATTAAATTTTCCTAAAACAGTGATGCCAGGAGGTGGCCTCTCTCTGTGGCCATGCAAGCGGTCAGCCATAACAGAGGAAACTGCAGCCTTTTAGCTCTCAATGCTGTCCGTTCTCTTCCCCTCTCTTCTGATTGCAAACAGCGCCCCATACCCTTTCCTATTCATTCTTATAAAACATTAGAGTGTGTGTGTGTTTAAATCTTTCATGTGTGTATATAATGTGTGTGTATAATTCAGGTTGCCATGTTGGCACTTTGAGATAAATAATTGGGTTTCAGTTTGGGCACTCGGTTTCTTAAAGGTTCGCCATCACTGTCCTACAATATCTCAGCTGAGCACACTTAACGCTTTGGGCACACAATTCTGGTAACCCATACACATAATGCACGGTCCACTTTCCTACAACTGTTAACTTCTACATGATGGGTAACGTGCCAAAGGCCAACCCACACTGATTGTTCTATTAGGCAACACAAATGATTACGGTAAATGCTTTGGAGTATAGGGGTGACCTCATCTCATGCCAAGAAGCAATTTTAAAATGCTGTCACATGAAGATGGCTACATATCATCAAGCTTGTGACACCTCTGACACTATACAACATAGATTTAATCAAAGTTGACTCATGGAGCAATGAAAGCAAAGGCGAGGGAAAGAATAATTCGATTAGTTTAGGATTAGAAGAGGGTCTTTGTGGGCTTTGAAGTCTTTTCTATTACCTGTTTATTACATTCGCTCAAAATGTCTTCAATTTGTTGAATTTGCAACAATTATTCTTTAAAAAATGTTAACAAAAATGTGTGTCTTTTTGGTGTGGTGTGTTTACCTGAACTTCTTTTAGTTACACTGGTCACTGAAAGAAAGGTTCCAACTTATTTGTGATAAAAATAATATTTTTCAGGTTAAGGCTGGGCATACACGCACCAATTCCTGCACGATCCGATCCCCGATGGATCGGGTCGTGCAGGAATTGGAGGCTGCAACTGACGTGGATTGGGCTAAAATCAGCCACCCTGACGGATCGCACAGTTATCCGACAGGATGATAAATTTTAGTCCGATCCCTTTAGTTCAGCTAAGCACGGCTGCCCCGAGCCAAACTAATGAGCGGCAGATGCAGAGTGCCTTCCGATTCTCGGAACTAGCGGGCAGGCATGATGATGTCATCACGCTGCCTGCTACTGTATAGGATCGGATAAGGCTTCCCAGCTTAAGGCTTTGTTTCCATTATACGTTGGGTCCCGACGTAGCACATTAATATTGCCTGCTCGACGGATGATCTCTTTACACATCTGCCGGTGCAGAGACTCAATATTCTTGACTACGTTGAGCCTTACATCGGCAGAGCGGCTCGGCGCCGTGAAGACAGATCCTCTGCCCAGCAGGTAAGTCTATCTGCTATGTCGGGATACCTGCTAAGTGTATAGGTAAATGGAAACAAGCCTTAAGATTTTGCTAGATTCTTTTCTTCCCATTGGAGAAAAAAGGGGTTAATTGTCTAGAGAGCCAATATAAATATGTGATTGAGAAGATCAGGACATATTAAGGCCTTTTTTTTTGACAGCATTGTAAGGTATTTGCTAGATACACTGATCTTTTGCCTGGATTTCTATGGGGTCAAGGGCTTGCCTGTGTACCCTAGATAATAGTGCTTCTGACATGGTAAGCGTAGGAATATACACTACTCAAAAAAATAAAAACACAAAAATAAGACGTCCTAGCTGAATGAATCAAATATTCTTAATAAATACTTTGTTCGTCACATAGTTGAATGTGCTGACAACAAAATCACACGAAAATTATCAATGGAAACAAATGGAGGTCTGGATTTGGAGTCACACTGAAAATGAAAGTGAAAAAATACACTACAACAATACAGGCTGATTAGGAGTATGCCCAGGCGTTTTAGGGAGGTCATACAGGCACGTGGAGGCCACACACACTACTGAACCTCATGCCTCAAGCCTGTAGGTGGCCATTTGATTTGGTTCAATTTTGCCACAGGTTGACCGCCGTGCAATCTGCCGCAAATTGAATGCTTAAAACTTAAATTCAGCCTGAAATCAGCCGTGCAATCGATTCCACAAATAACAGACATGTCTGTAATTTGTGGATCAATCTCATTACTTCAATCCAAAGTAACTTTTGGCACAGGGTGCCTGGCCGATTCTCTGCACTACCGACCGTGCATGATGATGTCATCACACATGGTCAATTTACCAAGAAATCTGCAGCAAAGTGAAGCGTCTATTTGCGCAACTCCTTAAAACGGACACTACAACAAAGTTGGATGAGCCTGTAGTGTTTTTTGACTCCAAATCCAAGTATTTAATAAGAATATATCATTCATTCAGATCTATGATCTCATATTTTTGTATTCGCTGATCAGTGTATAAAACAAGCATGGTATTGAAGCAAGGTGTTCCAAACAGAGCGGTACTTGTATTTCACTGAATCACACTTTCAAGTTACTCCTCCAGAGGATATTGATTAGTTACTCAAAAGTATAGGTGAGCACAATAGAAATACAGGTCTCTGTTTGGACTACCATACTGTCTTGCTTGTTGGGTTGCCCTTGTTGGGACTGTTCCCTTATTCCTTTCCCTTACAAGGGTTTTGAGCTGGCTAAGCTTGGTTGAATAACACAAGATGAGTTAAGTAATGCAAACTACATTGATGTGGATAAGAAAGAGGGATTAAAAGGTCCCCAGTTCTCGTTATATAGTGTCTTTGAGAAGCTCAAAGTAGAGCATAACCTACAGGATAGGCGAACCACTTTGATTTACTGCATGCAACCTTCAAGGGTTAACAGAATAGTACCGTATTTTCCGGCGTATAAGACGAAAGGGCGTATAAGACGACCCCCAACTTTTCCAGTTAAAATATAGAGTTTGGTATATTCTCGCCGTATAAGACTACCCCCTCTTCCAACGCTCACCAAATAAAAAAATATATGTCTACTCTGATTTTCAACCCACAGATCTCCAACACCCTTAGAAGTATGAAAGCATGTATGCAGCAGAGTAGTGCTTTATGCTAATAGACAAGCAATATTTTATAGGGGGCTTTTAGTAGGAAGGATTGTGATCAGGGACCTGAAAATTTGCATGGATATAGTTTTAGGGGTTAACTAGTAAACCACAAAATTTCAAGGTTCTACCATGCAGGGATTTAAAGATATATGTGTTCAATGTAGGCAAGTTAAATGTTGCATATAGGAGTATATCACTCTGGCAATGAAAGAGCATTGTCTGATACCTGGACTTTAGCAGAAATGTAACTTATAAGTGTTGTAGATAGAGGGGTGAAACTCGGGGTGTAAGTAGTAGTAGGTGAGCATTACTGACCCTGAAAGTTTCATGATTATACTATTAATGGTTTTCCTGCTATGAATGTTCAAAGTTATAAGGTTTATTTTTGTTTCTACAGCAGTGGAAAGGGGAGAGCATGTGTTCTCTGTGGAGAAGCATCCTGTAGCCATGGTAACACTGCTCTCTCGGTTCCCGATCTCTCTCTACCTCTGCTAATCTCAGCCAGCGCGCAGCCCAGGGAGAACAGATCGGGAGCAGACCTACTAGCTTCCGTAGATGATCCCCTGCCAGCCACACCCGGCGTATAAGATGACCCCCGACTTTTGAACACATGTTCCTGTGTTCAAAAGTCGTCTTATACGCCGGAAAATACAGTATTTGTTTAATTTCTGTATTTGGGTGATTTGTATTTGTATCTGGATTTGTATTCAATTGTTGTTATCTTGCAATATCTGTGTGGGTAGTGGTGTAAGAAAGCAGACTCTGTGGTAGCGAACAGAGGAAACAGACCAGCGTTAATCATTAAACGCAAACTTTACTTAACTTCTTGGCGTACAGCAGTTGAATGGTAAATACCATGATGAACAGCCGTTAGGGTCTGATTACAGTACAAAAGGGTCTGGCGGGGCGCCTTACGCTCTCCACGCTCTCGCTTATCCAATTAGCCTCCTCTTCTTCGGGTTGCGGCCTAGGCCGGTCCGGCGTATCCAGGAACCAGGGTCCGATCCAAATGAAAGTAGTCAACGCACGAGCCACTAGGACACCCGGTTGGACCCAAATCAAGGGATGGGTGCAAGGACACAGGCTGTTCTGAGCCACCTGCATGCTCCAGTCTTCCTCCTCGCTGGGCCGGGGGTTTACACTCCCCTCATTAGAGAGCAAGCCTCCCTTCAGCTTCTCTCCAGAAACAGGACCCTGACTTCCTGGCTGCTCTCCTTTTAACAGCTCTAGCCTTGAGTTCCCCCTAGTGGACACCTTCCTCACTTCAGGCAGTGCATCACAGCAGGGCACCCCCCTACACTGGAATCATAAAATGTTCCCTGGGTTTAGAGGTGAATAACAGACCCATATGGTTGTGATGAATGAATGTGTAACAGAAAGACAAACAAAATTTTGACATAAAGTTACTTTTATGCAAACAGTAAGTTATTTTTTCTCAGGAAAATACATAGGTGTCTTGAAAAAGATAAGACGATGTACAAGAGGCATTATTGTGGAAAAAAACAGTTCTCAGCATTTATTTACATTTGAGAAAAAAGTGTCATGTCCCAAATTATTTATAACCTTCACAAACTGTCGCAGTCTCTAGGAGAATCTAAAGTTCAAGGTGCCCAACCTTCGGCCTGGGCACCTGGGGTATAGAACTTTAGATTCTCCCAGAGACTGGGACAGTTTGTGAAGGCTATGAATAATTTGGGACATGACACTGCATGCGGCCCTTTGGCCATTCTTCAGCAGCCCCCGAAACCTAAATGTTAATGCATAGGGCATAGAAACTCACAAGTCCACCAATCCCCAGCTGACTTGTCTTCACCCGGTCACTGCATTACCATACTACAGTGTTACCCAATGCTTGAAGTATAATTTAACACACATTTTGTTATCAAAAATTTTAAAATAATATCTTCTAGCTATGCATGCTGTAATGTTTTTGTAATTAAAAAATGCTTATACAAGTCAGTATAGTTTGAGAATATTATGTGCGGCCCTTTAGTGATGCAAATGGCCGCACTTGGGATGGGCAGATGGACATAAAACACTGGTAGGTGCTGAAATAGGCAGATGCAGGATTCCTCCCACCACATATGGACCTGTTCCCTGTTTTCCCTGACTGCTGCACTGTGATCCTGACCGCCTTCCACTGGGAAGGGAAGCCATCAGTGTGTTTGGAACTGTAGTCCCTGAAGTTGTGTGCCCCATTCCCAGCCTTGGGTTTGGTGTGAGCCTGTAAATACAATTCCTACAGTAAAGCCTTGTACATATCCCCTACCAGCTGCGTGACTACTTTATTATGTGCTTAGTGAGTGACAGAGTTGGGCATAGGACTATGCGCTAAGAATCTGGGGCCGCTGGCACACTTACAGGTCCAGACAGCTGCCCACACTACAGCAGTCTGCAGAGAAACCTGGCCTTGGGCACCAGTGGACAATTCAGCATGACAAGCAGGTTAGCAGACAACAACATTAATGTTTTGGAGTGGCCCAGGCAGAGGCCTATACCTGTGGACACATGCAAAAAGCTGGTCTGCAATTATAGGAAGCGTTTGATTGCTGTAATAGCCAATAACGGCTTTTACTATTGATTATTAAGAAGGGTATGAAAAAATTTGCTCAAATGTAAATAAAAGCTGAGAATTTGCTGGTTGAATAAAATAAACTTTAAGTAAAAATGTGCCAGGGGTATGAAGAATTATGGGCTCGACTGTAAATGTGAGCATGAGTATATCTCATAATCTGATATTAACAATCATATCAACATGAAAGAGAAAGTACGGTAATCAAACCATAATATTTGATTATAACAATCTTGATACGTTTTGCGACAAGATTCACTTCTTCAGGAGATAAAAAAGACATTATGTGTAGGAGAAAAAACGTGACACCAACATGAATACAAGGGTGTTTGATCCCCAAACTAAATACCTCTAAAAATAAGTAGCTTCTCTTACTCAGAAAAGGCACCTTGTCACCACCATTAGGGCCAGAGGCATAGAGGTCAGGCAGGGGGGGGG
>CM070039.1:71266725-71292828 GCA_036250615.1 Ptychadena robeensis
CAGAAGGGGTTACTAAAATGGTAATCCCCCCTGAGTCTCCTGTGCCATTTTGATTCCCCCCTCTGGTCCCCCCTGTGTCATTTTAGGTGATCCCCCACCCCAATACCACAGTGCCATCTTCTTCTTCCTTGAAAAATAAGAAAACCCCCTGAAAATAAGACGTAGGACATCTTTGGGAGCAAAAATGTTATATAAGACACTGTATTATTTTCAGGGAAACACGATAGTTTGTAATTTTATAACCTGTTGCCTTTAAAATTCCTTTTGACCCTCTTCCCTATCCAGGAGGGGGGACTTCCCAAATTGTTTTGTCTTTAGATTGTATTGGAATATGGCATATTAGCTATGAGGTGATACATTTTCCATATTTGAAGGTGCAAAAGTCACCATACACAGTGATGGTAATCGAAGAGGGGTTAGCCAGCATGTAGGTTCCCTGTATTATCGGACTTTGTCCGAGCGAGATCAAACGAAGAAAGGGGGGCTGCCTTCGATTCGCGAACAATCGATCCCCATGCACAGTGATCACATGTTTGGGAATCATGTTTGGTAAAAGGTGCAATAAAATTTGTTTTTAAAGAAATTTTTTTGAATAAAGCTGTTAGTCTTTAAATACATAGAAGATAATATTACTGATTGCTTTAAAAATTCCACTTTGATTTTGCAAGCATGTGTTTCATATATTTTGGGATAAGCAATAAGCATATTGCAACTTGAGTAGACTTTTTTTAGCAACCTTTTTTTTTATTTATATCATTTTGTATTGAATATCATATTTTAAATATGCAAAAAGATTTGACATGTGGGAAAAATAAGTACACCCCTACATTTACCACAAGCCATGAAATTTGATTAACATGTTGCAGATTATTTGCCAATATTAAGAACCTCCTTGGGGACTATAAAGAATCTCATGACACTGTACCAAGATCAAAAGAGCTTGCTAAGCCCTTATAAAAAAAAAAAGAAAAAAAAATATTTTACTATAGGAAAAAATAGTAAGTAGCATAGATTTTGTTGACTGTGTGTTGGTCTACGACTGGCCAGGAAATTAAGGCCAAGAATTCACCGATTGTTGCAAATTGAAGTCTTCAAGAACCCAAATTATAATGCGGCATCTTTAGAAAACATCCATAGTAAGAAAAAAATCCTTAGAAGGTATAGGGGAAAAAAGCCATGGCTGTTTAAAATAAAGGCTGGAGCAAGACTATAGCTTTGCATGGATCAAAAAGGCAAAGACAAGCTTTGCAGAGCAATGTGCTGTCAACTGACGAATCAAAGATTCAAATAGTTTTGTTACTAATTAAAAAAAAAAAAAAAGATTGAAAGAGTTGTTTGTCTTTCGTTTGTCTTCTTTCTCCACAGTACAAATGGTCAGAAATGATTATTAACTGCCCTAGCGGTCGGGACGGCACCATCTCGTCCAGCGCTGCTACTGCTACTGCTACTATAGCACTGGATGAGATGCTGCTGTCCAGTACACATCGGGGCTCCGGGAGCGCATACTCACAGTTCTGCGATGTCCAGGTGTCCCCGATGTGACATGCTGGCAGCCTATCCTCCTTCTCCCCCCCCCCCCCCCCCCCCCCCCCCCCCCCCCCCCCCCCTCCGAGTGACGTGATGACGTCACATCGGAGAGGCGGCGGGAAATTCAAAAGTACAGTGCATGAAACCAGTTTTCTATGTAGAAAACGGATTTCATGCACTGTACTTTTGCTTCTATGTACTAAATCTCGCTTCCCTGGTGTGATTTTACCACATCCATCACACCAGGTTAGAGAGGGTTAACTGCAAATGGGCACATCTGGGGCACGAGAGACTTTATTTGGGTGAGATTTAGTACATAGCAGCATAGCTTTGTGCCCTGATTTCTGTGTTTTCTCATTTTATTTTTTTATTTTACATAATTGTTTGTTTCAAATATTATTATAGTCAGGATGTCTATTGGACCCTTGTACGGACATATTTTGGGATGTTACATGTCTACAACATAAAGAAAAATGTACCATTGAAGTCTATGGTGCGCTTTTGGTATAGAAATCTGGACCTCAGCAGTGCGCTAGGGAGGTTAAAATACTATTGTTATACATTTCAGTGCAGAAGAGGAGACTTACAACAGTGCAGACTGACAGAATGCCATTCAGCTTTAACACTCACCATTAAAAAACAGCGGACACATAACATTTCAAACATCTATAAATCAGTGATGAATTTGAAGTCAAGACCTGCAGCTGAAATGTCTTGGTGTCGGTTTCTACCCCTCTGCATTTGGGGCAGAATTAGAGGCAAGATGAGAGGCAGCCATCCTTGGTGACATGGATCATGGATGGAACAACTAGAGCATCTGCGGTGCCTGAAATGGGAAATGTTTCATCCCATGACATATGCCATTTCTATAGGCAGTAAAAGAATTCAGCAGCAGTCTCTTATAGGAAACCTATAGTGATTTTACTGTAAATGTACTTTTTGAGCTATTACCGTGACATTTACCTGAAGGTAGTCATAAACGAGATGCCCTACTGCCTAGCGGTTTCATATGTTAAAGTAGGCATACACGGTTCCATTTTTTTTCTCATTCAATTGACTTAAAAAACTATTGTTTTAAGTCAGCCATTTAAAATTAATTACCTGAATTAAGATTAAGCAGTGATTGGATATGTTGGTAAATTTCAGTTGATCGTTCAAGTATCTAATGGATTTTCAGTTATGCAAGCAATGATTCAACAAATGTCTTTTAAATTCTTACCTTATTGCTTATTGGTTTTTCTTGACTTGTATTAATTCCTTTTTCAGATAACACATTAATACATTCCCAATACCTCTTGCCCTTCCCTTGGAGCTGATAGGCCCCTGTTTTGAGAAGCTGAGATGCAAAGGCTACTCAGTGTAGGCTTTGTCGCTACACAGTGACAAAGCTCAGAGGATAGTGTTGTTGGCTCATTACATTTGAATTTCATCTCACCTCACCTGTTTAGGAAGACATTACACAGGCAAATGCAGTGGTTGGCAACCTTTTGCAGATAAAGAGCTGCCAATTGGTGGCTACAAAGGAAATCTCTGCTGCTCTCCTCTCTTCTTCTTTTTGCTGATACTCCTACCAGGGGTGTAGGTAGAAGTAATTTTTTTCTAACTACACCCCTAGGTTAGTAATCTGTGGTTGTGTGTTTCTATCTTTATTCTCATGCAAAGATGTTCTGAACTTTGTTTCACAAAGACTGTACAAAGACAAACTGATAAGGATATAAACTCTTTGCACCCAAACACTATACCAGGTAGTAATATTGAACAGCCCCAGGATGAGGTGAGAGTCTGGGATCAAACGGTAGGGATCAAAGTGCTTCAGACAGACCCAGCTCACTTCTTATTATCTATTAGGTCTTCATTTCTTTACCCTATATAGGAATCCATAGAGCAATGACTATATGAACGACAGAGGTGTAGTTTTAACCTTATTTAACTGTTTCTGCATTCCTCTGTAAGAGGTGCAGTAATAATTGATGGCTCTCGGTTTCCCGCTGTTTGGTCTGCCCTTACTTTGTAACTTTTACAATCTGCCTGGAGACAAGCTTCTGCCCTTCTGCAGGCAGAGGGGTTAAATATACCTCCCTAGGCCCAGGATCCAAGAACCCCCATCCGTGGTGACTGTAAGGGTTGTCCCCTGGACCAGGACCAGCTTCCCTCAATGCAGACGCAGGACTCCTCCCTTCTCCACCTCGTATGGACCCGCTCCTTGTTTTCCCTGACTGCTGGACTGTGACCCCCTTCCATTGGGAAGAGAAGCCATCAGTCACCCTGCAGCTGGTAGTGTGTTTGGAACTGTAGCTCCCTAAGTTGTGTGCCCCATTCCTTAAGCTTGGGTTTGGGGAGAGCCTGTGAATACTATCCCTACAGTAAAGCCTTTTACATATCCCCTACCAGCTGCCTGACTACTTTATCATGTGCTTGGGGAGTGACAGTTTGGCATAGGACTGTCCGAAAAGAATCAGGTGCCGCTGGCGCACTTACAGGTCCAGCCAGCCGCCCGCACTACAGTATTCACATGACTCATTCACAAATCCCATAATTTAGGGGAAACCCCCTCACTCCAGGCGGTGGGTGGAACCATTTAAAGCATTCCTTTACTCGCCATTAGCCACATGCACATCTAGAACCACTGATGTACAATGCAAATATAGCTTTATGGTACAGGGCCATTCTAGATTCACTTTCTTTAAGATGGTGCAAAATGGCAGCTCATATAGAGGAATATCTGAGACTCACTGTATAGACTTGAGCAAGGAGTGGCATTCTGCTTTAAAATATGTGCTTATTCCATTTTTGTGCTTTTTGGCACATGGATTGAGAAATGGTGGTTTGATAATTTTGCAAGCAGCAGTTTTAGCTATAGTTTTGTTTGATATTCTATGGACATTGCACTGGGAAAAAAAGTAAATGGCAGTGATGAATTAGGATGGAGGATGCAATGTATGTTAGCAAAATTGCTATTGCGGTTGGTGTGTTTAGGAACTGCTATGGGCATGGAGAACATTACTCATTTGGGTGGTCTGCACTGGAAAAGCCCCAGCAGACTTTAACTACCCTATTTTCTGATGTTAAAGGTAGGCGAACAGCACATTAAAACACCCTCCTGGCTTATTGCAGGTAGAAAAGGGTTGTAGTTGGGTCCTTGGGACAGTCACTGTTGATAATCCGGCTCTGATCAAGGGCAATAATAATATTTGGTATGCATGGCCATACCCTACCATAAGTTGTAAAGTAGAACATGTGCTACCATTTGTACTGGAAATAGGCCATTATTAAATATTCACACAACACGTGTGATATGTACGTGGTATTGAGCACTGAACTTTGCTGCTGATGTGGTTGTGAGCAACATATGAATAAGAGAAACAAGGAAGGAGAACCATCTCGCTTAACCCAATAAAAATGTGGCCACTTCCGAACTCCGTCCGGTTCATTACATTTGTCCTTCCCTCCAGCACAGAATTGATTTTCCTCTCTTTCTCTTCACACACAATGGAGGGTACCGAAGCACATGATGATGCTGGAGTATTCCACAGGATTAACCATTCCCCTTCTCCAATAATGCATGCTCCATAAAAGCTATAGTGTCAGTGAAAGTGCAGTTGAACAAAGCAAAATAGGACCTTTTCCCATTGGAAGTGTTTTCTATACTATATAGTTCAGCGCTCAGTGCTTATTTTAATTATTATCATTTAGCAAAATAAGTTTATTAACACAGTGGGGAGTGTTTGCTTTGTAATGAATTCTTTGTTGTTCTGTATACCCACAAGAAATAGAATGATTATAAAAAGTAGAATCAAAATTCTACACAAATTAACCGTCAACATACTATTAAGTAATGATTGAAGAGCATCTATACCATCAGGTAAACATAACATCTAAAATTAGGCAACACTGCAGTTCACCTAGTTCAAGATGTTAACAGAGATGGATAATTATTTTAAACTAGATGATTGCAATGCTGCTAAACAGGGTATCATCACCATAATTGATGGAATTCTAGGGGATGGTTATTCAAAATTCCTTTACAATTTCAACTCAAAAATTTTGATGATTATAAACCCCCCCAAAAAAACATATACACATAACTCACCTACAGTTGTGTTCAAAATTATTCAACCCCCACTGAAACTGAGTGTGTTGGCCATTTTGACATTGATTTTGATCATTTCAGTCATCTTGTTTACAATGAAATGAAAGCGGCACTTGTAAGTCAGAGAAATATAACAAAACATTAATAATGAAATAACCACAAATGTCTTTTCTGTGCTCACATCATTATCAGTTTTATTCAACCCCCAAGTGACATTCATTCTTAGTACTTAGTACAACATCCTTTTCCAGTTATAACAGCTTTTAAACATAAAGCATTCTTAGGCTTGCGTGCTGCAACTGCTTTCTTCAAGTCCCACCAGAGGTTCTCAATCAGATTTAAGTCTGGTGACTGCAATGGCCACTCCAAAATGTTCCAGCCTTTAATCTGCAACCATGCTCTAGTGGACTTGGAGGTATGCTTGGGATCATTGTCCTGTTGAAAGGTCCAGCGTCTCACAAGGCTCTGGTTTGTGACAGACTGCATCACATGTCCTTCCAATATCTCTTGGTACTGAAGAGAACTCATGGTACCTTGCACACGTTGAAGCTTCCCTGTACCTGCAGAAGCAAAACAGCCCCAAAGCATGATTGACCCCCCGCCATGCTTCACAGTAGGCAAGGTGTTCTTTTCTTCATAGGCCTTGTTCTTCCTCCTCAAACATAGCGCTGATCCATGGGCCCAAACTGTTCTAATTTTGTCTCATCAGTCCACGAACACTGTCCCAAAACTTTTGTGGTTTGTCATCATGACTTTTGGCATACTGCAGTCGACTCTTCTTATTCTTTGGAGACAGCTATGTTTGGAGGAGGAAGAACAAGGTCTATGAAGAAAAAAAAAAACCTTGCCTACTGGTTCCAACAGCCCTTCCCATCATCTCCAGATTTTTTGGTGATTAAACTTTTTCTCAGAGACTTTGAGCAATTAATTCAATTATGATCTAGTCAAAAATTCTCAGCCATCTCTAAATGCAATATTAACAGTGTGCTTTCTGGTATGAGAGGGTTCCTAGGCAATGATGTATACACATTTGCATGGCTCTATATGTTTAATGTCAATATTTACCTTCTGGGTGTTCAGCCTGAGTTAACTCGGGCTAAATAAAGTTGCTGAAAAGGATCAGCCCCAGATAGCTTGCAGGCAGCCCAGAGGCTTGCTGCTCTTCTCCCTGTGTCCCCCTCTGTCTGATCGTCAGATCCTGGTGTTCGGGATCGGGTGCGCGATGACGTCATCAGGAGGGGAAGTTCAAAATTTGTGGTTTTTCTTTCATACTGACACTGATTGGAACGATTTTGTTGCCTCCAATTCAATTCAAAATGAAAAAAACACATTTTAAAAAAAAATACATGTATTTGCTTATTATAAGTTTTCTTTCATATTGGATTTGATTGGATTGATTTTTCTGTATCCAATCAAGTTCAAAATAAAGGAAAACGCATAAGAAGTAAATACTTGCGTCCACTGCGTCTTTTTCCCCACAGTGGATGTAAGTCCGCAGTGGGGAAAAAGACGCAGAGAGGACACTTCCCATTTGAATGAATGGCACAGTGGCCACTCTGCGCTTTCTGAGTTGCAGGTCCACAGTGATGATATGAAGCTGCGGGATGCCGCGTCTTCATTGCAGCACCGCACATTGCCACCAGAGACACCTCACATCACTGGAGATCAATTGAGGTGTCCCAAGATGGGGAAAAACAGCACCCGTACTGCATTTATAAATGCAGTATGGGCGCAGTTTTTCTGCATTTTGTCTCAGCAAAATCAATAGGGTACACTCCCACCGATGCGACAGGAGCGAGCCCTTAGCCACGGGCAAGCAGCAGGTAATCTGCCAGCAAATGTGCCAGCGCGCGACATTGTTCTCGGCACAGTGTATCAGATCGCCTGTCAGTCTTGGTTGATTTAAAAATTTGTTCTAGTTTGAGCAGATTTTTGTGTTTTCTATTTAATGTTATCATTAACGTGATGTGATGCGTTGTGCACCATGAAATCAGCGTAGAGCACAAGTGTGGGTGCGCCATGGAGGATACATTGAACCTGTTACCAGCAGATGGGTATCCGCTGGTAACAGACTGTTTTCCCCTTTAAAAAAATCAGACAATCAGAGGATACTGCCAATGACCAGTTCATTGTCCTCTGATTGTCTTTTCTTGAGAGCAGCTTGAAAAGAGCTTACTTCCTCTTTAAAAAGAGAATTATTTGGATTTAATTGGATAATATGGGTCCAGTAGAGGCTTCATGAAGTAGTTCTTGATGTAGACATTTTAGTAATTAGCGTCTACGGTCCTACGACTGGACCACATGCAATGAGGAACCTCTGTAATCACAGAAGAGTTAAACAAGAAAATACTTGCACTTTATATTTGTCGTCATTAATGCCTCACAGGACACCTCCTCTCTCAAGAGAGAGTTTTAAGTCCCAGTGTGAATTTTGCCCATTTGCTGCTTTTGTGTAACTAGTTATCTCTCTCCCGCAGGAGCCTTCCGAGGTATGTGCAAGAAAATTGACCATTTTCCAGAGGACGCCGATTATGAACAGGACACGGCGGAGTATTTACTGCGTAAGGACTTTACATTGCATGATCACGCTGTTTGCTCTTCAACCTCAATGCAGTCTTTAGAGTAAAAGGCATCACGTAGATCTTTAGCAATTTCTGTATGAATGAAGGCGAGTGTAGAGGAAAGAGTGGGGGTGTGACACAGGCAGTCCCAAACATCCTTATCAACTCAAAGTATCAAAGAAAACTACTCTACCAGCCAAGAGTAAAAGATTGACAGAGAATTCTATATCAGCATTATGTAGCTGTCTCTGAATGTGGAAGGGGAAAAGCAATTTAGGTTGTTATTAAATGCTTTTAAAATGAAACAAAATGTGATCATTCGTATTTCAGTAATTTTTTTTTTAGTTGTCTATATGAAGATTTGTTTTGCAAATATACATAATAATAAATATATGACAAGGTACCGTATTTTTCAGACCATAAGACGCACTTTTTTTCCTCCTAGAGTGGGGGGGAAATCAGGGTGCGTCTTATGGTCCGAATGCAGAAGTTCCGGGTGCCTTTTTTTTAGTTACGGTACCGTGTCCCCGCCGGTCCCCGGCTGCATGCCGCACGCCGATCTCTGATACTCTGATGGGCGGACACGCGCCCTGCACAGGCGCCTTACACACTGTATGCAGCGGGAACGCGCACGGTATCGCGCATGAACGGAGAGCTCCTCAAGTACAGTACCAGGTAATCATGACCCATCTCTTACCTTATGGAGCTTTGGGACCCCCATCCCAAGGCTCTGTCCCCCATCCCATCGCTCTATTCCCCCCCCCCCCATTTCACAGCTCTGCCCCCCCATCCCATCGCTCTGCCCCCCCCAGACCCCCCTACCCCTCTCCTGTACATATAGTTTGCTGTCATACCCCCCTACCCCTCTCCTGTACATTTGGTTCAGAATTTTTTTTTCTTGTTTTCCCTTCTCTAAAAACCTGGTGCGTCTTATGGTCCGGTGCGTCTTATGGTCCGAAAAATACGGTATTTCCAGAGCACTATTGGAACAGAACAGGTTACCCATATATACTTATGTATAGGCCGATCCAAATAAATGCCAAATAAATGCCAAGGTACCTATTTTAAGTAGATGATTTTTGAGTTAATTTAAAAGACCACAATTGTTGGAGATGTGGGTAAGGGATGTAGGAGCAAAAAAGAAAGGATTGCTCTAGCACATTAAATTTAAATCGACTTGACTATCAACTTGATTTATGCAAAAACTACATTTGCCAGAGAAACACTTTCTGATAGCCAGTGACAATAGTGGACCATGGGTGTGCTGTGATAGGAGTGCTTATACCCAAAAACCCAGAAGACAATGCTGGGAGACAAGGAAAAAACATTGTTGGCCTCTAACAGGAAGGGCCTGGGAATTGTCTTTCAAAGATTTAGCAATAGAAATTTGAATGATTGGGTTTAGTTCTATCCTTAGTGAATATATGGCTTTGTCAAAAAAGGTTCACTTTAAGAATAATCTGATATAACCATCATCAATAGTGCACATACATAAAATGAAAGAAGGTGTCATTATAACACAATAGTTCTTAGTGCAGACATGGTTCATCAGATGACCAAATCAATGTTTCAGCATATTGCTATTGAGCTGGTTGCATTTAAATAATAGCCAGAACACAGAGAACAAGCTCTAAAGCTCAGCCACTCAACAGTCAATAATCAATGACATCCTTGTCCATGCAGCTTGCCAGTCCTGACTCCTGAGCCAATGGTGTGCAGAGCACAGAGCCGCCCCAGGCAAACTAGCTTATAAGGGCAAGATGCACATTGGTATTCTGGATAAATAAAGATATTCTCTAACAGGTTTATTGCGATGCCAGAGCCCCTGGCAGTTTGAGGGATGGCTACAGAGAGATTCTGTTTACTAAAAGACAGATGTCTATTTTTCTTTGTGTCTATTCGTACCCTGGAAATTCTGAAAACCTTTTTTTCTTCTGCATCAGTGATAGAAGAGAGGTAGACACAGTGCTGAGAATAGATTGCCTACAGGCAGTACTTCTGCAGCTGGAAAATATACATCAAAGAAGCTGTGGTCCGAAGATGTCACCCAGGTGAAAAATGCAACCTGCAATTGGATTGTCAAAAAGATACTCCAGGCAGAACGCACATTCAGTCACACATATGCAAAGTCAAAGCTGTTAACCCGTGACATTACTTAGAGATCAGTGGATAGAAATACAATCGCAGTAAGCGCTCAGTCGGTGGAATACACTTTTACATTATTAGCCTGTTATTCTAATCTTGAATGTTGTATGGAAACAGACAGAACCTCTGGGAAGTACTAAGGAAATTATTGTAACATGTGCAGAACCCCAAAGGTGAAAACTGGGTGCTACACTGCTTCCTCCTGAAGTGGGGGTCACTCTTGAGTCAGCTTTCTGTACTTTTCTCTCTAAGACACACTGTGAGGTCCTCACCCCACTTGGGCAGCTTATGAAAACCTCAGCAAAGGGTTCCCGAGCCTTTAAATGGCCTCTCAGTCTTGTTAAGTAGGATCAATCATGGGAAAGACCTGCTGGCCAAATCCGGCCCTCTTAGCTTTTTGATCCGGCCCATTGTCACCTTGATTTTTATTCATCATTTATTTATATAGCGCTAACATATTATGTAGCGCTGTACAATACATTAGAGTGGAGATACAACACAATACTATACACACAGTTTCAGGTTATGACACACGAGGAGTAGAGGACCCTGCCTGTTCGGGCTTACAATATATTGTGGGGGAACAGAGTATACAGTAGGTAGAGGATGGGGCTGGCATTGTGGTGATGTTAGGAGTGAGAAGATGGGTAGAAGAGACTAAAGAGGGGGGGTTTCACGCCTTTTTTAATGTGCCAAAGGTAGGAGCAACTCTAATGGGATGTGGGAGAGAGTTCCAGAGAGTAGGAGTGGCCCAAGAGAAGTCTTGAAGCTGTGCATGTGATGATGTTTATGAGTGGGGATGTCATTAGTAGGTCACTGGAGGAGCTGAGGGGGCGGTTAATGATATATATGTGTACCAGGTTGGAAATGTAAGTGGGACAAGAGGTGAGGAGTGATTTAAAGGCAAGGCACAAATTTTTGAATTTAATTCTCTGGACAATTGGAAGCCAGTATAGAGATTTGGAGATGAGGAGCGGTTAGAGGACTAAATGAGTCTAGCCATTCATAATGGACTGAAGAGGTGACAGTCTAGTTAGAGGAAGACCAGAGAGGATGATGTTGCAGTAGTCAAGTGAGATGATGAGAGCGTGTACCAGGACTTTGGTGGTCTCTGGGGATAGGAAGGGGCGTTTCTTTGAGATGTTGCGGAGATGGAAGTGGCAGGATCTAGCAATGTTCTATTTTTGGGGAATAAAGAAGAGCGCAGAGTGAAAGGTCACACCAAGGTTGAGAAATAGGGGAGATGACGGTGTTATTTACTGTAAGTGAGATGTTGAGGGAAGGCTTGGTAGGTGATGGGGGAAAGAGGATTTTTTTTTTACTCAGGTTGAGGCTAAGGAATCTTAACCTCAACAGAGGAAGTAAAGGCCGGGGTGGATAGGTAAATTTGGGTGTCATCAGCATATGAATGGTATTTCAGACCAAAGGATGAGATGAGTTTGTCAAGGGAGGAGGTATAAAGGGAGAATAGGACCGGGCCAAGGACTTAGGCTTGTGGGATACCAACAGGGAGGGGTGTGAGAAGAAGAGTAGTGTGAGAAGAGAGTGTAAGAAGAAGAGGAGCCATTAAAAGAAGTTTGGAAAGAGCAGTCAGTTAGGTAGGAGGAGAATCAGAGTCACGAATACCAATTGAGTGCGTGATGCTCTGGGTCCCCTCTGTGGGTTCCTTGCAATAAATGCATAATGTCAAGAGGAGTCTGAAGTCCCCCTTATCTGTGCTCATTGCAGTGAACAAGGAGAAGGGAGCCATAGCGTTTTGTCAGTTAAGCTTATCTTTTTTAAATATTTCTTTTTACCTTCCTGGCAATGTGATTTTTTTTGTTAAAAGCATACAGGAAATTAAAAAAGATTACAATGTCCCTGCTGCATGCCGCATCATTATTGAAGCCGGGCATGTGAGGAATTGGGACACCTATGGCAGCCATTACAGGCTCTTGATCTGACCCCTCTGTCAAAATTAAGAAACCATTGTGGCCCATGAGTCAGAAGGTTTACTCTGCCCTGTTCTAGCTCATGATCACATTGTCACACATGAGTATGAGTGTTGCTGTTACTGGCGCAACAATGGGGAAAGAGACAAACATTCATAAATAAGACTCTTTTACTACTATATTAATAACCCATGTTCTCCTCTCTGTTCAGGTGCTGTGCGTGCTTCCAGTATCTTCCCTATCCTTAGTGTGGGTCTTCTTTTCTTCGGAGGTCTATGTGTAGCTGCCAGTGAGTTTTATAAAAATAGGCACAATGTGATCCTAAGTGCCGGAATCTTCTTCGTCTCAGCAGGTAAGCTACATATTTGGCATAAGGGAAAACAATGAATGGATGTACACAATGAAAATTGTGATGATGTGTGGTAAGATTACCTGTTTTTTAGCTCCTACAAGCTAAGTAGCAGTGTACATGTGCCCTCAAATTAGCTGTATGATAAGACTATATACACAAATATACACAATAAACAAATAATCTCAATATTTGGTAAAGGTGTTGTCAGTTAAGAACACTGTTAATAATACTCAAATTTGCACTTCTACCATCTACGGAAGGCCTTTTTCTATTTATAAATGAATCCCCCTGATCGGGCCCATCAATGAATTGAGTCGCGTTTTTAATTGAGATTACTAAAGTGGGTAGAAGCCCTTAGGGAATTCCATTGGCCTACCCAAAGCCCTGTATGAAACCCTTCTAGATGTTATAGAGACTACATACAGGCCCAATGTTTGTTTTAAACAAGATATTTATAGTTTATTGCAAAGTTGGGAACCCTGCTCCATGTTTCTGTACACAGTGGTGTCACAGGGTTTGGAGTCACCCAGTGCTGGAAACTCGGTTCACACCATAGTTGCGGATATGCCATATTGAGAGTGGGTCAAACTGTGTTGCAATATTGTTTATATACACTGGGAACAGAAAGTATTCAGACCCCCTTAACCCCTCCTGAGCGTTTCGCAGAGGTCCAGCGTTATGCTGTTTTTTTATTGAAACAAGAATGTTGTAGGTCTGTAACTGACCAAAATATGTCCAAACACGGGTCTAGTAGACATCTTAAAGTATATGAAGTTTCAAACGCTTAAATATTTAAAAAAAAATCACATTTCATGATAAAATTTAATAGAAAACACAAAAATCTGCTCAAACTAGAATTCATTTTTTAAATCAACCAATACTGACAATGCAGTCTGATGCAGCACAGTCAATGTGCTGCAATGAAGACGCGGTATTCCACAGCTTCATATCATCACCGCGGACGCACCACTCAGATAGCGCAGAGCGGACACTGTGCCATTCATTCCAATGGGAAGTGTCCTCTCTGCGTCTTTTCCCCCGCTGCGAACTTACATCCACCATGGGACAAAAAGACGCAGTGGACGCAAGCCCTTACAAAGTATTTACTTCTTATGCGTTTTCCTTTATTTTGAACTTAATTGGATACAGAAAAATCAATCCAATCAAATCCAAAATTTAAGAAAACATATCATAATAAGCAAATACATTTTTTTTAAATGTATTTTTAATTTTTTATTGAATTGGAGGCAACAAAATCGCTCCAATCAATGTCAGAGTGAAAGGAAACCCATAAAGAGTAAAATAAAATAATAAAAAATTTTGAACTTCCCGCCCCTCCCCCTTCCAATAACGTCATCACGCACCCGCCGGCGAGATCCCGAACATCAGGATCTGGCGATCAGACAGCGGGGGACACAGGGAGAAGAGCAGCAAACCTCTGGGTTGCCTGCAAGCCATCTGGATGCAGGTTTCAGCAGCCCAAGTTAACTCGGGCTGATCCATTTCAGCATCTTTATTTAGCCCGAGTTAATTCGGGCTGAATGTCCAGAAGGTTAAATTTTTCCCTCTTTGTTATATTGAAGCCATTTGCTAAAATATTTCAACTTCTTTGCACACAGCACCCCATATTGACAGAAAAAACACATTTTTACAGATTTATTAAAAGAAAAACTGAAATATCACATGGTCCCAAGTATTCACTTTACTGTGACATATATTTAACTCAGGTGCGGTCCATTTCATCAGATTACCATTGAGATGGTTCTACACCTTTATTTGTTTTTATTATGTGTTTGATTATACTGTTTGGACTTGATCAGGAAAGCCACACACCTGTCTACACACCTATATAAGACTGTACCGCTCACAGTGCATGTCAGAGCAAATGAGAATCATGAAGTCAAAGGAACTGCTTGAAGAGCTCAGAGACAGAATTGTGGCAAGGCAGAGATCTGGCCAAGGTTACATTCAGGGCCGTTTTTACTGATAAGCAGTTGAAGCAGTTGCTTAGGGTGCCACATTACAGGGGGCGCCATTGCAGCTGTTAATTTTTTTAGATAAAAAAAAAAATGTTAATTTTTTTTTCATCCTCTGACTTGTTTTTACTAGAGATGCACCAATCAGACCAGCAGTGACCAGAATCGGCCGATTTTTTGGCCATATCGGTAACCGGCCGGTCAGCCAGGCTCACAGCTGCCGATATATTTTGACAGCTGACACACAGCGGGATCGTACTATTATGGAAAAAAAGGACGAGGGGCAGGGAGTGTTGGTACAGTGCACAGAGTGACACTATCATCTATGCACCTGTTGCTGTGACAGACAAGGAGCCAGATATAAATGCAAGTGCAATCATTGTCATTCTGTGCACTGTACCTGGTCAGTACTAGCACTCACTGCCACCCCTTCCTTCTTTCACATAATGGTACGATCCTGCTGCTGATCATGATGATGATTGAAGTATCAGACACATTACAATGATGAGACCCAAATGGATCTGTAGGAGAGAAATCTAATCTTTTCCTTCCAAGAAGATCCATTTCTGTCCTGGAGGTTTATAGACCCTTTCATGACTTCATATCACATATATCACCTGATGCTGCCCAATTTCTTCCTAACCTCGTCTGCTCCCCCTCCCTTCCCCCCTCTGTCCAGTGCACTGTGACAACAAGGCTGTAGAATCCAAAATAAAAGGTAGCCATAGAGGAGGGATCGACTGCAGCCAGCTGATCGGTGGGCACCCTTTGGCTATGTTCCCGGATTTTAATCGTCCGATTGCGTCCATTCATGTCTATGGGCGCGATCAGCGCTGCAAAAATCGGAAAACTTTAGTTGTAATGGGGACAAGCTCATTCAACTAAGTGAAAGTGTACAGCCACAATCACAGAGTGCAATTGAAATCGCATCCGCCCAGCGACTGATCGCCTAAGTGGGAATGAGCCCTTTGTGTTCCGGCCATTACTTTGAATAGGGGCTGCCATCCCCATTCAAAGTAATAAGATCGGCCAGGAATTTACCAGCCTGTCGGATCACCGCGAGATCCAACATTCAGCAGATTTCTGGTCGATCTCACCAGGTGGGCCCACCCGATTTTTAGCCGAGCGACTGCCGGGCGATTGGCGGAAGCATGCACGCCGGCTGATTGGCCGCAAAAACTGGCCATGTACGTCTACCTTTAAACAGCCATATTTTTAAACATTCATATAAAAAAAAAAACTTTCATAGTATAACGTTAGTTAGTAATGCACCCCTACTACTTCTTACACCCAGAGTTTTACCCCTCTAGCTACAACACTAAAAGGGCCCAGACACGCATAGATATGGGCTAGATTAACCGTTGCTTTGAGTGCTGTGCAGGGTTATCAGACATGACCGGTCGATGTCCATTGCTTTGGATGGGGACCGTGGGTTCCCATGCAAAGCATCGGCTGAGCTGGATGACGCAGCAGTGTCTCCAGCTCCTTCGATATCAGGCTTGAAGGGCATCAACCCATGTAAAGCAGCCTACAAGTAAATTGTCAGCTGAATGTACAGCTATCAGTGAAACGCTTCCTTATGGCCACAGTGCTATCCTTGTATCTGCATCCCCTCACTCACCTACCTTGTATCTGCATCCCCTCACTCACCTACCTTGTATCTGCATCCCCTCACTCACCTACCTTGTATCTGCATCCCCTCACTCACGTACCTTGTATCTGCATCCCCTCACTCACCTACCTTGTATCTGCATCCCCTCACTCACCTACTTAGAACACATATCTCTGAAACCCTACATGGTGCAACCTTGACATTTTGAGACTACATCCATGCAAAATTTTAGGTCCCTGAACACACTCCTTCCTACTAAAAAGCCTGCTAACAAATTCTTCCCCCATAAAACACTAATCTGCTACATACATGTCATATGCTTTCACTATAGTTCTTTCCCCCCAAAAAAATCGGAATCGGCCTGTCACACTTACTGTAAAATCGGAATCGCCCAAAAAATTTGCAATTGGTGCACCTCTAGTTTTTATTATAATTTTGTTACCTACGCCTACCAAGCCGCCCGCCTGGCCGGGCACCTTTAAGAGCAGCTCCCGGCGCCACTGACAGCGGGGGCCAGCCGGCGCTGCGTACATGTCTCCTGCGTGCTCGGGGGGGGGACCACCAAGAAAATCTGCTTAGGGCACCAAAATGGCTAGAAACGGCCCTGGTTATATTAAAATTTCTGTGGCAGTTAAGGTTCCTAAGAGCACAAAAAGAAGGGTTAGACACACAAACTTGCCTATTGCATGTGTGTGTGTCTATGGGCGCTCCCATTCAGACAGAAACTGAAAGGATGGGTGAAAGGGATTTTAAAGGCAACATGCAATGTTCAAGGTAGGTATAAAGGTATACACAGTTTCAATAGGTCCACTGTTTTAATAAAGTCCGTGATCAAAGGGATCTGTATCCAACCAAATTATAATACATATAGGTAAATTGCTTCTCGACGCGTTTCGCGATACATCGCTTCTTCAGGATTTTATGCAATTAGGATATTCTATGTGAGGCACCACTTTCACATTTGCTAATCACATCCACACAGTTTGCTGTAACTGTCCCACATTCACTCATGACCTTCTACATACACATATTTCTACCTGTCCCCACTTAGCACACACCCTAGTCCACACCTAATTTTGCTTCACATACTACATTCACTTAACACTACACCACAGCACACACCAATATCACCACACTACACAACCACATGTTCTGGGCCCCCCAAACATCACATGAACCCCTATCCCCCCCCCCACCTTCACCCTTTTCTGTCTGCTTCTCCCCACAAACACGCCCAACACTGGGTGGAAACAGGTGTCTCCTCTTACTATCTAGGGATTGTCTCCCCTCCTAAATTGCCCCATATTTACGCTTTAACCCTATATACCTTCTTACCTAGAATATACTAAGACCTCGTGCCTACACAGGCATTCCGACTCAGGGTAACCATTGGGACATTTCAAAGCCCACTACGTTCTTCTACCTTTTTATTTCAAAGTCCACATAACGAACCCTCCAACAAGGCGAGTAATTTTTCTCACCCATTAGAAACCGCTATGGATTGTAAACCACTATGAGAATTACCTTACCTCCAACTCCACAATTGACCTTTTCTCCATCTTCTTTTTTCTCCCCCTTGTCCTCTTTGCCCGGATCTCTTGGTGCCTCACATAGTACATCCTAATTGCATAATCTCCTGAAGAAGTGATGTATCGCGAAACGCATCGAAAAGCAGTTTACCTATATGTATTATAAGTTGGAAGGATACAGATCCCTTTGATCACGAACTTTATTAAAACAGTGGACTTTACCTATTGAAACTGTGTATACCTTTATACCTACCTTGAACATTGCATGTTGCATTTAAAATCCCTTTCACCCGTCCTTTCAGTTTCTGTCTGAACGGGAACGCCCATAGACATACACACATGCAATAGGCAAGTTTTTGTGTCTAACCCTTCTTTTTGTAAATATTATAGTTGGGATGATGGCACATTTTCTGATCTAGTGAGATCAC
Organism: Ptychadena robeensis; assembly: GCA_036250615.1. Lineage (NCBI taxonomy): Eukaryota > Metazoa > Chordata > Amphibia > Anura > Ptychadenidae > Ptychadena > Ptychadena robeensis. The sequence goes on from CM070039.1 coordinate 71,284,877, forward strand.
CCTCTTTTGCACATTCCTAAGAGCACAGTGGCCTCTATAATGTTTAAATGGAAGACGTTTGGGACGACCAGAACCCTTCCTAGAGCTGGCCGTCCGACCAAACTCAGCTATCGGGGGGAAAGAGCCTTGGTTAGAGAAGTAAAGAAGAACCCAAAGATGCAGTTGGGAGATGGGAGAAAGTTGGGGCTTTAGGCAGAGTGGCCCGAAGGAAGGCTCATCATTTATATTTAGCACATTTTCATGGAAACTACTTAATCCAGCTAGATATTTCCCACCTTATATGTTAGGTTCACTGTTAATTTAATTATTCTTCTTTGTTTCAGGGCTAAGCAACATCATTGGAATAATTGTGTACATTTCAGCCAACGCTGGTGACCCTGGTCAAAGCGATTCCAAGAAAAGCAACTATTCCTATGGCTGGTCCTTCTACTTTGGGGCGCTTTCTTTTATTATTGCGGAAATGGTTGGTGTGCTAGCAGTACATATGTTTATTGAAAAGCATCGGCAAATTAGAGCCAAATCCCACTCCGACCTTTTCAAGAAATCTGCCTTTACCCGGATACCCAGCTACCGGTATCGCTTCCGTCGACGCTCAAGCTCACGCTCCACTGAGCCCCGTTCTAGAGACCCTTCTCCTGTCGGCAAAAATTTTAACCCTATTCCCACCAGTGACATCTCCCTCTATACATTAACAGCCAGGGATCCCACCAAGATAACTGTTGGTTCCTTACTAAACTCTGAAAGAGAGCACAACTTTCTTCAAGTTCACAACTCAATTCCTAAAGACTACAAAGAGCTACATAATAATCCTTCCAACAGGCGCACAACTCCAGTTTGAGACTTGTGACCTTGGCATTATGAGGCCTGCAGCACAATTAAACATGGAGGGTATCTGAGATGAACACGACGGTGCTTCAACACACAACCTATCAATAAAACCACAAACCGTGGAGAGTAAAGATGTACAATAAAATAAAAAACACAAATCACATCACTTGGTTTGGAACCATACGTTGAAAATCGGCACAAGATTCTGGCATGATGGCTTGTAATGTGATGTTGCGAAAAACAGCTTTAGAAAGATGGAAAGATTGTTTATGTTATATAGAAAGGCTTTTCTAGGTACCCCTTGAAGGTGGAGTATAAAAGTACCTAGAGGTCTATAATTTTAAAGGGCAGTTAGGCTATATAATCTTTCAGGTTTTTAAATGCAGATTAGCCAATGCTTTCCACCCTTGACAACCATTTCTACCAATCAGTGAGTGCAATACAAAACCAGGCAAAGTTCTGAAAAAAGGCTTATTGGATTTCCATAAATAATCAGATGCAGATCAGACCAAATATTTATTTAATTGACTTTTCGAGAGGTGGCTACAGGACTATACTTAAGCTAATGATTGTACTGCTATATACAGCACTTGATGTTCTAGCAGACTTTGTTGAGGAAGTAAAGTAAGTAAAGATTAAGAAGCTGGTAGTATATGCAAGAATGATGTTGATTTTAGGAGATAAATGAGCTGTAAGTCTCACGACTTGTTCTATTAGCATCCAATGTTTTTTTTTTCCAAAACAACAACTGTAGGACGAAACTTGTGTGCTCGGAATATTAATGCCAGGTGCTCCCCCCACGCAAGTTTGGAGAGGATTTAAAAGTGCTGTTTTGACAGGTGTGGAGGTGTTGACGAGTACACTGTATTCAAGAAGACTGTCTTAGCCAATCAGAGAACTTAGAACAATTGGCTCTGTGTCACTTTTTCGTTTTTTTGGAAGGTGGGCAGAAAGAAGTGTTTTGATTGGATAGCACAAACATCCTTTTTTTATAACTGCAAGACCAAGACTGCCAGAAGAGGTACAATATCTGTTCCTCAAGTATTAGTCAAAATATATAGTTAGTGCATTTTAAATAATTAGATAAGAATTTATTGATGTTGAGCTACTTGTGTACTGATGAGCAATGGATAAGACTGTTTAGTTGCAAAATATTCTTCCATTTAAATTCATGGGTGTAATTGAGAATTTCCGGAGAAGATTTAAAAGTATGAAGCAGATCCTAAATGGATTAATGGACTGAAATATCTCTGAAATGGGAGAAATCATTCAAAAGCAACAAGCTATTTTTTTGGTTATATAATTAATTATAATAAATAATAGCAACCCAGACTGTCTGGTTCCTTAACATGCTGTGATTTGTAAGGTCTAAAGAAAACTAGAGGTCATAGATGCCTGCCGCTCCTGATTTCAAGGTATAATGTTATGCTTTGGTGATCCTTTAGGTTTTTTCCCCAAAGTTCCATAACTGACCTAAAAAAAACATTTTAGAATCTTTAAACGCAAGGCTAGGATATACTGTAGATTAGTTCTGGATTCTGCAATACCTCATTAAATGTATGGTAATTTAAATTTTAGTAGTGTATTTGAATCTGGCCTGATATCCAACTCTTGCAAACCCTCTATAGCAGAGATGGCATATCATAACAGAACAAGGAGTCAATGACCAGAAGCATGTCCAGAATCAATGCCAAATCACACATGGGGGCTTTTCAAGGCAACATGGGTGTAGAGGAATTTGTTGAATGATGTTGGTCATGGTGCCCAAGATTGAGTACATCTACCAGGCTTACCAGGATTGAGTACATCTATTTCTGAAAAGTCCTCTTTATTGTTGGAAGTGGCATTCCGAAATAAGTGTCTGGTACAATACATTGTATGGGTAGGAAATTCTGAAACATTGCTTGGATATATATTTGAAATAAGTAAATTAGTAAATATGGTAATTTTTTTGACTACCTGACTTACCCTGAGTTAATTGCAAAGCCCCTAAACATCATTCCCAAAGTTGCTGGTGATAATTAGAAGGATTGTATGAACATTACAATAAAAGTATTGCTCCAGCACATGTAGTTATTCCATAAATTAAGTTCAAAATTTCGTTGAAGTTTTACCACAAAAATGGAATGAGAATATAGGTCTCCCGGATCTGGTACCTATTCCCAAAGACTACATTAACTTAGTAACTTAAAACTACATTTACTTAGTAACTTGTTGGACATGCATGCTTCTGCACTCATGGTAATAAACATTTGCCACATGTGATGTCACGAACAGGTGCAGTAGAGTGGGAATTTTTTTCTCACTACTGCTCATAGCCTTAGACTTATTGCAAAGTTTATGAACATTACCACAGCAGACATGTGCAGCAAGATTGGTAAAATTGCCCAAGAGGGGATTTCAGTGCATATTGACATTTACAGTCAGATACCAGCAAGAGCTGAGCAAGTGTTTTGCTCAGCCCTGGCTGGGACCTGTAGTCCTTCCAGGATGGACTTAGAGGGACAGAAGTATGGGGAGGATTACAGCTGTGGACATTATTTGTGAGTATACAATTTTAGAAATGTATTTTACATTTATGATATTTTGTTTGCTTTATTTTTTTTTGGGGGGGGGGGGGGGGGGGGGGGGTACATGTTTAACCTCCCTACACCTGTTGAGATTAACCCAGCTTCTGGGTTTGTTTACGAATATGGGATCATGCATACTTACCTATGCTCGGTGAGCCTGCTGTGATTTTAAATTGTGGCGGACCCGGTAATCGATTGCGGCACTGCCGAATTGGGAGGGGGGTTGGTGCCGTTGGCCTCCATGTTAATAAAGGGGCGTTGGTTTCCCAGCTCACATCAACAATGTCATCGATGATGCTGGTGATGTGTACAGGGGAGGAGGGAGGGCTGGGAAAACAAACAGGAATGGATAAGAGGTCAAGGAGATCTCTATACTCGATCCACAGGGTGGAAGGTTTATATTCATTTTTATATTTATTTATTTTTTAGTTATTAAAAATAAAAATGAATATTTCACAAAATGTCATGATAAAATGTCGACATTCCAAGTCAAAGTTGAAAATATCCCATGGAATTTTAGTCTAAATTTAGTCACGATTTTGACGGAAAAGTTAACATTTTCTTGTGACCATCATTAAAGGACACATTAGTCAGATTATTAAAGGGCAGTCAGGTTAGAACTGTTGCTTTAGTTTATAAAATTAAAACTATAATTAGTTTATATAATTAGAATACGTTTATATAATATAGGGAAAATTAAGGGTGGGTCTGGTTGAGCAACATCTTTTCCTTCTTGTAGCCACATCCCACCTAATTTGCTGGAAGTCTACCATCATATAAACTTTACTCCATTGGCCCCACATATTTACTGGGTTTTAAATTTAGTTCTTGCTTTTTTTTTTATTAAGGAGGCTTCATCCACCATGTAATTTTTAGTGATGGGTAGTCAAGCCTCCCGTTTTGGCCGGGAAAGTCACGTTTTTATTTTTTGCAAATTCCAGCACTTTTACATTTGAATATGTGTGTGCAATGCATGGTACTTTCCCCAGAATCGTGAATATTAGCGATTACGAAGATATAGCACCATATTTAAGATCTTTGCTAATTTTTGCAGTGCGATACTTGCAGTAAAAATTTGGATAATCGTGCTCAACACTAGTTATCTTAGAAGACAACCGAGGCACCAAGAGTATAAAGAGTGGTGCTGTATGTTCTTAGATCACGGCCTTTGCACCATGCAGTATCCGACTGCCATCCATCTGGGCTTAATATAAAGTATGTAATGAAGAAGGAAAGCTTGTTGGTAAAAGCAAAAAAGAGAGCACAAATGAACATAGGCCTAACATGTTCAATAAACTAGTAAGGGTTAAGGTGGCCATACACTGTTCCGATGGTACTATGGAGCATGCACACAGGAAAGGAATCAATCGATTTTCAATCACACAGTGTGGTAAAACAACCAATCGATGTTAGACTTAAGCAGGGTACAGACGTGGAGATATGGGTCAAATTGATGGCCGTTTTGAGTGCCGTGCGCACGCACGGCCATCTATCTGACCCATATAATCTGCCCCTTGCGCTGTTTTCGAGCTCGAAAACAGCCTTATCGGACATGACCGTTAATACGGCGATGTCCGATGCTTTGCATGGGTCTCCAGGCAAAGCTTGGCTGAGGAGGAGGAGCCAGGCAGAGGCAGTTCTGCTCTCCCCGGCTACTCGGATATCTGACAGCAGTGTGATGACGTCATCACGCTGCTGCAGGGTACATTGGACGGCTCGAATATTGACGTCTGTACCCTGCTTTAAAGTTTTAAATAATTAAAAACTCACCGTATCTGTAAAAAATAAGGGAAAACAAAACATTTTCAGTGATCCTCCCTAAGGAGCAAGGGGACTTTAAAGGCAGTCGTATCAGAAAATAGATTTGATTTGTTCCAGTGAAATTGCAAACACAAATTTTAAAAAATTTACAAAATTATCAAGTGGAAAACAGGGCATGGTGTATACAATTCCAAGCATGGATAACATTTACAACAATTGTATAAAAACATTGCACTAGCCAGACACTTTTTTTTTTTTGGGGGGTTGTCTGCTTCTTCAGGGGTCTTTGTTGTGCACTGTGTGATTCAAATGAATAGGACAACAATAAACAAACAGCACATATGAAATTCTTCATAAATTAATACAAAGGTAGGTCTAGATCTACTCACTTTACATTAGGTTGGTTGAATCTTGGTTTAGTCAAGGTAAAGGTCAAGGTTTAGTATTTACAATGGTGAGAAGTACCCGTGTCTCTTTGTTCGGCTTCCAAGCCCCACACCATAGAGCCATTGTTTCCCTGCACTGCACTGATGATGGCCAAGGAGCCTGAAACAGCTGTATGCAGTTTGGAATAAATGGCTCTGTACCAAAATGGCTATATTTGCACTGTACACCAGCGGTTTCTGGATGTGCATCTGGCTGATGGGGCGAAAAGGAATAATTTGCATGGCTCCGCCCACTGTCCCAAAAACGAAGGCTTCCACCTAAAGCCGTGTAAATACCTTCTGTTTTAAGAAGGCTTGATTGTGCTATTTTCAATGGTAAAAGCAATATAAATCAACAGCAATGGGTGCGTTTAAGGTATCAGGAGACCAGGAGGATAAATACATATATTCACCGTTGGAATGTGTCACTCTCCTAGGTCTGGTAAGAAAGACAAGAAAATATTTAGAATATTAGTCGGGAATAGTGAAATCATGGAATCAAACCCCAATCTCCCACATAGCAGGGAATGCTGTTCACCACTCTGCTAAACAGTCTGTACTAAATGTTAATCTAATCAAACAGATAGACACTCTTGGTTCAAAGCTGGTTAATCAAATTTTATGTGATTAAATAGTGTTATAGTGACTGAAATTGTCTGGCTTAGTAACTAAAGGCCCCCATACACGTCTAGATTTTTCATCCAATCAACTTAATTCAATCAATTTTTTTGGTTGATTGATTGAAAATCTAAAGCTAGCCATACATGTTCCGATTCCATGGCCGATCGATCACCTATCCGATCGATTCCGCGATGCCGCAGGGAATCGGATGTCCGATCGATCGCCCAATTAAGCCTGTCCCTACCACCTTGGGCCAACGATTCCTGGACGATTCCGTGCCCGATCGATCACTTCACACATGGCAACTCCCCCTGATGTGTGCTGAATCGGATCAGAAAGACCAACATGTTGGTTCTCTGGCAGATCCGATTCTGGGCCCCCGATCGATCGGACGTGATCGGTCGGGCAAGGTGGGCTGCACGCGATTCCAGGACGATCGATTAGCGTGCAAGCGCCCGGAATCGATCGTCCCGGAATCCCTTGGGAATCGGACCCGTGTATGGGGACCCTAAGGCAGCCCACATGGTTAGATCAACCTAAAACAATTAAAATTAGGAAAATAATTATTGAAAAAAGATTGGACGAGCTGGTAAATTTTAATTGGTTGTATTGAAATTGATTACTTTCAGTCGATCCCAAAAAAGTTGATCAAATATCTGTTACTACAGTTGTCAAACATACAATCAATCACCGATTACCTGACCCAAAAAATGTATCTTTTTAAGTTGATTGAACAGAAAATCTAGACGTGTATGGGGGGCTTAACCCCTGAGACTACCTGCAGTCAAAATCAAGTCCAAGTCAATATTTCATAGTCATATTCCAGCTTTTCTCTTGTCAGATTTTACCCTTACATAAGCCTACTCTGACTTTCGTCCCCCAGATCTCCAACACCCTTAGAAATCCAATCTTTTGTTGGGGATTATTAATTTACATTCCCAATTTCACAGTCATTCATATTTCCCTGCAGTTATCCAAGTGACATAAATTGTATATAGTTAACATTTAAATGCGGCCGCCCAGACAGAGTGCCTCCAAGTTGTTAGTACGCATATGAGCTTTGTAACAATAATGCAGGTACGCAGAGCTAGTTTTGGCCCCTTTTGAGTACCAGAATACCACTTATGTGCACCCCTGCTTATACCCAATTACCAGTGCTGTGCCAGCTTTGAATCAAGAGTGTCTATCTCTTTGATTAGACTAACTTTTAATACACACTGTTTAGCAGAGTGGCGAATATTTTCTTGTCTTTCTTACCAGACCTAGGGGAGTGACACAGTGGTTAAATACAGGGCTGGCGTAAGGGGGGGGGGGGACAGTTTTTAGTTTTTATTGTGTACAATTTATGTCCCATGGATAACCACAGGGAAACATTAATAGCTATGAAAGGTTGCAGATAGTGGTGTCAAATTGGGGATGTAAATAAAAAAAAGGGTTTTGGAGATCTGGGGGTTGAAAGTCAGGGCGTAGGCATATGTAAAGCCCTAGCTCCATGTCCACTAAGATCCCTGCATTGAACACAGGTTTTGTTGCAATGCTCAATGGCGATGGATCAATTGCAGCAGAATCTACCATGCAGGATGCTGATGCAAAGTAAAGTGAGGGAGACAGTGAGGAGGACCACCCTACAAGGGGTGAGTACCAAACACCATCTCCTGGTAGTCATCAGAGTAGCACAATAAAAAAGTTATGTGCACCTCTTGGTAGGCATTCTCTGGAGCCCTCAGGCCGGGGGGGGGGGGGGGGG
>CM070039.1:71303523-71314950 GCA_036250615.1 Ptychadena robeensis
TATATATATATATATATATATATATATATATATACTTCAAGCATTGGGTAACACTGAAATGTGGTAATTGACATTTTGATTCAGGGGTTATGTGATGCAATATGCGCCCTATGCATGAACGGTTAGGTTTCAGGGGTCGTAAGTGGAGGACTGAGGGAGGCCGCTGGAGAACACCCAAAGGGCCTCAGGTTGGGCACCTAGCGTATAGAGGGCTGTCAGGGACCAGCAATCATGGGCTTATCTCAAAAGGAGTGGCGGGTAAGAGGAAAGGAAAAATTAGAAATGCGCAAATGTATACCTGGAAAAGGGTTTAAATATTTTATCTTGTTTAATAATATTCCTTTGATTTTAACCTTAAAAACCACAGTATAATTTCAAAATGATCTGGCTCCCTATTGTAAAAATTCTTCTCCTTGCTTGCAGACTGATAGAATTCTTCTCTGAAGCGTGCAGTTTGCAGGCTGGCGGCACGAAGAATCAAATAGCTCAGAGCAATTAAGAAGGACTTGGAAGGAAAATCTCAGCTGAGCCGGTGTTTCAGCAATGATTGAGCAAAAGATCTCAGGGGTAGAAGCAAGAGATAAACAGCTGGCCCCCCAAAACAATCCGGAGACGGAGGCTGTGGGAAGAGAATTGCTCTGATCATAAGACACATTAAAACAACAAAATCCTTGCAGCTTTCATAAGCAAATAAACTGGGACATCACAACGATGCTACTGATAAATACAAATCACACCATTGTTATCCTGCACAATGACATGTTTGCAGCTGATGGCTATCAAGTGCAAAAGCATGATGGGTGGAAAAAAATCCAGCATGGGAGACTCAATTTTACAAGCATTACATTTACAGATTTAAAAGCTGTAAATCTTAAAGGTGTTTTAGGGGAGTTCCTATGCGATAGGTCAGGGGCCACAAGTGGAGGACCGAGGGGGGATGCCAATTAATGTGAAACGGGATGCTTGCGGCATGCGGGCCACTTGTTTGGCACCTATGATATACAGTAATGCATTTGCCCAGGTATGAGTTGTACCATGGTTGTGAATAAGAGACACAGATAAAAAGAACGAAACAAACAAACAGATGTGCATGTGGAAGTTTTTCAAGCAAATCAGGGTCCTCAGTGGTGCAATGGGTCATTTTGAATCCAAGCAACACCCCTCCTATGTAGGTCTTGTCACTAAATGTTACTTCATATTGACAACTTGGAATAAAAGAAATACTTGGCACTGTGTTTACTCTCTGGCCACTATGTCACCATAGGATACAGTATTGATATACACCTAGGGGTTTTGGTGGCTATTGGTGTTCAGGGCTCATCACTAACTATGACTCTTGGAAAGGTGAGTATAAAACTTAAGCTAAGGCTACACTGAGTTACAATCCCTGATTTAGTTAAAGTTTAGTTAAACTAAAAGATTTTAGTGCAGTGCACAAGGCTGACATAAAGTCAATGGGCTTTGACACAGCTGTTTACACAGGCCGCCTTAGCCCCCAATCTGTCAGTCCAAGCCTCCAATGTGTTTATGTCAACGTGGAGCAACACATCATCATAAATGCATTGTGTCCCTTTAGGACCGTGGTTCCCAAACTTGCCCTGCAGGGACCCCCTTTCCTTCATAAGAACATTATCAAGCACCCCCCATTCAAACTCCATAGTTTCAGATTGAGGGCCATTTCACACTAGCCGTGTTTGCTCTGCAGTTTTGTGTAGAATTACTAGTGTGAAAAGGCCTTCAAACTTTGAAATACAACTTTATTTGGGTTTCACACCTTCATGCAGAGATACAGTATGTATCATATATACACTCACACACACAAATCATACAGAAACATTCATCATTCACATAGAGCAGTGTTTTTCAACCTTTTTTGGGCAAAGACACACTTGGGCAAAGGTCCCCGCCAGAAGTACGTCATCAGCAGGTGCCCCGCTGGAACGCAGATGCGTACCAGCAGAGCAAAAACACCACCCCTGGTCTGTGGGGACGCGTGTTGCTAAGCAACCGCATCCTCACAGAGCCGGTCCGTGTATAACACGGATCGGCTGTATAAGTCTTATAGTATAAGACTTATACAGCCGATCCGTGTTAAACATGGACCGGCTCTGTGAGGATGCGGTTGCTTAGCCCTCCTATCTAGCTGCCTCTTATAGTATAAGACTTATACCATAAGAGGCAGCTAGATGGGAGGGCCGAGGGTGGGGTCAAAAACCCACGGCACACCAGGCAACATCCCATGGCACAGGAACAGTGGTTGAAAAACACTGACATAGAGACACATACCGGTACACCACACTCATGCAGAGACACACACATTACAGGCTCTTACTGTCTGCAGCTAGTTCCTGCATGGGTGGCCCGCCCCCCAGTTTAGGAACCCCTGCTTTAGGTAACAAGTGACACTAAGTGTTTTTCATAAGTATGTCATGGTTTACATCCGCAAGGTTTGTATTCCTTCAAATCCTGTGTTAGTTGCTCTGGCTACTAGGACAAAGATTGGAGAAATCTCCCCAACAGGGACACTGGTCAGAATAAAAGCTTTTTAAAAGGTTTAACTAATCCCTACTCTATTTCACTAACACCAACAACCAAGATGACTTTTATTAAGTGTACTGGCCCTTTGTGAAAATCTGATTGGCTAATCTTGGCAAAATGAGTTCATGTTTCCCTCAGACGCATTGATAAATGTGTTAATTTTTGACACCGCTGTTTGTCTCCCTGGGTTCCATTTTGGCATTGTCCTTGGCATACCACATCAAGCCAGTTGACAATACAGCAATGAACATGTCTATCTCCTGCAGCTGCTGTGATTAGAAAGGAAATCTACTTTGACAAGCGATATTCAGCATCTAGCTTCCCCCAGCCAATAGCACGAGGCAGCCAAGATCCTGAAACACACCATAATAGCAGGAACTCATCAAGAGACGTTCAAAGAGGAAGCCGGTCTCCTTGCCATTCAGGAAGATAAATGCATCATTTGCCTTGTACAAAACAAGTTCTTTTCTGGATTCAGCTGCTTTTCTATCTACCGTATATATTTGAATCCATTATTTAAATAGCAGCATTGTTCACCTATATCCTTCCTTACAATTAAGGCATACTGAGTGTATGGAGCCCAAGGTGAATGCCAAATACATGCCCCTAATGCAGCATTTGCTTTACTAAAAAATTCTTGCATTGCATCCTTTTAATTTCATCTAAACTAAAGCCTGCCATAAGATAGCCATATACGGGCTGATTTTCGGTCGGGTGCGCCCACCTGGACATATCAACCAGGAATCTCCCACATGGCATGCTGATCCGACATGTTGGTAAATTACTGGACGATCCCATTACTTTGAATGGGGACTTCTCTGAGGGTCTCACATCATCACGCTGCAGTCTGTCCCTCATCTATCGGGGGATTGTTGTAGTGTGTGTGGCTACCTATAGACATGGCAATTTGTAAAAGATATTTAAAAGACCATTGATCAGTGCGTGAGCACGTTGGGGATCAATGGATCATTGAAAGGTTTCTGTGAATCTATGCAGCCCACCAACTTACCTAAACTTGTATATAGCAGCAATAAGCGCTAAGCACACACTCACTTTCTAAATACAGTGAAAACCTGGTATCTGTAATAATTACATTATTTATCATTTAAGAAGTGGCCTCCTTAAATAATAAATCTTTTCTTTAGACAGTTAAGGCCGCATACACCTTATAATCTTACCATACAATTTCTGTATAATCCCCTTTTCATCTACCAAAACCATGTAATATAAAGACCATTCTAAATCTTCCAATCACTATGTATTCCAGTGGTTCCCAAACTGGGGGGTGCGAAGGTGTTCCCGGGGGGAGGGGGCAGAGCTAGGGGTCACCCTTATTTTGAGCCTGTGTTATTTGAAAGAGAGTGGGGCTCAATAATGTTCCTATATAGAAAAGGGGGGCCGTGGAGGGAAAGTTTGGGAACCACTGATGTATTCTATCAAGGAGGACCCGGCCGGCACTACATAGTTGTTGGTATGGAAAATGTATGGAGTTATCTAAATGTGATGTATGGGGGGCTTTAACAAAACAATTGCTCTAATATATGTATATTTTGTATTCTTTATTTATAATAATATAATCAAAAGAGAGGATACATTAGTATAATAAGGCCAGGATAAGGAGTGGTGCCCGAAAATGTACAATGGTAATGGTTGCTATCATAGAACTAATCAGTAAGGTGGTCTGTGTAACCGCAGTAAATTGTTTTATAAATAACAGAAGCTTAAAAGACAGATTTTTTTTTACTTATTGATACACTTATATTTTCCCATTTCACATCCAACCCTCATTTTTTCCCCTTACAATGATAGATACATCCAACTCAATCTTCCATCTAATAGATGGAGGCCATATCTGGTACTGCAAATGAGTCCACAATAGCCAGTACCACATTGTCCCCCTGTGCTGATATAATTCTTTTTTATTTTGAAAGGCCCCACCACTGGGCATCCAAAAGGAAGTGTCATCTACACACAGGGGGTGATATGGACAAAACTACTAACTTTGTTATATCAACAGATTTGTATTTTTATATAACTGTAAATGAAATATACATCACCCTTATACAAGAGTTCTTTCTTGTTCACCTGGAAGCAACACATAGGTTGATGGATGTGGAGGGTCCAATTGCCAACAACTCAACTATGACATCTGTCTCTCTTCTTCTCATTAAGCCTAAGGCATTCTCAATTAAGGAATGGTATTTTAGGCTATGCCCCCACTTAAGTGATCTACCACGATTCTAAATGCGGGCAGAGATCGCTCACGATATTTTGCAGCGGCGACCAGGCGCGTTTAGGGATGATCAGAAGAATTTTTGTCTGCAATTGTTGGCCACGCCCTATCGCCCCTGATCTTACCCATAGATAATGAATGGGGACGCGTGAAAAAAAAAAGCATCTCAATTCATTAAGATGCAATTTTTTTACGTGTCCGTGCATGTCTATGGGCGCGATCAGACGGGATAGAGTGCAACCAGCTGCAAGAACCCATCAGATCATGTCTGATTGCGGCAGTGGGGATAAAATCATTCAAATGAATGGGCGTGGGCGATCGTGGGTAATCGCCTAAGTGGGAACAAGCCCTTAAAGTGGACCTGTGCTCAAATGTTAAAAGCACTTTGTCAACTCCTATATAAAAGGAGTCGCTTTAAATCCCTCTACCAACACAAATATACTGACCTTTTTCATGGTGCACAACTACATAACTGCTGCAATGGAAAAACGTGGTGGCTCTGGTATAAGAAACCACGTGACCTACAGTATCTAGTGCCCAAGCGTCATGTGAGCTTGGAAGATGGAACATGTTTTTTCTCTAACTTTCTTCCACCCTTGTGGAGCAACCCTGCACCTATGGAAAAAGACTCCTTAGTAATTAGCTGGGCTATGATGCCCTTGGTGCACAGGTTTTGGTGCAGTTTGAATGTTCCTGGTTCAACTTGAAAGGGAATACCACGGGTAGACCAGTAAATTACATGAGATACCTCTTGAAGTGAATAAAAAAGATGGATATACTTTTGTACTCTAAGCTATGAAGGGCTCAAGTATTAAACTTTGGCCAAATTGGAGAAGGACTTAAAGTGTTCCAAAAAAAGTAAGTTTTACATAGCCTTATCGCCTGTTACACATTCTATAGCCTGCTAATAGTAAAAAAAAATAAAAAATATTTTAATGGCAAGGCTTGTAGAATGACAAATCTAAGCTCAAACGATGAGGTAAAAATAGACAACAATGTAGAGAATGAGGATTCCCTCTGGCCAATATTTAGTATGCCTTGCAGTTCAGAGGAAGATTCAAGTGCCAAGAGAATACCATATGCTCTGCTATGGCCGGCTCTCTAGGCTGCAAGCTATACATTCACTTCACATCAATGTCTATGCTGGGCTCTTTTAGCTTCCTGCCTGGTCACTGAGGGGTGTATTTATAATAAGCTGAATGAATGAACTACTCTGAATTTACCGCAGAGGTGCTTGAATCCAAAGCTCAGGGTTCCTATTAGCTACATATCAAGGACATCGTCATTCCCTATTTAGGAGAGTTGGAGCAGGTGGTAGGAAATCACCAAAAGCTCTTATTCATACTGCGATCAACTGCCAAGTATAATAACTGTAGTGACCAGAAATGGCACTAAAATGTATATATTATTGCATTATTATAAATGCTATTTATTCATGGTTCTCTCCCTAGCATAGGGTAGTGACAGGGCCTCTTTATTATTTATTTATTATAGAAATGTGTATGCTACACTGTATGTATGCCATGCCCTATACACTGCTTCCATGTTAACCTATGTAATTATGCTTAGTCGGTGCCTGTCCCCTTAAGGACCTAGCACCTGTTGATGAGGACATGTCTAAATGGCTGTACTTTTCCCCGCTCTCCTCACCTCAGAATCTATCAATCCTAATCTGCCCTACAACTGGCCTTAAGTCAACCTTCCCATGAGCAGAGATGCTCGAATTTTTCGACTTGCTAATTATCAGAGCTGATTGCAAAGCCCCTGAACATGGTATCATCACTACACTTGCTGGAGATATAGAGAAGAGTTGGGGGAACATTTGACAGAAAAAAGTATGTCTCTAACACAAATAGTTTTTGAATAAATTAAGTTCAGAATTAAAGTCGAATTTCCAAATTTTCGACATTTTGACTTGACTTTGAACTTAATTTGTGCAAAAACTATTTGTGTTAGAGACCTTTTTTCTTTCAAGTGTTCCCCCAGCCCTTCTCTACATCTACAGCAAGTTTGGGGATGATACCATGTTCAGGGGCTTTGCAATTAACTCGAAATCGTCGAATATCTGAAAAAAACTTCGATCATCTCTACCCCTGAGTCCATAAATACTGACTCTTGAGGATGTTCTGGGCTCTTCTGATGAATAATTACCTGATACATGATACATGCAGACTTCTCCAGAAGTGTACATATCCCCCAACTTTGTGCCTGGACCTTCCTTCTTTGGGTGTGTGAGCTTGTGGCAGTGTGCTGGACAGAAGACACCCTTCTCAGAATCTAGTCATGTAAGTGTGCACCACACAATGGCACCCCACGACACTACATAATTTGCCCATAATAATATTTTCAATAGGATAAGTGACCAAATTATACATGCAAGACTGAGAATTGCCACAATTCTTTATGCTTCCACGTAAAAACCCTGTTTACTTTACCTCTACAGCACTTTAGGTCCCATTTTATGCACACTTTCCTGTAACAGCAAAAATCACAGATCAGCCACTACAAAATGTGCATTACCAAAGAGTACATACAAGAAGACCACCAAGTAACTATAAAATCAATCATATATATATATATACATACACTTTACTCAACAATAAAAACTATAAACCCAAAATATTAAACTGTTTTTTTTAAAGTAGAGTAGAGAGTGTTCAATCAGATATGAATGTGAAACATGGCTGCTACTTGTGCCATTACCAGCCTGTGAGCTATCAATGCATGGATACCACAAGACCTTTAAAGGCCATTTCACACTATATGCGTTGTGTTGCGGTGTCTTTTACTGCACAGGTTTTTACAAAGACAACCAATGTTACCATTTACCCTGCATGCGTTGTGTTTTTAAACTCGCTGCTGTATTCATTTTTGAATAATTTTTCCTGCATTTTTATTGATTTGTTCAAAAACGCAAAAGCAAACACAAATGCATATGTAATGTAAAAAAGTGCATGCGTTTTTTCATATCTGCGGAAACAAACGCATGCTTATAAAAAATACATGCCTTTAAAAACGCATATAGTGTGAATGGGCCCTAAAGGGTTTCTGTGGCAGAAACCAAGACATCAGCAAGTACTTTATGTTTTGTAAGTTTCACTGATTGGTGGATTGGACTTTTTTTTATGGCAAATTCCTGGAAGCCAACACTTATGTTTCAGACAATGTCTTAAATGATCTCTTACTATTAAAGTGTATATATACCTAACATAGCTAACCTATTGCTGAATTACTTTTCTGCCCCCACTCCCCCTTTGATTTACTCAAGTATCCGTCCAGTTACAGGCTCGTTGGTCCAAGATCATTACATTCACCCAATGTACTGTATCTGTAGGGAAGCATTGTCACCCTGTGCTGTGTATTCCTAGTTTGAACTACTCTCTCATCATGTTAATACCTTGGATTGGCTCTCTGTGAACTGTTGCTGGTTAAAATTTTTAAGTGAAAATTAAATGATGGTGGATTGAGAAACATTTCTCTCCAGTTGCCTTAGATTAGGACTCTCTGGTTCATTCAAATTATTATACAGCATTTTGCTGACCTCTAGTGATTGTTTTTCGCCTTGGTTGAAAAATGAATTGTTGAAAGAAAACTAGTAACTGTCTTCAAATTGCAACTAAATATCCTGGTTATGCTGCATTTTTTCTGCAATGAATTTCATCCGATGTGGATGTCAATGTTATTAAGCAAAATGCATGTTAATGTTTAATTGCAGTGTTTAGTTTAAAAAAAGGTAGGCAAAGGATGTACCTTTGGTGTGACACTTTTTGGTTCATTATACCACCCGTATAGTCAAAGTTTTGGGGAATACAAAGGATGCTAGCATTACTGGCTCTTTGTTCCTGATCTTTTAATATAACTGATTTTGAATAACCAATACCTTGTAGAATAATGATCAAGAAGCAGCGGGTCAGAGGTGAAGGAAAAACAGACAAAGAAAAATGTATGAAGCAGATGCAGGGTGATCATTCCATTGCAGGTCTTTTGCTTTCCGGCAAAAACCACAGTTTAGCTAGCCATACATGTTGTGATTTCGTAAACTTGACAAGCGATCGTACAATGATCGCAGTGCACACTACCTTGGGGAATCAATTGCTGCTCAATTATTTGGATGAGGATTAAGGCTATGTTTCCACTGCGTGTACCTGCCTGGCGCATCCTCTGTTCACATGATGTTGAGCCAATCCGCTGATGTAGGGGTTAACGTAGTGCAGTACATTAACCCCTGCATCGGCGGATGTGTGAACAGAGGATTCACCGGGCAGGTAATGTGTATGTGCTCCATCGGGACGCCATCAAGCACTGTGCTTAGCATAGGGGGTTCTGGCGGAGAACACAACACAGTGGAGACATAGCCTAAGGGTCCCCCAGCACAAAAGTAAATATCATCAATATTGTTAATGGGTAAAAGTGCAGGAAAAACTGTTCCGATGAAACAACTGAAGGGGGACCATTCCATTGCATGTCCCCAGGTACATATTCCATTCTGGTATAGAAAACAGTGAGCAGTACACTAGTGACACTCATGAATTACTAAAAGGAAAGTGGTTTGGAAAAAGAGCTGTGTACAGTACAGTACAGGTACAGAACCTTCACACCCAACAACTTTTTTTGCTTTGCTCATCCCCAAAATAAATGGGGTCAGATTCCTCACTGCACACATGTAGCTGGAATTAAGTTTAAGTATGATAGATATGCATAGACAATTGACACAGACACATATCCCTCCTTTACATTCAGTTGTAACAACACAATTTATTAAAATTCTTGAAACCACCTTCCTCGTCTTTTAGTTTAATAGCTCTACTTCGGTATGGCATACATTCCACAACGACCTCTATACAGCTTTTATCCAGTATAATCTAAGCTGTCAGCCATTTAAGTAAAATGTATTTTCAATGGTTTGCAACGTCTGGGTTTTTCATTACACATGGAATAGTGCTTGCTAGAGAAGATTGATAAAAAAGCATTCCAGTATGATCTAATATAAAAGAAATGACTGAAAGCTGAGATCTGTAAAGAAACACATCATCCTGTTTAGTATGTCTGATATCCTCTAAATAGATGAACAGAATTGTCTTTACATTCAGAGATATCATTCAGAGATATTTACGCAGAGGTGGCTACAAACAGGCTCCACGTTGTCCCAATAGCTCAGGTAGTCACCACAACACAGGAAGTGCGTGGTGCACGTAGTACGGCTGTTTTATAAAACAAGAATTAATGCAGTAAGTGTAAGGAAATACGTAGGCAATACAAATGTATGTACATGGTTTATATTTTCACTTGGTTTAATAACCCTAAAGACATCCAGTGTCTGAAAGTTGATAGAGACATGGACAAATATATGTGTCTTTTCGGGTAGGTTAGTGGAATCTATATTGGTCCTGGTCAGGCTTGGGAGGAGGGGGGGGGGCATGTCCATTAGTCCCCATTCACTGGCTGGGCAGGTTTGCCGTGGCAGTAGGGGTAAATGCTTTTACTACTATCAATGCTATCAATTGCGGAGTGGCGACACAAAGAATCGACAAACTATTGTTTGATAAAACGATGTGCAGCACTTTGCGCAATCAATCCCTGGCCAAAACTTTGGATGGGGTAAAGTAATGGAAATTAAACAGGGATTTACCAACATGTTGGATCCCTGTTTGATTGACATTTTCATAGAGCTGGATCGATAAGGGGTGGGCAGCGTTCGATTACTGAACAATTGCAGTGAACGCTTACAGCTGTCGATTGTTTGGGAATCAAACTCTAAAAAGACCTGTCTTTGCCCAGCTTAACAAATTTACTTTGCATGCAGGCCTAATGACTAGGGGGACCTTGCATGGGCATGACTATGGGGAGAAGGGTGGTCTCGGACTCTCGGAATAGCTGCGGCTTTATAGAGAGTCGCCGCAGCTTTCCGGGGGTATGGTCGGTTTTTACAATCCTGGTTTACAATCCTGGTTCGTTCTGAGTTTGTTTTTCAACTGCTAGGTAGGTTAACAATACAAACTTTTACAGTAGTGTATAGATGATAAAGTGAAGTTGTTTGTACAGTAAGGCTATGTTCCCACACGTGTGGCCACCTGCAAAGCGATTGAATGACCATGGCCATCCTGTTCGCCCCTGCATCGTGGCCCGGGGAAGAGCCCCATTCAATAACATGGGGGTAATTAGAATTGCGCCACGGGCGAGCACGCATATGGGAACATACAGTGGCTTTTTTGTCACATTACAGCCACAAACATTAATCAATTTTATTGGAATTCCATGTGAAAGACCAATACAACGAAGGAAAATCATACATGATTCCAAACATTTTTTACAAAGAAATAACTGCAAAGTGGGGGGTGCGTAATTATTCAGCCCCCTGAGTCAATACTTTGTAGAAGCACCTTTTGCTGCAATTCCAGCTGCCAGTCTTTTAGGGTATGACTCCACCAGCTCTGCACATCTAGAGACTGAAATCCTCGCCCATTCTTCTTTGCAAAACAGCTCCAGCTCAGTCAGATTAGATGGACAGCGTTTGTGAACAGCAGTTTTCAGATCTTGCCACAGATTCTCGATTGGATTTAGATCTGGACTCTAACTGGGCCATTCTAACACATGGATTTTGTTTTAAACCATTCCATTGCTGCCCTGGCTTTATGTTTAGGGTCGTTGTCCTGCTG
>CM070039.1:71348138-71360219 GCA_036250615.1 Ptychadena robeensis
ATAAAATTATTCCTCAAAAATACCACTTGCCTAATAATTCTGCACTCCCTGTAGATGTGTGTGTGTGCTTGTGTGTACTTACACCTGTTTAATATTTAATAAGAAATAAGTTTCTTTTTTTAAACAAAGCTTTATTAGTCTTTAAAAGTCCATTTATATTTCCCTACTCATTTTAAGTGAGAATTTTAAGTGAGAATAGCTGCGTATCTATGAAGACAGAAAGAGCCCGTTTTCATTCGGTAATTCGGCTTTGTAGAGCCTATTCTCTCCTAGCGTAGCCTTTTCAATTTGCCGTACACTTTTCACTTGGCTGTAGCTCGAATAGGGAGAGGAAATTCAGTTAATAATAAAGAGCCCTGCCCAAGAAATTCTCGCAGTTACATCTTACAGTTTGAATTATATAGATTCTATCTAGATTCTTTTTTACAGATTCTATCTTTTTGTCAACTCGGTGAATATAGTGTTTGGACTGTCTCTGATATGCCTGACAAAAGATTCTTTGGGAAAACAATATCATTGTCTTGACTCATATCTATTTTTTAGATCTAGACCTGAAGGACACTTCATAGGAAGCCCATTAAAGGATGAAGCTGTAAAATAGCTGCCTAAACAGATTATCACTAGACCCAATATTTGAACCTGAAATATGGTCAAAGCAGGATGTGGGTAAGGCCAATGCTTTAAGAGGAGTAGGGGATTCAGGAAAATGTGAATTCCAGTGGTAGTAAGAGACCAGAAAAGACAAGGTACACCAAACCTAGCAGTGACGTTTCAAGCCCTATGGAAATGCCCCCTTAGGACCCACTGTGGACCTAAGGTTTGCTAGTGGTGAAGCTACCCTCCCTCCCCTTGAAGATCTGAACACCGTGAGCTGCTGAAGGGGGGGGGGGCACGTTGGACAAGAAGAAATGGAACACACCCGTAGGCACTGCTCCTCTTCTTCTCCTTCCGCCTCCAGGACCTTCCAACCACCCCTCCCAGTTGGGTGCCAGATATGCAGTGCCAGATTTGTTGTCCCTAGATCTATGCAATCTCTTATGACAGAATAATAACAGGTTCTCTATGAGTCCAGGGATGTCAAACTCGAATACACAACAGGGATGAAATTACAAACTTGGAAAGTCAGGGGCCAACTTTGAATGTCTACAATTGAGGATGTTTTTCCTTCTCATCAGGTGAAACTTCATATTGAAAGAAATGTAAATTTTGCTTAAGCCCCCGTAACAATATTTGAAGTACAATGAAAATGGAGACCCGTGCCACAAATGGGCTCCAGTCATCATGCAGCATTAGTGTCCTTGTCTCTTTTCAATTATTCTACCTCCCTAATGTCAGTTATGGGGAGATGGGGAGAGGGTATCCTGACAATTCCCAATTGACCTCTTTACCAAGCACAAGGAAAGAAAAATGGACACTCATTTATGCTGCTTGCCTCATAAATATGATTTTTATGTTTTATGTAAATGTAGTAATGTGTGTGTGTATATATATATATATATACAATTTAGAACTCATTTAGCTAGATATGAATAAATTTAGAAGTATACACATTCTTTATAGAACATAAATAATTTTTGTTTTATAATTCCTTTATTTCCTACTTTCATTTACTAATTTGTTTCCTTTAAGCAAGGTTTTGTTGCTGTAGGGTAAACACAATACAGCACACTGAGACATTCATAATCACAGTGGGAATGATCGCGCTAATTGCTTAAAATCGGGTACAACAATATTTTTATTCATGTCATATGCAGAGAAAAACATGAATAGAGGCGAGTGTACTCGATTGGATTTATTAAGGCTCAACTAAGAATGACTCATACAACAATTTACTAATAGTGTAGGATAAAGTAGGATTTTTTAAGTGCCACCCTTGATTAGAAATGAAGGAAAGAGCCCTAACGCCAGTTTTAAGGTCCTGGAAGACCAACTATGGGTAAGGTTTAAAGGCACAACATAAACAAAATAGATAATCTATAAAAGGTCTTTATTGTGGTGGACCTGAATACAAAGTACATATTAACTTCCCTAGCGGTTGAGACTAGCCTAGCTCGTCCGAGCTTCAGGCTCGCCTCAACCGCCGGGAAAGCAGGCAGCGGGGAGACCCTATGCCTCCCCGGAAAGCTGCAGCGATTGTCTTCATCGCTGCAGCATTTCCGGGTTGGCAGCACCGCCCTGTTCGTGTCACGGTGACGCAGAAGGGGGCGGGGGGGCCGGCACCATAGACCTCCATATTAATGGAGGAGCGCCGGCTTCCCCTCTCACGTAGCTGTTGTCAGTAATGACAACAGCTGCGCGTAGAGCTCCGGCGAGATGCACACTCTGTACACTGCCTTGATCGCCCGTATCGTGCCGTTGTAAACGGCGCGATATGGGCGGTGCGCTAGGGAGGTTAATAAATTGATAAAAAATCTTTCACCCTTTCAACATCAGAGAGAGTGTTGTAGTGAGATGGTTTTACAAGGCAAAGTATACATCAAGATACAGATATAAATTAATAGTGATGAGCGGCATAGGCAACATTCGTATTCGCGGCTATTATCTCTGATTGCCAGCAAGAGTTGTCATATGTAGCAGAGCTGTGTAAATCTCAGGACTGAATGAACCGAAATTACAAATCCTTAGCAGGCATGTTTTTTTCATCTCTGTAACTGGAATTCGCTTAAGGCAAGTCCTGAGGCTTTGTGTGTATTCATTTATGCTCATAGAGGTTTGCACTAACAGTAAAAAGGAGCAGAAGAAGTGGAACATAAAGATGACATCATTATTCTGTGGTTAGATGATATGTTGTTTTCTTGTGATAAATAAAATAATGATGGTTTGAGGGAAAAGATTATATATATATATTATATATATACGCAGTGTATATATATATATATATATAATATATAATTGATGTGTGGTGTGGCAACCTGCAGAGCATGCAGTAGTTCCAATGCGCAGACTCTGCAACCCAGCCGCACACTGAAGACAAGTGCCACAGCACAGGGTAACCTCCTCATTAAGGTTTCCCGGGATCATTACTTTCCAATCTATGTCTGCGTCCACCTTTGAACTGCTCGTTTCATTGCAAATTGATATAAAAATGAAGACGGCCTAATATAAAACTATTTTACTGGCATGTCCAGCTTCTGCACGGCGGCTCAGGGAAAGGTTGCGAAAGACGGAAAAGAAAAAGAAATATATTATTAAAAAGTAAAGACGAATTTAAAATGATAATAACACATTGGTAAATGGTGATACTTATTTCTAGGGGCTGTTATTTTCACACACTACAATATAATTGGTTGTAATCAGTTTCATTAAAATATTTATTGGTGCTCATTTTTGTTCTGGTTCACCCCCCTCCTGATAACACTTGTCCCTGTCTCCTAGTTGTTGCTCTTGTTTTGCCACCCTACGCACAATGGACACAGGCAGCATGCACATGGGCATCTGAGCCCAAACAGTAGATGAAGCTGGGAACATGGTCCTTCTGTGCCTGCTGATACCCAACAGAATGGGGGTGTGAAATGAGAGCCTGCACTTGTGGGCAGCCACCGGGCGCGCATGTGAATGCTGCCTACATGGTGACACTACAACATACCTTACCAAAGGCATGGCCCACTGTTCACTCCATCGGGTACCCTTTTTCTAAAACAATACCACAGAGGCCATCGCTGACTGTGAGCAAATAGAACGAAAGAGTTGCAAAAGATCAGTACACTTTAACACTTTATGCGTTGTGTTACCATTAGCCACTACTGTTGTGTCTCTGCAACTTGACTCCATAACACAACGCAGAGCATAAAAAATAAAAGCATAGTTATTGTAATCTAGTATTACCAAAATATTCCATAATATTTCCTATTTGCGTGCAGAATACGTTTAGAAACACTCTACTTATAGAAGCTGGTAAGTTTGAGCCCCTGCTCAACTCTGAATTAGTGGTTGGCCTCTTTAATGTTAAATGACACCCCCGAAACAGTGTTCCAATCACTCGTTGCAACGCCATAAGCAGCACTGTTGATTGGAGTAGCGTGCAGAGGACAAAGCTCTCCATACACAATTAGATCACTCCTATTTCCTTTAGATCTACCAACAAATGTAGTGCCGGAAGGTTTCGAGAGGTCCTCATATTACATGGTTTTGGTTAGAAAAAAATTGATTGCCACAGAAATTGTATGGTAAGATTGTAAGGTGTAGGGGGGCTTCAGACTCATGTCACACTGGTTGACCGGGTCCCATCTTCTGCACCAAGATACAGCTGTTGCTTGAGCAGTCTAGGTTTGAAGCCTGCTGAGGTCCGTGCTCATACAATGTGTTGCCTGCTATGAGATGCAATTAAGCAACATCTTGTATCTATAGGGAGAACAAATCATCTGAAAAGAACACTTTTGAAAATTGGCCTCCTGTAGTAATTATTTTCACCACTAGAGAGCAATTTTTTTTAGTCGTTAACACTCACCTAAACTCAAAATCTCGAACCAAAAAAGTATTAGAAAGTCACTCCAAAATCCTAAAAAAAACTGCTATTTTCCTGTAAAGTCTCGAGTTTATTGCTGTGTAGCCCCAGTCGTCCAGGGATGATAATACCAACAACAATGAGTATAGCCACCCAGACATTTGTTTTCAATGGAAAAAACAACTTTATATCTCCTGTGTGCATTGTGATTATACTTGCAAAGTTTGCAGAAGAAGGAGGAGAGAAGGTGCAACGGAGGACATTAGGATCTCCAACAGTTAGGATTCTTAATTTTTACAGATCATCAAATATAGGGGGTTTCCAGCAAGACGCACATCGAGGAGTTTAGGTGTGCTTTAAATTATGATTTCTGCATTACGATACATTGAGTCAAAAAGGGTTTTGTCATCCAATCAATTTGGCATTTTGCATGTTATTGTCAACTATTATTGGTTTACAAATAGCTCACAAGATGAGAATAGGGCCTCACCTAATCCAGATGGGATGTGGTGGATAGGGTATAGTCCTATAAGATCATTGAGAACTCTGCAGTTCCCTTTATTTTTAGTTTTCAGTTATGCTAATCCTGTGTATGATTTTGTATAAGTAAGTAAGGATTAGAACCTCTGTTCTCTGGGCATTGGGACTTACATGCATAGAACGCCTTGGGGGACATCCAAATATTGCCAGCACATAAAGGGTGCCCAGACGATTCTCGGCAGGATTACCTACATCAACCGTGGGGTCATATGCAAGGAGATCGGCAGAAAATCCAACGTGTGCATCTCTGTAATGAGAGTAGTGTGGTCTAATGACTCAAACACCCTATATTAGGTGTGCATAATATTAGGCAACTTCCTTTCCTTTGGCAAAATGGGTCAAAAGAAGGACTTGACAGGCCTAGAAAAGTCAAAAATAGTGAGTATCTTGCGAGGGATGCAGATGCTTTAAATTGCAAAGCGTCTGAAGGTGATCATCGAACAATCAGCGTTTCATTCAAATAGTCACAGGGTCGCAAGAAGCGTGTGGAAACATAACGGCGCAAATAACTGCCCATGAACTGAGGAAAAGTCAAGCCAAGATGCCACTTGCCACCAGTTTGGCCATATTTCAGAGCTGCAACATCACTGGAGTGCCAAAAAGCACAAGGGTGCAATACTCAGAGAACGAAAGGCGGAAAGACGACCACCACTGAACAAGCAGACACAAGCTGAAATGTCGAGACTGGTCCAAGAAATATCTCAGATGATTTTTCTAGGTTTTATGGACTGATGAAATGAGAGTGAGTCTTGATGGGCCGAATGGATGGGCACGTGGCTGGATTGGTAAAGGGCAGAGAGCTCCAGTCCGACTCAGACGCCAGCAAGGAGGAGGTGGAGTATCCGGTTTGGCTGGTTATCCAAAAGCAAGATGAGCTTGTGGGGCCTTTTGGGTTGAGGATGGAGTCAGCTCAATCCCAGTCCTACTGCCAGTTTCTGTAAGACAACCTTCTTCAAGCAGTGGTACAGGAAGAAGTCTGCATCCTTCAACAAAACATGATTTCATGCAGGACAATGCTCCATCACACGTGTCCAAGTACTCCACAGCGTGGCTGGCAAGAAAGGGTATAAAAAAGAAAAAACTAATGACATGGCCTCCTTGTGCACCTGATCTGAACCCCATTGAGAACTTGTGGTCCATCATCAAATGTGTGATTTACGGGAGGGAAACACTACACCTCTCTGAACGTGTCTGGGAGGCTGTGGTTGTGCTGCACCGCAATGTTGAACAGATCAAAACACTACAGAATCCATGGATGGCAGGCTTGAGTGTCCTTGCAAAGAAGGTGCTAATTGGTCACTGATTGTTGTTTTGCTTTTTTGAATGTCAGGAAATGTATTGGTGATGTTTGAGATGTTATATTGGTTTCACTGGTAAAATAAATAATTGAAATGGGTTAAATTTTTTTTGTTACGATGCCTAAAATTATGCACAGAATAGTCACCTGCACACACAGATATCCACCTAAAATAGCTAAAACTAAAAACAACTAAAACTACCTTCCAAAAATATTCAGCTTTGATTAATGAGTTTTTGGGGTTTCATTGAGAACATGGTTGTTGTTCAATAATAAAATTCCTTCCTCAAAAAGACCACTTGCCTAATAATTCTGCACTCCACATACTTTCAAGCAGCACTGTATGTGGGGAGTCCCCTGAGACGCAGCAGGCATTCCTGGAAGATGTCTGCATAGATAATCTTATAAAACGTTATATGTCTGGGCCATTCCTCCTAATGTCCATGCAGATTATACAATACTTATTTTATTGCAGCTCTGTATTAATTAAAGCATATTTAAACCCTTATGTATTTCTATTTACTCATTTTCACCATTTAATTTTTTTGTTCTAAGGCTGGCCATACAGTGTTTGATATTTCCATTCAATCGACTTAAAATTATAACTTTTTTGGTCGATCGCACAGGAATCCATTCCTGCCAGGGAATTGATTCCTGGTAGGATTGACCAATTCCCCCATTCACCATGTAATCAATATCAAACAAACAAAATCGATCAAAATTTTAGTCGATTGTACAAATGGAATTGATTCTTGTGACGCAAAGGAATCAATCAATGTTAAATCAAATTAAGAATCGAAAGAAAATTGAATTGTCGATCCAATCTCAAAATAATCAACATGTGAATGGCTAGCTTTACCTCCCTAGCATTCGTGACGAGTCCAGCTTGTCCAGTGCTGACTTGCTCAAAGTCGGCTGGATGATACTTCCTGCACGGAAGCAGATCCCTCCAACGGTGTCACACACATAATGACGGGATTTTTTAATTCAAAACGCAATGAATACGGTTTTCTGCATAGAATACTGTATTCATTACAGGGTGTTTTCTAAAACTTACCCATATGAAGCATCGGTGAAGCTTCACCGATGCTTCCGAGTAAGGTAATGGACGTACCTAATGACGACACACCGGGGCCCGCGTTTTGTTTAAATTCAAACTGCACGGTGGTTTCTCGGGCACTATCAGGTCCATCAACGCCGGTTACTGCAGAACACGTAGGAACATCCATTTCTGTGTTAGGTAAGTGGATCGGGTCCATCGGCATCATCACCAAGGAAGCTTAGTGCAGGAGGTCACGATAGCCATCATGCAGTTTGAATTAACAAATTCCGCCACCTCCCGGTGGGATGGACCTGACGACGGCGGGCTGTTTGAATTCAAACCGCACGGCGGGATTTTCAAATCGGGCTGAATACAGCATTCTGCTTAGTTATGCTTAGTAATTAGAATTTGGAGGACGTGGTGACATCACACCGGGGCCACCAAATTTAAAGGGGAAATGTACTGGATCCAGTGATAACTAAGTAAAAAAAAACACAAAACACATTTACAATTGACTAAAAAAAAATTTTATTTGTAATTTATAATATGTTACTTTTTTACATAATTGTTTGTTTCAAACATTATTATATTCAGGATGTCTACTAGACCCTTGTACGGACATATTTTGGGAAGTTACAGGCCTACAATTTAAAATTCATGAAAGTCTATGGTGTGCCTTTGGTACAGAAATCTGGACCTTGCAAGTGCGCTAGGGAGGTACCTTCCTATAGCTTCATGTGTCTGTGCTGCCCCAAACCTCCTGTATGTGGATTGCACCCCCTGTCCCCTTCACTGGACTACATGTCTGCAGGTTGTAGGATCAACCAATGACAGTAGGTGTACGCAGTATACATTTTTAAAAGATGACCGATTAGTAACACCATAAAAAGGGAGCAACTGGGGTCATCTGATACAGGCTAGGGCTGCGATTCCATCTGTAAAGCAGAGCACTACCTGGGGGATCACCACTCACTAAGGCCAGGGGCAGTGTAGCCACACAAAACTACTACTTCTTGTCTCCACTGCCTGGGTAAGTGCAGTCTCTCACTTCAGGGCACTGGCAGGGTCCACACAGGCAGTCTGGAAGGATCCACAGAACTGGCAAGGAGTGCCACCCCACTGGAAAGTGGCACCCAGATGGCACTGCAGGGCTGCTACTGTGTCTTTCCAGGAAGATGTGTGCTATTAGGTTTACCAGCTGACAGCATGCTGGTATGAACAGTTGAGGTGACCAGGCCGGGCTACAGGTCTCTAGCCCAGTTACCCCTTTGCCATCAGATTAGTCCTCTTTGAGATGGCTGCCAACAGGCGGAGCCTGGTTTATATACACTGACCAAGGTTTGATTATGGGGCATACATTTAAAGAGGATAGTGCCATGGCCCAAAAGTATGTGTGTAAGTGTGCACATGCACAAGAGAATATGAATCGGGATGGTGTGCCCAGTGGTGAATACAACCAGCAATGTGTTAGGTAAAGATAAAGCAACGAAATAGGCCAATGATTTAATCTTCTCAAATGCATCTTTAGGCAAGTATGATTTTAACTAAGCAGTAAAGAGAGGTGAGGTGGTCAGTTAGCCACTTCTCTTTTCATTGGCCATTCACAGGCTAGGGTGGGACAAGACCTGTGGGTATAACTTATGCTTATGTAAATTGATTGATGCTTTGCTTATTGCTTATTAACTGACCTACAATACATATTTTAGGCACATGACTAAAACATCAGCTTTACATTACATTATCATTTTCAGGTTGAATATTGCAATGGCAGCTTTCATTATCTCTTGATTGCCAGCAAGAGTTGTCATATGTAGCAGAGCTGTGTAAATCTCAGGACTGAATGAACAGAATTACAAATCCTTCAGCAGGCATGTTTTTTCATCTCTGTAACTGGAATTCAGCTTAAGGCAAGTCCTGAGGCTTTTGTGTATTCATTTATGCTCATAGAGGTTTGCACTAACAGTAAAAAGGAGCAAGAAGAAGTGGAACATAAAGGATGACATCATTATTCTGTGGTTAGATGATATGTTGTTTTCTGTGATAAATAAAATAATGATGGTTTGAGGGAAAAGATATATATATATATATATATATATATATATACTCAGTGTATATATATATATATATATATATAATATATAATTGATGTGTGGTGGCAACACTGCAGAGCATGCAGAAGTTCCAATGCAGACTCTGCAACCCAGCCGCACACTGAAGACAATTGCCACAGCACAGGGTAACCTCCTTCATTAAGGTTCCCGGGATCATTACTTTCCAATCTATGCTCTGCGTCCACCTTTGAACTGCTCGTTTCATTAGCAAATTGAATAATAAATGAAGACGGCTAAATAATAAAACTCATTTTACTGCATGTCCAGCTTCTGCAACAAGGACGGCTCAAGGGAAAGGTTGCGAAAGACAAAAAGAGAAAAGAAATATATTTATTAAAAAGTAAAGAAATTTAAAATGATAATAACACATTAGGTAAATGTGATACTTATTTCATAGGGGCTGTTATATTTCACACAATACAATATAATTGTTGTAAATCAGTTTCAATTAAAATATTTATTGGTGATCATTTTTGTTCTGGTTCACCCCCCTCCTGATAACACTTTGTCCCTGTCTCCTAGTTGTGCTCTTGTTTTGCCACCCTACCACAAGGCAACAGGCAGCATGCACATGGGCATCTAGAAGCCCAAAAATAGATGAAGCTGGGAAGACATGGTCACTTCTGTGCCTGCCTGATACCAACAGAATGGGGGTGTTAAAATGAGAGCCTGCACATTGTGGGCAGCCACCAGCCGGGCGCGCATGTGAATGCTGCCTACATGTGACACTACAACATACATTACAAAGGCATGGCCCACTGTTCACTCCATCAGGGTACCCTTTCTAAAACAATACCACAGAGGCATCGCTGAAGTGAGCAACATAGAAAGAAAGAAGTTGCAAAAGATCAGTAACACTTTAACACTTTATGCGTTGTGTTACCATTAGCCATACTGTGTGTACTCTGCAACATTGACTCCATAACACAACGCAGAGCATAAAAAATATAAAGCAATAGTTATTGTTAAATCTCAGCTATTACCAAAATATTCCATAATATTTCCTATTTGCTGCAGAATACGTTTAGAAACACTCTACTTATAGGAAGCTGGTAAGTTTGAGCCCCTGCTCAACTCTGAATTCAGTGGTTTGCCTCTTTAATGTTTAAATGACACCCCCGAAACAGTGTTCCAATCACTCGAGTTGCAACGCCATAAGCAGCACTGTTGATTGGAGTAGCGTGCAGAGAGACTAAAGCTCTCCATACACAATTAGATCACTCCTATTTCCTTTAGATCTACCAACAAATGTAGTGCCGGAAGGTTTAGAGAGGTCCTCATATTACATGGTTTTGGTAGAACAAAAATTGATTGCACAGAAATTGTATGGTAAGATTGTAAGGTGTAGGGGGGGCTTCAGACTCATGCACACTGGTTTGACCAGGGTCCATCTTCTGCACCAAGATACAGCTGTTGCTTGAGCAGTCTAGGTTTGAAGCTGCTGAGGTCCGTGCTCATACAATGTGTTGCCTGCTATGAGATGCAATTATAAACATCTTGTATCTATAGGGAGAACAAATCATCTGAAAAGAACACTTTTTGAAAATTGGCCTCCTGTAGTAATTAATTTTCACCACTAGAGAGCAATTTTTTTTAGAGTTAACACTCACCTAAACTCAAACTCAAGAAACCAAAAAAAGTATTAGAAAGTCACTCCAAAATCCTAAAAAAAAACTGCTTATTTTCCTGTAGAAGTCTCGATGTTTATTGCTGTGTAGCCCCCAGTCGTCCAGGATGATAATACCAACAACAATGAGTATAGCCACCCAGATATTTGGTTTTCAATGGAAAAAACAACTTTATATCTCCTGTGTGCCATTGTGATTATACTTGCAAAGTTGCAGAAAGAAGAGGAGGAGAGAAGGTGCAACGGAGGACATTAAGGATCTCCAACAGTTTAGGATTCTTAATTTTTTACAGATCATCCAAATAATAGGGGGTTTCCAGCAAGACGCACATCGGAGGAGTTTAGGTGTGCTTTAAATTATGATTTCTGCATTACGATACATTGAGTCAAAAAAGGGTTTTTGTCATTCACAATCAATTTGGCATTTTGCATGTTATTGTCAACTCATTATTGGTTTACAAATAGCTCACAAGATGAGAATAGGGCCTCACCTAATCCAGATGGGATGTGGTGGATAGGGTATAGTCCCTATAAGATCATGAGAACTCTGCATTTCCCTTTATTTTTAGTTTTTAAGTTTATGCTAATCCTGTGTATGATTTTGTATAAAGTAAGTAAGGATTAGAACCTCTGTTCTCTGGGCATTGGGACTTACATGCATAGAACGCCTTGGGGGACATCCAAAGTATTTGCCAGCACATAAAGGGTGCCCAGACGATTCTCGGCAGGATTACCTCATCAACCGTGGGGTCAATCTGCAAGGAGATCGGCAGAAAATCCAAACGTGTGCATCTCTGTAATGAGAAGTAGTGTGGTCTAATGACATCAACACCCTATATTAGGTGTGCATAATTATTAGGCAACTTCCTTTCCTTTGGCAAAATGGGTCAAAAGAAGGACTTGACAGGCCTAGAAAAGTCAAAAATAGTGAGATATCTTGCAGAGGGATGCAGATGCTTTAAATTGCAAAGCGTCTGAAGCGTGATCATCGAACAATCAAGCGTTTCATTCAAAATAGTC
>CM070039.1:71360319-71373895 GCA_036250615.1 Ptychadena robeensis
ACCAATATTGAGTGTTCCAGTCCTTGCATTGACCTACAAGTCAACCAATATGGAAAGTGCATGAACCATTTTAGACTAAGAAGAGTTTTCTATATTGTAGTGCCTCTTTGATTTTTCACAAATAAAAATACTTTTAATAACTAAATGCTTAACAGCATATCTGTAAACAAAACCGCTAGTGAAACCACAGGGCTCACCATTGCTCTTAGTTCCCACAAGTAGGAAATTGCCAATTGAAGAGCGTTCCAGAGCATTACTATCTGTCACAGGCACAAGGCATTTGTCCCAAGGGAATTTCCAGCAAATTGACTTTTTAAATTAAATGAATCTTGGAATCAATATCTAGCTGGATAATCTGTCTTTCCTTATACACACACCATGTAAGTTACAGATTACTTTCTCTGTGAAAGTTTGTATGGCTCTGTAAAAGGTCATTCAGACCTCAACTGCTAAGTTTCATTTAATATGTAAACTTGAGTATTCAGACTTATTTGTGATTAAAGAGTTCAACAATAGTTACATGAAGTGATTTTCTTTCTTCTAGAACTTCCTCGTTCGTATGTTTAGAGACTCATTTTCCTCCAGTCCCACAATTAGGGAACTTATTCTAATATTGATGTCCTATGTGGGGGTATGGGTGGGGGTTAGAGATGGTCGGACTTTTCCACTAGCTGACTTTGTGAGCTGATTGCAATGCCCCAGAACATACTTTTATCACCAAAACTAATGGAGATATAAAGAATGGCTGTGGGGACATTGAAAAAACACTTTCGACTTTTGAAAATTTTAACTGACTTTTAACTTGATGCAAAAACTATTTGTGTTAGAGCAATACCTGTCTCCAGTAAGTTTTGTGATTATACCATGCTCAAGGGCTTTGCATTTAACTTGAAATGGTCGCAACTTTTAAAACAAAATTCAGCCATCTCTAGGTTATGTGAGATGGTCTACTCCATTCATGCTATGACACCAACCTGTAGGTTTCTGAACAAAATTTAAGCCAGGCAGTGCCAGGATAAAGTGTCTGAGAACATTCTAAGACTTAGACAATCTTTTCATCCTGAATTTCTTTACTTTCAGATTTTGCAAAATCTCTCTCTATGTTTACATTGCTGTACAGGTTTGATGATTAACCAATGATGATAATAGGCATACATAGTTAAACTCTACTTTTACTCTTTTTACAAAAAAAGGGACCAAAGACACAACACAGAATACAAAAACAAGTGTAAAAGCTGGTACATGATCGACCTAAAGGTTTAATAAGGCAGAGTAGCCAAGCTATTGAGTAACAAGCTCTCTCTAGTGCCAGGCACAGTATGGTACTGGGGGCACCGGTTAAGGTCTCGGATCCCAGAACACAGGCAGGGTTTGCACACTTGACAGGACAACATTTGGCAAGAAGTGCTACACCTATTAAATGTTGGCACATGGGTAACACCTCTTGAAACCAACCATGCTGTAACTGAGTTTTTCTATGTTGCTGTAAGGTACTTACCCAGCCAGCGATCCCACATTGATGTAAGGTACACAGGAATCAATCAGACGATAGAGGCGGCTGTAATGCTCAAAGCTCAACTTTATTGACGCTCGGGGCCCAGATCGGGTACTCGAGTATAAAAACAGCACAACGGTGCAGCGGTAACGATAACAGTCCCAGGTAACAGTCTCAGGTAGTCCAGGGAATGCCAGCAGCGCTTACCCTAGGACGAGGCAGGGACGCAGACAGCGCAGGAACGGAGTTGCCAGCGACACTGGTGAAATCCAAGGCAGGGTGAGGCCGCAGGTACTCCAGCGCGTAGGGTCGCGTAATTCAGGCGGGACCCACGGGGGACCAGACATCCACCCCACTGGGACGACAGTACTGTAGACGGACAGCTGACACGGCAGCGCGTTGTGTGAACCTGGGCAGTACGTTGGACGTGCTATTGTGCCTGCCGGCTGCACGGACGCCGGGCTAGCAGAACCAGAGTACAAGGCCCCAGATGAGACAGCAGCAGACGTGCTACCTGTCTCTACCTCGCTCTCCTCCAAAGTCCAGCTGGCGGGGACACCTCTTAACACTTCCTGGGACCACAGGGCATGCTGGTCCAGGGGCTTAAAGGGGACCTCACCCTGACTACACAACCCCTGGCCACTACAGGTGACCCTAGGCAACATGGCCAAAGCATATCTCTCTGCTCTGGCTTAGGGATCTGTTTTGCCTTTACTACTATGCGTTTTGCCTTTAGATGAAAACTACTTTTTGGCCAAACAGCATCCAAGAAACCATATAGATGTGTTCAACACAGTATAGACATGCATCCCCGCGTAGAGATGCATGTAGGCGAAGGGATCCTTTCTTGCCAAACTACTGTATGGCCAAAACTGCATCCCCAGTGATCATATGGATGTGTTTAGCGCAGTACAGTCCAGATGGACATGTTCAGTTTGAACTTCCTGCGGCCCAATCAGCTGCAGGAGATTCACCAGCTAATTGTTTACTAATCCAAAGCGCCAGGTGGTAGAATGTGCCCATTAAATTAGGTTTTAATGAGGATCTTTCCTGCACACCATTGCCCATAATAACCTCTATATAGCTGTGTGCTTGAGTCTGCAAGTGTCTTCATTACCAAAAGTGGCCCACCCTCAATTCTGATATTGCTTGAACTCTCCTTGCCCTGACTGAATTATACCTGACCAAGCCTCCTACTGTATCCTTCGGTATCATAAATTCTTGGACTGACCTTTGTGCGAGACCCATGGCTTGTTTTCTGGATTACCCAATAAATCCTGCTACCTGGATATCTGGTACTGGTAGTGATTGTGTGCCCAAGGCGCATTATGGCTGCTTGCTATTAGACTCATCGGCTGCCCGCACGATATAAACCTTTGAGTGAACCAAGTCTGGCTACAGGTTTCAAGCTCAGCTACTCCACCTTTGTTTTTTCATTCAAAAAACTTACAAAATAATATCAGAGGGTCTTTCTTCCAGTAGTTCTCTACAAGGGTCCCAGTCTTTTCCAGTTTCCTAGTCATTTAAATTTACCATGTTTTTTCTACTTCGCATATAATTATATATGTGACATTGTTACTCACACTTTTTTTTTATTCAAACCAAACTGTACCAGAGCTTGAAATTCTTACAAGCTGAAAATGGAGATTAAGGCTTCTTTCAGCTAAACGCTTTTATTTAACTCAGGGAGTTGGGAAGAAACTTTGAGCACAGCTAACGCTCGAAACACATCCCATTGATTTTGCTGACTTCTTGTAAGCAGGAAGTGATCTCATCCTTAACCAGGAAGTGATGTCACACTGGTAGGCACACAGTCCTGAGAGATCAATCCTTGCTAAGCCTGCCAACCTCCTTTAATGTGAGTATTTTGTCATTTGTTTTATTTTACCATTTTACAATACTTTACTTTGTTGCACTAGGTTGTCTGCCTTGTGTCCTTGTTCCTATTTTTTTTTGACTAAATCCTATCTATAGTTGAATGTCAATGAAGGATGAAATACTCCTGAAGAAGTGACAACTAGTCAAATAACACGTCTATTTGTGTTACTCAATTTTAAACTTTGACCTGATACCTGACCCCTGATACTTTTAATAAACTTTTGATACGTTTAATAAACTTTTGTGTGGAAATTACTTTGTTCTTCCCATGTACCAAGGATATATGTCCTGGTGATTGGGTGCCAATTTTAATTTCAATTGTACCTATTTTATAGTTACATCTTTATGAAATAAAATAATATATTGCTTGTCAACTGCCTTTCCCCTTGAAAACCCTGCAGCTTCCATTCAGACAATCACTCACCTATCTAGACTCAGCATGAAAATGTTGGGGATGTAATTGACCCTTAAGATCAGCATACTAATGGTCAACAGATTCAATAGCTGCTGCATGCTCAATAATAAGTCAAATATATTTATTTTCTACAAAGAATGCTTTAAGTTGACTTCTTTACAATCCTTGTCCCTTGCAAATTTGATGTAATAGTTTAATTATAGGGTTCACAGGCACTGAACCGACAAAATAGAAAATCAACAAATAGATG
Source organism: Ptychadena robeensis (assembly GCA_036250615.1). Taxonomy (NCBI): domain Eukaryota; kingdom Metazoa; phylum Chordata; class Amphibia; order Anura; family Ptychadenidae; genus Ptychadena; species Ptychadena robeensis. Next base: position 71,364,358 of record CM070039.1, read on the forward strand.
AGTTAATTACAACTCCTACACTCTATTTCCACAGCAATCAAAATAAGAAAAGTGAATCACTGAGAAACTATTAGTAATATAAAAAAGAGTAATAATGGGTAATCATATAACATTAGAGCTTGCTTTTGAGAAATGTTCAGAAAGGGTTTGTAAATAAACCTCAAAAGACTGGGGGATTGTTGGGTTTTACACTGTTAAATAGTGAAAAGCTAATACTAAAGTGAAGAGCACTGCTTGAGGTCATGGCATGAGCTTCATGGTACAGGTTATTATTTGGTGGATGGATAAAGCAAGTCACTTGGATGATCATTGCTGGAAATAACTAATTAATGGTCGATTATATAATCAAGCATAAAACTTGTCTTGGGTATTGCAATTATGAATCCAAAGAATATCATGTGTGATGAAAGCAGTAGAGCGGCAAGGTACGTGACCCTGTGGATGGGTCCACAGCAGGTGAAAGAGGCACAGCAAACAAGAGTTGAAGGTGAAAAGCACATGTGTGGTTTATTGTCCAAGTCTATTTACAATATGTACAATAAGTAAACAGTGGTCCTCAGGAAAGTGTCCTTGTTTACCATACAGGTATAGGCTGCTCTCCAGTCTGTCATACGCAGTACTGGTTCAAGGGTGGAGCGCCTGACTGTGCAGGTAAGGAGATTATATAGAGGTCTAATGAGCAAACAGGACACAGCTGTAATCACGCTGAATTAGGCCCAGCCATTCCAGCTTCCCCTTCTGGTCAAATAAGAAAATACTCTGCATTCTGCCGATATCTGGGACACAAATACCTCCCATACTGGATACATCCAGAGGATTTAACAGGCTCCCTGTCACACATGTAATAGTGTTGCAACTTTATATCTACAAATGTTTTTTTCAAAATTACCTCTTCTAGACCTAAATGCCATCACGCAACCTCATCTTCTTGTAATAGTTCATAAAAAAAACAGACGACCCTTCTAGAAAGTGAGCTCATAATGTTCTGTGATATCAGTTAGCATTGTTCCCACTTCTTCCTGTAAACTTTAAAGCATATCCTATGTTATGGGGACATGGAGTGGTAAAATGATCAAAATCAATGTCAAAATGACCAAAACATTAAATTTCAGTGGGGGTTGAATAATTTTGAACACAACTGTATATTCCTATCACACCCAAAACAGGGTTTAACAGCTCCAACAACTTAAAGGGGTTTCCACAGCAAAGAAATAATAACCATTGGTTTACATTCACCCACATATACTCAGGCTCATAATTCTCAAACAATTCCTCATATATTCCATGATGGGATTTTTTTCCAATGCAAGAGAGTCAGTCCAACAAAGAGAGATCTGCTCTCTCTGCTGGTGTAGAGATTCTGGCACATGATGTGGCTGTGGGAGTTGCCTGAACAAAGAGTTCTTTATGTCTCTGATCCACAGGTTCTGCTTCTTGATATTGCCTTATCGTTACCAACTGTTGGACCTTCTTTGACTACCCTGTTTGCTGCCAGCCCTGACTACCGCCTGTCTGACTACATCTCTACCTGCCATCTTGGTACCTCGCCTTGGAAATTGTGCTGTCAGCCGCTGCCAAGTAAGTGTAGCTAGGGGCCGCAACCTGGGGGTGCTCTGGTGAATACCGGGGGGGCTCCTTAGACTCTGCGGCCTGGTTTATGCTTATGTGGTGGCATGGTGGGTCCACTGCTCTTGTGGTTCACCCGTGACACTGACACAGATGGTTAAGTTGTGTTTTCACTTAACTTAACAGGGCACCATTAGGGACCTTTTATTTTTTTTTGTATTAAGTTGGCCATACAAATGTAGATTTTTGGGCAATCAACCATACATTTGATCAGTTATTGATAATTTGATTAAACAATGAATCAGAAGCTATACCACATTGAGTGTTCAACATTTGTCCGATTTTAATCAAGACATGATTGTGATAAAAAAAAATGGTTACTATGATACAGAACATAGTTCCATGCAAATTAATTTGATCTCAAAATTTACCGACATGTTGGATCACTTTTCAATTAATTTCATTTTTTCATTCGATCCCTTTTTGCTGATCGAATCAGGTTATGTGCCATCGGGTTCCATTCGACTTAAAAATCGGCACTTTAAATCGATTCTTTATTCTATGTCAGGGGTTCTCAACCTGTGGGTTGGCTTTTCTTCTTGCTGGCGAACAGTATGGGTGTTCAACCCGCCCCCTTCGCCGGCAAGAAGTCTATAATTCTTCCTCTGGCTGGACCAGGCGCGGAAAGGTCTGGCCAGAGGAAGTATTATTTTAACTAGAGAATTGAGAGATAAAACCGATCTGTTCTATGTATTACATTTGTAATTCATTATGGAAACAGATTAAAGCTTTTGCCTTAACAATTCCAACACCTAAAACAGTATAAGTGTGTTATTTATTTAATGTAAAGTATTGGTTTAAAGTTTTAGGCATTTTAGTTTGTGAAGGGGAGTTAAAATAAGGGGTTATTTATAATTTTTTGCCAATTTTCTTTTGTTGGTTTTATGCTTCATATTGTTCCTGACTTCTATGCCATTCTTCTACCTTTCTAGCTCAGCTTCCTTCTTACCCTTTCCATCATACATTTTGACAGGATTCAGTGTGACAGCAGCCTTATTTGCATCATAGAGGACACAGGAGACTCGCAGCATATGCACTGGACATCAAAAGTGAACTGAAAGAGTAGGAAATCCTAAGAGAGGAAAGTAGAGGAGTGTTAAAAAATAAATACACAAGTGTTAAAAAAAATACACAAATGATATTACTGAAAATCTGTTTTTTTCCTTGCTGCTCGCATAAAGAGTGGCAATGGTATTGTTTTAGGTTCTGTAGAAATCTCAAATGGAATGAAATCTGGTTTTGAGAATTCATTTATCCAATTCAAAGCGATCAGCTTTGTTAGCTCTAGTTGAGCCAATAGGATAAACAGTTTTTAAATGATCTGTTCTGGTCCTTTAAATTTAGTACATTTCCCTGATAATTAGATTCCAAATTGATCATGGATATTAGATGGTCTAGTTTGGTCTAATGAAAACCTTTTATCATTCTCAAGAGTTTCATGCTTAAGATTCTAAGTTTTAAAATGTTTAAAGTGGATGCATGGAATGCAGTTCTGATTTAGCCCCTGTTTAAGGGTGAAACGTAGAGATGGTCGAATTTTTCGACTTGCAAACTTTGTGAGATTATTGCAAAGCTCCTGAAAATGGTATCATCACCAAACTTGCTGGAGATGTAGAGAAGAGGAACATTTGAAAAAAAAAAGTTTTGCTCTAGCACATGTAGTTTTTGCATAAATTACGTTCAAAGTTAAAGTCGAAATTCCGATTTTCGAATTTTTTACTTGACTTTGAATTTAATTTGTGAAAAAACTATTTGTGTTATAGACTTACTTTCTTTTTTCTAGTATTCCCCCAACCCTTCTCTACATCTCCAGCAAGATTGGTGATAATACCATGCTCAGGGGCTTTGCAATTAAGTCGAAACCGGCGAAATGGTCGAATTTTTGAAAAAAAATTCGACCATCTCTGGTCAAATGCGTTGACACCTGATCTTCTAATCAGCTTATGTGCGTTCTATGGAAGGAAAAATACATAACAGTCATGTATTATATATTTTTATGAATTTTGACTGTGAATGAATCATGAACTTTTAAATATTTATGTGTTTTAATGTATACCAATAAATTGATTTTATCTTATGGATGTTTTGCAAATAACCTTTATCGCAGTTCCATTCAAAGTCTAGGGTAGGGGGCCCCAAAAAATTTTTTGTAAAAATATGATGAGGATGGGAGCCAACTCTTTAAGACATATGTTCTGGTTGGGGTAAATGTACGTATATTATGTTAATTAGCCTTTAAAGTGGATGCATACTGAAAATATAAGTATTACTGTTGCTGCCGGCAGATCGACCACACATGATGGTGTCATCACACATGGCCGAATAATTGGGTGGAAATCTAAGGGTCAGATTTCTTTTAGATCTTTTTGTTTTACCAAAACCATGTATTATGAGGGACTTTCTAAACCATCAAGTCTACCTGTGTTTAATCACAGAGGACCCGGCACTACATGGTTGTTGGTAGATCTAAAGGATATCTGACAGAGAGATCTAAAAGTTTATGGCCAGCTTAAGAGTGTATGGGGGGCTTTAGCCTTTAAGGATTTGCTCTTGCATACAATGGTGGGACTATAGTTGCTGAATTAAGGGGTGTTGCATATAGTGAGAATGGTCTTTAGGTTACTCTATAGTAGGTATGTAGAATAATACATAATGAATTTCAGGAGTCACTGAATCGAAGTCCTATAAACTGCTATGAAGCCTGTAAGACACTCCTGAAGACAATCATTTCACATTCCATTAACTTCTAGATTTGTTAAAAGGAATAATAGTGTGGCTCTTTCCTACCATAGGGAATTTAAAATTGGTATTGTATTTCCATGTGTAATGAAGTTACTGTCATCTGATCAGCTTTTTCTGTGGCTAATAAAGGCTTATTAGAAGCTGCCTGCAGTGTTCCGTGTGAATCACTGATTTTAAGTCATCTATATATTCCTTCCAGGAGGAAGATTTCATATCACTTTTCTTTATTCCTGAGAAGATTTCAATATAGGTATCTATCATTGTGTGGATTATGATTAAATATTATTGTCCCATAACATTTTATGTACTCACAGTATCTTCTCAGTCTACCCCATACTATAAGTACTAATGTTGTTATTTTAATCTCTAACAATGAAGCACACAGTTGCCTATAACACTGGTAAAGTGCATCTAAAATAAAATTGGAATTTACGGCAGAATGTCAGTAGGTGTGCTTGCTTCCTCCCTAGGTGACAACATGTACTCTTAAAGCCATGTGATTGATCTAAAATTACAGATCTTGAAGTCGGTCAAAGAAAAATTGATCAATGACCACTTGAATTGATTGACCAAAAATCGTTAAAATCAAACAACATGCCGATCAAAGGGTTATCGGACATGTTGGTAAATTTCTATCAATCGTACACAAATCAAATCAGCTCTTGGAAAATCAAATTTTAACATGTTTACAATAAGCATCTTGTTACTTCCAATCAAAAACAATCGATCGAACATGCATCAATGTGACCGATTGATTACAAACAAATCCATGTTTGATATTAGAGATTGTCGAAATGAATAAAATCCGATTCTACTTACATTTTATATTTCCCAAACGAATTTTCCCAAAAGCTAAATTTCGACTTTTTTCGAGTCTAAATTTCTAAAGTCGAAAATTCGCATAACGCCAAAAATTTGCATAAAATACTCAAAAATTTGCATAAAGCCTAAAATTCGCATAAGGTCAAAAATTCACATAAGGTGGAAAATTTGGATTTGCTGTATGAGCTTCAACTGTAATAGAAGAATCAGTGTACATAGTAGCAGAGCTTTACAATCAGAGCTGAGATTTAAACCCAATTTATACACAAACTTGACATGTTAGAGCAAAACTGATTGTTTTCAAATGTTTCCCCAACCCTTCTCTACAACTCCAGCAATTTTTGTGAGGATACCATTTTCAGGGGCTTTGCAATAAGCTGACAAAGTTAGCTAGCACCATGCGAACTTTCGCCAATGTGAATTTTCCAATCACTCCCGCATGCGAAAATTTTGAATAAAATGGCGATATTCGCACGCGAAATAGTGGCACGGCAAATCAAAAGCAAAGTTATTTTTTAAGTTGTAATTTCGATTTCAGTCGAAATATCAGGCAGATTTTCGACTTTTTCGGCGAAAAGTCGAAATGACCCCATCAAAATTCGACTATGCAAATTTTCGGCAAAAATGTCTACTTAAAAATTCGCACTGCGAATTTTTCCACCATCCCTATTTGATATAACGATCACCCTTACGGACTTACGGACTATGTTCTGTTCCACCTCCATGCACCCCTCCAAGAAAAGCCTCTCCATTCCCAGGGACAGGGGTGCTGGTGATTCTTCTCTAATCCTTCTCTTTCCTCGGGCGAGTGTGCGGATAGGCAGGCACACTGTGGGAGCGATATCTGGAAATCAGAATTTTTTTTTCAATGCCCAGATAATGCCCCCCATTATGCCGCCTTCTTTTTATTTATTGACATCCTGCCAATGACATACTTTATCAGTTCTCTTTTGTATCTAATGATTTCATAGGTTGAACTTCTAACACGTCTGCCATTGTTCATCTCAAATACATGTTAGATTGATGGCACTAATAAGTAGTGATAAGCGGCATAGGCAACATTCGTATTTGCGGCATGCCGCGAATTTTATGGAAAACATTCGGAAAATATTTAATTTTAAAAAATACCAAATATCCGGAATTGCGAATATTCTGCAATATATTCACCATCTTCGCGAATTTCCGAATTGACGATATTCGCGATTAATATTCGGAATCCGAATATTCGCGATCATCACTACTAATAAGTAGAGTTGATATAATATATATCGCCTTATAGTGCTATATATTCGTAATCTTGAAGATTTGCGATTTTGGGGAAAGTATGCATTGCGCACACAATATTTGCATGTACAAATGCCGATATTTGCAAACAATTCGCAAAGAATTACTTCTGTGCTGTGGTTCCACGGCAGCTGCAATTTCCCATTCTGTCACTAGATGTCACTGTGGCAACATACGTAGTGTGATAAATCAATTTACAACTGCTGTGATCCCAAAATATAATGAGTGGAGATTTATTTCTAATATAATTAGAGAAATGTGGCAAATTTGAATATTGAATTGAATATTACTCTTCACTAGTAATACGTTTGAGCTTGTTACATAGGCGGTTTATAACATATGTGGGTTTTGGATTTTCACCTGATAGACCTGTCATGTGAGTTTTGTCTAAACTCTCCCCTACGCGCTTGCACAAGTTTGCAGGCACTCGCAGACAGGAGTGCCTGGTCCTTTTAATAGGCAGCAGTCTGGGAAATGACCATGTAATTTAAGCCTTATAGAATAAACAACACGATCAATATTTTTTTTTGTACAAGCTGAAAAGTATATTTTTAGTCTAAAAACAAAACAAATGCAGCTACCTCCCTTACGTAGCAATAAATTACATTTTGAGATGCTTAAGCTGACATATTTCTTGTGTCTCAAAAAGCCATAATGATACGAAAGGGAAAAAAAGCTGCACTGATGGGTTTAACACCCCTCCCCCAACAATATAACTTAATATTGTGTATTAACCTTTCACAGACAACATTAATGAGCTGTAAACTGTTACAATAATGGCTTCTGTTAATCATCCACTTGATTAATGATTCAGTGTGCTCTGGAAGATTTTTTTTTGTCTATGTGTGGTAGCGTTATTCTCCCTTGGTACAAGCATGGCCATTGCTAATGCTGTACATCAAATTCTCATTTACAGAAATAATAAGTGTAATAATGTTACATAGCATATAAGACCTGCAGGGAACACCCAACCCACTTACCTAAAAATCATATTCAGAAGACACGATGAGGAGGCAAATTGGGTTATGGATTATTACCAAGCAAAGCTCTTCCCTTTTTCTCATTTTGTGGCTTCCAGATGGAGAATGAATGAGTGTCATTGGTATTCACTATACATTGTAGGTTGTGATTATGAGACATTCGGCACACGGCAGCTTATTGATTTGTTCCTTAATGCAATGAAATGAATAAAAAAATATCTGCTTTGATTCTGTTGACCAAGTAATGCATCAGAGGGATCCTCTTCCAGTATCCACTGACTCAGCATTTTATTTTGTGGGAATTGCAGGTTCATCACATATCAAGCCTCCCAATGGGAATATCCCTGTACTGTAGCCTCTGATGTCATCCACTACAATGCAGAGAGTAGGATGCAACATAGTTAATAAGATTTAAACCAAAAAAAGCATAAATAAAGTAGAAAAATTTGAAGTTTTTCCATTAGTGAGAAAATATGTTTTTTTAGGGACAGAAATGGCTTTATCACGGAGCAAACACCAAAACAATATAACCCTTTATTAAACACAGCAGCAGTGGTGGTTTTAGGCATGGGCAACATGCAGCATCATGTTGGTGGCGGCATCTGGGCATCGGAAATCTTTTCAGATGCCAGATGTCTCCCACTCTCCCCCACCGCATGCCCGACTATCCGCACTCCCGCCCGGGGAGAGAGAAGGAGTAAAGGAGACTCACCCTGCCCCCCCCCAGTGCTCTCTCTCCCAGGGAGTGGAGATGCTTTTCCCGGGAGTAACCACAGATGCCAAGGGGGAGGGAGGTGGCTGTCAGACAGGGTGCCCAGGGCACTGATTTCCCTAGGACTACCCCTACACAAGGATGTCAACATATGCCTGCTTGATACATTACTTGCAATTACATTTGAAAGTGGAGTCTGAGGTATGTAACTCCAGTCATATTGAGATGGTATATGAAGGAGTACCATTGGATCGATCATAACCACACAATGTGTATGGTTCTATATCTACCAATTGGGGGAATCTTTCACCATTGATCCGGCTTTTGGGAGACCAGATGGACATCACCATAGGTGAGTGAAGGGACGGCATCAGGGTGGGTGCTACCTGAAGGGAGCTGCTTCCCACAAATTGGGGTCAACCTAGAGATCAAGAAAAGGGAAAAATATCCATGCAAAGGTATACAAAAATGACATGATAAGAAGTTGGTACTTCCCAGCCCTATGAACAATCACTGGGTTAATAGGTAAATGCTGAAGACCAGCCAGTCAAGCAGCCCCAAATCACGGTCAGAAAAAGGTATAAAGATATTTCCTGGGAGTGTTCAATTAGGACATCCTTTCTTTTACCAATGTTACTCCATTACCTACTATTTCTTGGTTTACTGGCCAATGGTTGGCTAATAGTTACACATATTTAAAATAGTACTTATGTTGTGGAAATGACGAATTCCATTACAAATCACTTTGTAATCTGTATCATAAATTTAAGTTCAGTGGATGTTGAAATAATTTATGCAAAAACTATTTGTGTAAGAACTTTGGCTTATACTCGAGTCAGGGAGCCATTTACCTGTCCCGGGTCTTTGCTGGTCTCCCTGCAGGCACGGGCAGCCTTTGTGAATGATACGATGTGTTTTCCATGTGTTTCCAAAATTGGGTCAATGTAAACAAACGTCACCACACTGCATGTAATGGAGCGTGTGTGTCACTCACGTGCCCCTCGGGGTCCAGCGAGACCCTGGCCACCTCCACCTACCACTACCCTCCCTTCTCAGGCATACATGTCCTTCCTCGCTGCAGCACTCGTGGGTCCGACCTCGTCAGTAGCCGGCCTTGCTGTGATGTTGGTGTAAGTTGTAGACTTCGGGCTCCTCTGAATCAGCAGCCCAGCCAGCGGGGTGTGACCTCAAGCCTATTAAGCCTCAGCATGGCAGTAAAACAAGTGTCCCCTAAGCCAACCCTGCTTGAGCGTCCGCTTTTGACCCATGCTTCTCACATTCACTATCTAATCTCTGTTCTCTGACCTCTGCTCTGTAATCGATCACCCCCGCTAGCCTGTGGCCCTTGGACCCCGCGCTGTGAACCCAGGAT
>CM070039.1:71380963-71396417 GCA_036250615.1 Ptychadena robeensis
CTGGGGCACTCCCACTGCCAGTCCACTAGAATTCCGGCGAAGGCTCACGCTCGCGCGCACGCGCACAGGAGCGTGCACGCGCGCACGCGCGCGCACAGCATCGTCCCGTGGCTGCCGTTCTGATGAGAGGGATGGGGCCCCTGACGATACCACGGTGGCCCCAGATGTGTCCCCAACACCAGAGTCCCCAGGAGAGGCAGGCTGTGCAGGTGAGGAGGTACTTGGCACTGGCGGAGGGGGCGACTGCGCCTGACGGGAACCGGCAGGATCCTGACAGCCTTATTGTACACCTGGACTTACCTATGTTCTATATCTAAAATAGTTTTTTTATTAATAAGTTGCTCGCATTGAACACTAAAAAACACCTTTATAAAAAACTATATATAAAGATAATATGTTTGTTGCACTTTTATCTTTTCTGCGGTTTCTTTGAAAGTTGAAGCCATTTTGTTCTTTTGAAGCAGTGAGTGGGTGGTTTAACAAACAGGAAAGCAATACAGACAACTTGAAGGTAATGAGACAGAATTAGAGGGATGTAGCCCTCCGGCTAAAATAAATCAGTTCTTTTATGTTATAGGCTGCAACTGATGATAGGATCAATTTTAAATTATTGTCAATTATATTTTGTTGTTGTACTGAAACCTGTGCTTTAGACTTGTAGATTTCAATTTACACCTCAATGGCTACCTTCACCAAGGGACGTATGAGGGTACCCTATTATAGTGGTGTATGCTGGGGAATATTGTTATACAAATTCTGTACAGGATCGGGGTCAGGCAAATGACAAGAGGCATGCAGTATAACCAGGAGAAGTTTATTAAACTTAAATAGGACCGGTGAACATAATACAGGAACAATATGGGTGCATAGAGTATCGACCTATATATCTCAGTATATAGAGTAGAGTTGATAAAAGGCCAGGTGCTTTGTGTTCCTGTGAGTGAGGATAAAGGAGGTCAGGGGCTGCGTTCCCTTTCTCCCTCAGGCTGAGACCCCCCTTGTAGAAGCGTGCAGGTGCCTCCAGAGCAGAATAACTTGTGCTCTGAGGTGATTTGGGGGCGAGAAAAAAACCCCAACATTTTAATTACTATTTAAATCCACCAGATGAAGAACAAGCATTTGACCCTGTAAAAGGACTAGCACAATTGGAAGCAAGTGCTTGATGGACATATAAATCTTTTGATTGGGTTTACATATGCAATACTTTAGGTAGACGTTTTCCCCATTTCACTCATCAGACGAGTGAATACCATTATTGTTATTTCATGGATAGAAAGTAGATGAATCATGCACACGGCTGATACTTTCAGCTATAAATGCACGGTAGGACATAAATGTAAGGTACATCATTGCAGTACAGGGAACATTTTTGCCTGAAGTTCTGCTTTAAGTCATTTCCCTGTTAATAAAGCTGCCTCCCCATCTCGCATTTAATGGATATGTAACAAATTCACATTTGAAAGACGTAGAGAGAAACTTATGATTAAAGGGTTTCAAGGATGTGAAGGAATAAGTATTAGGATGAATGAAAGGGCATTTGTCTCATTAATAAGATGCCGGGTTATTGATCCTCTTTGTTATCTTGATTTAATGTTTTCTGTTAAACCTTGATGAATAAAAAATATATAGAAGAGGATGAATCATGCTTGTTGGTTAAATATATATGCAGTTTGTACTAACAAGGAAGCTGGAGCCCACACTCGACGTGAGCTAGAGGGCTTGCTGGGTTCAGCAATGATGGAACGCAATGTACTTTGGATCTGAAACGAGGCGATATGTGCAACCAGCGACACAAAAATGACAGCATTGTTATAAGCTAAGCCATTCATTCATTTAACTAAACACACAAATGAGGCATTTTCCTTCAGCCTTGATGCTGTTTATCTATAAATGTGGCAGTTTGCTTGCAAAGGAATCAAAACAGCACAGCGTGAAATATTATACAAAAATGAGACCATTAGCCATAACTCTCTGTTCAAGGTGGATTCAGTAAGGAAATTGGCAAACACAAGCCTTCATTGAGATGCTATCTCACAGTGGGGAATTTGCAACCTATAACAGAGTTTCAAAGGCAACAGAAAGTGAAATATGCATGTTACATTTAATCAGCAGAAGGCAGCCGAGAGTAAATGCATAGCTAATGAAATCATGCATGTTTGATGTTTCCGTATGGTTCTATGCCGTGTGGAAGTGATGAGTTACAGAAGAGCAATACCCTATAGGGGAAATCTCATATGAGTAGTACATATAGCATCTACTAGGTTTCTAGTTGGATAGATGGATATGGCCTAGACTCATGCATCAAGTATTTTTCAATCTTCTTCCAATTCATATTGGTATGTATCTTAAAATTAGACCTAATATTCCTTCCAATACCCTAAAACATTTCAGAAGTGTTGATCATGTAAAGTGTCCTGCACCAGCGACTCTTCGCAGATTTAAGGTTGGTGATCCATCGGTGCATGACATTGGTAGGGTTGACCTTGTGAAGATGTCCATTCTATATATTATTCCACCACCTCTCACAACCAACCCACCATCCAACCTAATACCTAGAGAAACAAACACACGACAACTATAGTTAAAGAAAAGTGTTGGATATATTTTCAAGCCACAGCCTATTAACCCAATGATAAGTAAGTAAAACATTATGAACTTGCCAAAGTCCCTGACAGTGCCCCTTGTGTTTAAAACTGATCATCAACTGTACCAGCCACTACACTCCCACAAAGCTCACTGGGTACTATCAGCTGTGCCTCCTTTACTAACACCAAACACCACCTAGGTCATTGACCCCCTTAAGAGCTCAAAGTATACCACCTGTGACTGCCCCTTCCACCGGGATCTGTACCAATGTAGCTTTCTTTATGGGCACTGCTAAGGACCTGCCTAGTGTGACAAAGACATAAGATATAAATAAAACATATAACATAGAAACAGCATGGCAAAACATTATACAAATTAGGAAGGGGTTGATCTTCAGACAAAATGGCCAACATCACTGCTGACTGGAGCTTTTACCACCGGTCGGCTCTGCTCCTTCTCCTACATCACTTCCAGGCCAGGCCCCCCCGCCTGTTCTAATCAGCAACCCTGACAGTCAAGCACCCATTTGCCTACAATGTCTACTCTGAGTGGGTAACACTGGCCTATAACAGAATACCCTGTGTCCCCGAATATAAGACATTGTCTTATATTAATTTTAGGTGCGAAAAATGCACTAGGGCATATTTCTGGGTTTAGAAGAGGTGACAAAATGCCTCCTGTCATGTCTTTTCTAAATATGGAAGCTTTCTCAGGGACATGGTAGGTCTTATTTTCGAGGAAGGGCTTATATTAGAAGCACAGGGGGGGGGGTAGCAGCTAGGTCTTACATTCGGGGTAGGTCTTACATTCGGGGTAGGTCTTATATTCAGGGAAACAGGGTAGTGGTTGGGTCACCTCTTGTAGTGTCTACGTTGGATCCTTTCTGGAGCCTGCTGCCATACAGCCTATGTGACAAGTGCCTTGTCTGCCTCTTCAGGTTAGTTCCCGGCTCTGCAAGTGCTGACCCCTCAGACTTTTACTCATTTAGAAAACTGCAGATTAGATGAATGGCTGCACTCATCATGCCAAGTGATTCCTAATGAAAACATTTCTTTATTTGATACAGGCCAAAAACAGACTTCAATCCCCGGAGCATATGCATGTGACATATCCATGGACTCAGCCAGCAACATATGAGAAACCCTGCACTACAGTAGAACAACATTTTGACTTCAGAGATTATCATTAAATCTATGTGCTAATATTGCATAACAAAAAGCATAGTGTAAAGTTTTTTTTTGACAGAGACTTCCCCTACGTGAAAAAATATTGCAAATAAAGTAAAAAAAAGTTTGTAGTTTGTGTAGCTTTCCTTGATTCCTTGGTTATAGCTGGCGTGCTGAGGTCCTTTGAAAGATGGCTACTGATAAAGAGAGGGCCTTTTGCTCTTTATACAAAGGGATTGTGTCCCGGTGAATGAGTGCTGAATAATGTCTTGTTTCAAACAATAGACATTTATTGACGCACATACAGTGAACAGCAAGAAGTATTACAGTTTCAAAGAATAATGATAAAGTCTTACATAGTCTCTTAGGTTTCAAAGGTGAAGTCTTTGGTCTGTGATTTGCTGGAGATGTTCCGATGCTTGTCCAGATAGCTTGGTTCCTAATGTGTGAACCATGGTATCACAGTCTCATTCTTATAGTACACAAATTCCTTAGGTCATCAGATTCTATATATCATCTTCTTCCCATATAAGTCAATGCTATACATAAGAAAGGTTCCTTTCCCCATGATTTCATCATGTAAAATTATCTACTGCAAAGACCACGTATTAATATCCATAGACTGTGATTCTTTACTATAGCTTAGAGTGCAGCTGTCTATTGACCTTTAAAAATACAGCCTATGCATTCTATTAATAGACTGAAGCCAAATCTTGTTCTCAGATTCCCAGACTTTGACTTTCACATCCATACCCTAATATTTGTTTTATTAGATTAGTGAATAAATGATAACTGTTACCTGTCCTGGATTTAACAGCTACTGTCTTTGTAAACTGATGGTAAAGGTGTTGGATGGGCCAAGCATAACTCTTAACCAAATTAAGCTGCTTGGGAAGGTGGAGGTCTTCAATTCAAGGTAACATCCACCAGCTCTGTAAGTGGTCATGAAAAAGGATTCCAGTGGCAACCTGAGAAGATCTAGTGAACTCCTTTCCCAAGAGAGTTAAGACAATGCTAGAAAATAATTGTGGCCACACATAATATTGACACTTTTGGCACAATTTTTTATGTGGACATTTTCAATTTTGAAATTTTGACGACATTGACGACATTGCAGCAAAAATGATTATTTCTGTGCCTAGCCTTTCAACTGAACCTTCATACTTATCGGTAGCTTCTCATGTGTATACATGTGCCATGTCTTTTGAGATAAAGAGGACATAGGTAATTGCTACTAGTGCTGAGCTTGGATATTCGAATGTCGAATATTTTTCACAAATATTGTCAATAAGAGAATTCGCAAATATCTTGAATATTGGCAGTATGGTCATGTATTGGGAAAATTATTTTCGCATTGCACATATAAACATAGCATGTGACCATTCATTTCGAAGATTTATTTGTTTATTTATTATTTTCGCAATACATGGTCATACCATGAATTTATGAATATCAAATTGAAAATTAGTACAATAATTTGTTAAATATTGCGAATTTGAATATTGCCTATTCCGCTCATCACTAGTTGCTACTGAAGAGCAAAAGAAGAAATAATAATTTGTACCCAATATTACGAGTAGGTGTTAGTACTTTTTGGCCCTCAATGTAACTATGAATAAAACATTTTATGGTTAGGGGCCAGGCTAAGGATAGCATCTGGGATATGATAAGTAGATGGAATTATTAAACTACTTGCATGTTATTGGTTAAATGATAGTGTTGAAGCAATAATCAAAGAGACTCTTGTATGACTAAGATTTCCAAGCAGAGACAAAGCTTGCCCAAAAGAGTTCTGCATTATTTGATGGATAACATGGTACAACTCTGCACTACTATTATAATTTTTTTTTCTAGAAACTCATTTTGTATATTGTCACAGTGTAAGTTCTTAAGATCGACACCTTTACATAAGGAACCATAACCCTGCCTCTATGATGATGAGCAACCCCAAAACAGTTATATTGTAAAACAAAGCATTGTAGAAGTACAATGGATATATACAGGGGAGGGCTGGCAGCCTTAGTCCTAGGGGGCAAATCCAGTCAAGTGGCCCATTGCACCACCAAATCAGCTCACCATCCACGCCCACCTCTTCCTTGTTTTATAATGGATATTGACGTTATGGAGCAAGACAAATATGATACAATCAGTCCCCAGCAGCCTCTCTCCTTCTGCCCCTAGCATCCTCTCTCCATCACCCCCAGCAGCCTCTCTTTTTCCGCCTCCAGCAGCCTCAGCCTCTCTCCATCACCTCCCAGCAGCCCCCAGCCTCTTAAGGTCCCCACACATGTATTGAGTGGGGACCTAAAGATGAGTTGTGGAGAGCAGCATGATGACGTCATCACGCTGCTCTCCATCGCTCACAGCATTGGCAGGTACCCTTTGAACCCGGTCCCCATTGAAACAAATGGCATCTACTAGAGATTTACGGACATGTCTGTTCTCTGGCCGACCAAGCTTTTGTGGGCACTTGCGATCGGCGGCCTATTTTGCCGCGGAATGATGGCCTCAAAAGTGCGCACACACATTGGTTGGCTGCAAAATTGGCTTGTTGTGTGTGTGCGACCTTTAGTCATTCATTCTCATCTTATAGGCATGGGGAAGATGAACAGAAGCTGGCACTGGGAGTGGGAAGAAGAGGGGCGTGTACAGTTAGTCCCTCCCTCCTTCCATTTTCACTTCCTGACTTGAAGATGCTCTGTGGGGCCGGGGTGCGGTGGTGAAGGATGACAGTTGCGGCGGGCCTGCGTGGAGGGATCTGAGCCATGCCAACAGCGGTTGCAGGTAACAGTTGCTTGTATAGCGCTGGTTAAGGGAGGCCTGGGGGCAGCCTGGGGGGTTACTGCCTCCCTGCCCCCCTTTCCAGCCCTCCCCTGGATATATAGATGGAGAACAGGGTAACAACAGGGAAACAAAAGAAAAGCGTTAGAACTGTTTTTGAAAGGGGTCAAGGATGGGACCATGAAAGTTTTATATTGGAAATGCTCTGTGTAGTTGATGGGACAGTTTATACTTCATGGTTGCTGTTGAGTTGGCCTGCTTGATGGGGTTGATGCTTGTGGAGAATATTATCATTGCCTCCACTAAATGAACATCTTGGTTGCTCTCAGGTAACCTGTAGGAGGTTTTGGACCTAGATGGCAAGTATGTTATACTGTCCAAGGTCCAGTAATGAAATATTCTTTGGGTCAGGATCACTTCAAAAACTAAAAAGCTGGGTGACGTCCCTGTCTAGTAAATCTAAAAAAATATATAGTTTTCACATTGGACAATAAAACACTAATCAATGTGTTTTGTGACTTCACTTGTTCAAGGTCACTTGTTCAGGGTGGAATGTTAGGAAATAGTCTAGGATGTAAAGTATAGGATAGTATAGTAAAGAACATTTGCCTTGGTTCTTATCGTTACCAGAGATTGGGTCGTGAAATGTGTTAACCTGTATTTTGTTGTCCAATTTGAAAACACATTTCTTTTTTGATTTACTAAACTGGTGCCTCTCACAGCTTTGTTTTTGAGTAATACTGACCCAAGGAACAGCAGCAATTATCCGAGTTCAGGAAATACAATATTTCCTTAGTGCCAGTGGCATCTACAGCTGTTGTGTTATCTTGGAATATAATTACCATTAGGGATATCGTTAAAAATGTGGTCCATTCCTGGCAAACTATTTTTAAATGTGTGGATTCAGGAAAGCTGTAAGTGGTAATCTTATTGCACGGCTTATTACAGTAACACGGCAATAATAGGAGCTTGGTAACCGATCCTCTGTATCCTCCCCTTCTCTTTTCATCTGTCTGATTTTCTGCTGTTGCTGTGCTGCTTTATCTGCAACCAATTTCTTGCACACCATATGTGGGTCATTTATGTAACAAAATAATGTTCAGAAACACATATGGAGCTGTTTTTACACACTGCACAAAGGGGAGCAATTTCATGGTTCATCTGTTTGGAGACTCTGTGTGATCATTGTATTTCTACTGGGAATAAAATACACATTGATTACAAACAAGTACAACCGAGTACAACCGAGTGCTAATGTGGTCAGTTCTCTCTTCTGTACTGACATGTGCCTATTAGGAGAAGCTCTGAGGGCAGGATGCTTAAACTGACATTATTGGCTTGTTTTAATACGGGGTATACGGTATAGGTATACGGGTCATCCTAATCCTAGAGTTGACAACTGTTTCTCTTCTGCAGGGCAAACTGAGTACAATCCCTAGCATGTTGTAGAGAAAGGAACAAGAGTATCTAAAGTGAAGTGCTGCAGAAGAGAACTTAATCTAAGCAATAGTGATGAGGGGCATAGGCAATATTCGAATTCGTGATATTTCGTGAATAATTCTACTAATATTCGATTCTATATTCGGAAATTCGAATATTCGCGGTATGACCATGTATTCATGTAAAATCATATTCGCATCGCAAAAATCTTTAAAATGAATGGTCAAATGCTATGTTTATTTTCGCAATGCGAATATTATTTTCGCAATACATGGCCGTATTGCGAATATTCGGAATTGCAAATATCCGCCGACATATTCGAGATATTGGCGAATTCTCGAATTGCCGATATTCGCGAAAAATATTCGCCATTCGAATATTCGAGCTCAACACTACTAAGCAATGTGTTACCACTCATTTACCTTCTTGCAGCTCCAGTCTGTTCAATAGATGCACCAACCACTAAGCTTATTTGCATGAACATCTTGTTTATGAACTTCCTTGGTTTATCCGTATGACTAAATTACCTCCATGGATGACCTTTGGCTTGTCCCTTTTGGCCTCTCTTTAATACATAGCTGTCAACAAAAAACAAAAATGGGGGACATACAGGAAGTGACGTCACTTCTGGTATGCGGATCATGGTTCTTCCGCATTCCAGGTACCAGGAGTGACTCACTGGCGTCACTTCCGGTACCAGGCTTACTTCTTGGCTGGGAGAGCAAGTGCTGATAATGTGCGGCGTGGGACATTATCAGGGAGAATAACACCCTCTCCCTGATAAATTAGCGCGATTTCAATAATCCACGAAAAACCAGAGATTTCATGTATTTGGCCGGGAAAACAACATAAAATCATAACTTTTCAGGCCAAAACGGACGGGTATGCCTTTATACTAAACATGTTCATCAATTGGGGGTTTTTGGCTCTTGGTAAAACCTTGTGGCCTCATGTTACCTCCCTCCCACATTAAGGGGTCATCTGAGTCCTGGAGCAATGCTATTTGGAAACATAGCTAAAGGTGAAGAGCATGGCTATAGATTGGATGATTGCTGCTTAAACAAAAATTGACACCTGATCAGGCTACTTGATCCTCATTTGCAGTATGTAAAAGCTGAGGGCACTTGTGAAGTGGAAGAGTATTGTTTAAGTGATAGATTAATGTAGAAATCTGAAGTTTAAATGTAGCGATGACAACCGTGGGTGCCACTGTGTTGAATGGGAAACCGGGTGCAGAAATGACCAATGACCAAGAAGTATTGTAGTTGAACTTAAAGAAAGTTTATTGGCACATGTCATCATGGGAGAGAGGGTCAAGGGACAAGGCTGTTCGAGCACCCTGAGGTCCTAGCACCACACTTTGCAGCTTCTTCCAAACACAGCGATCACTGTCTTAGCCATCCCAGTACCTCACTAGGCAGCTTCTTCTTCAGACACGAGCAATCACTGACAGGGCTGCCCTAGTACCTCACTAGGCAACTTCTTCTACACACGAGCAAATCACCGTCTTGGCTAACCTCTTTTGGGGACTTTGAAGTAGATTTCACTCTCACTGACCAGTCTTCTTCTAGAACGTGCACCAGAGTTCCCCTTTAGCTTCAGTAGGCCACCAGACTTCACACACTTCTGGGCCCCTCTGGCTAGACTGTCGCCTCACTGCACCCCCAGGGCCCCAGCAGGGGAGCTCCCTGGAGACAAGAACTGACTAATACCTCTTGACTCTTCACTTTATAACTTTTCCCTCTTCCCAGATTCTAGAAGGTGCCAACTCTGAGCCTCTAGCATCTAGGCACAAAAAGATACATTCACAGACTGGGCAAGGAGCCAAATCACTCACTGACAGGCAAACATCCTGGCACCTGCTGGTGACAATCCTGCCCCTTTCCCCCCTAAAACATTAACACATTAGTCCCCTGATTCTGGCAGGGGCTACATCAGTAATACCCTTAAATGGCTAACTCAGTAAAGTATTGAGTTTCCTGGCAGATTGCCCGAACCCAGGGGGAAGTTTGTTTTCTAAGCACACTCACCCAGAGCTACACTCGGGTATACTTACCTATCCTTGGTGAGTCAGTAGCGATTTGATGACTACCGGCTCACTGAGGATAGTCGAGTTTAACACTTTGCCGTCACTAATAGGGGGGCAGCGCCTTTGTTCTCTGTATTAAGGAGTCGTCGTCAGTTTCCTGTCCCTGTCCTTGTACAGACAGGGAGTTTAAAGAAGCAACGTTTTGTTAAGGCTTTAGATCCCTTCTTCAGGCTTTCCCTTGAAACGAAAAATGCTCTAAAGTCAAGATGCCTTAAAAAAAAAAAAAAAAAAAAAAACAAACAAAATCAAATCAATATTTCATGTTTCAATTAACAGCATATTTTTCCTCAGTTTCTGAGGAGCTCAGTTGTTTTATACATCAAGGAGAACTAGCCACAGTTCTATAGATGTACTCTGTCTTTTTTATTTCTGTCTTCATGTCAACCCAGCTAGCCTCAATTATCATTAAGGCTCTGTGTAGACTATTTCAGGATTTCTAATTTTTCCTGCTGCTGAAGACAGTTCTTTATCACTATGCGGTTATTGTCCTGATGCACCCGAAATCTAGAACCTTGTATCCTTCCATGATGCTTGAAGCTTAAGTACTATATTTTTCCCACAATACAATGCACCAGACAATAAGATGCACCATGGTTTTTCGGAGGAAATAATTCTGGGCTTTCAGCAGTGTCTCTCCTCTGCTGGAACATGCTGTATATCGGTACTTACTCAGGAGGAAGAGCAGTGCTAAGAATTAGATAGCTCCTGAGTAGAGATGGTTGATTTGTTTAATTTGTGAGTTAATTGCAAAGCCCCTGAACATGGTGTCAGTAAGTAAGTAATTAAAGCCCTAGTACACAGCATGTTCAAGCAATAGAAAGCACTGCTTAGATCCTGGAATAAATCTCATAAGTCTCCAGGCTGCTACAACTTTTTTCAAGCACACTTTATACCAGTATTTACGTAGGGGAAGTGTTGAAAGCCAGAGCAAGTCTCTTTAAGTCTCTGGCTCTCAGCACTATTGATGAGCGACTAGGCAATACTCAAATTTGCGTAGTTTCATGAATACCTGCAATGATATTCGATTTGATATTCGTAATCTCGAATATCCGCACTTGTGGACATGGATTGTGATCTAAAAATCGCAATGCAATCAATGGAGCTCCGAAATTCACCTAAATCGAATATTCGAGCTCAACACTACTCAGCACTGCCCCTCCTCCTGGTTAATTCCAGTATGCAACATGGAACATACACAAGCAGAGGAGAGACATTGCTGAGAGCCCTGAATGCATCTCTTCTCCACTCTGCTCAAACATGCTGTATATTTTCCTAACAGGGTGCACACAAGGGCAAAACATGAATCTTATAGAACAGAAAATACAGAATCTGTCTGTACATTTCATTATTGCATCAAATGAAAAATTATATTTAATAAAATATTTCAGTTTCAGGATCTCATGTCCTTGCAAAATGTTGCATTATATAATGGAGTTAAATGGTTTATAAATGATTACGTTTTGAGTTTATTTACATTTTAAACAAAGTCCTAAAATTTTTGGGGTTTTCGTCGTATAAGGAGACATAATTTCTGGAAATGTAACACTTCTTATTCCTGCATTCTGTAAGGTGACATAATGAGTCCAACTGGTACTTTATAACTAGTTTGCCCGCAGTGCATTGCATATAGTGCTTCACATCTGTCCCTCTCACAATCAGTGGCCTTGTTTGTAGTTTTCTGACGAGCTCTCCCGCGTTTGACAGCTCATGTGGGAGTCTTTGCATCGAGATGGTTTTACTGTAGTGATATATACCGGTGATTGCTTTTGACGGGAAAATAATAAAAGTAATGCAAAAGCAATTTATTTCATTTTTGTTTTATCCTCCATCCGTAAATTTAACTTATCAAGTCCCTTTTTAAAGAAAGTTTGAAGAAATATGTTTTGTTAAAAGCTTTTTTCACGCACACTTCGGCCCACTTCATAAACTCATACAAATCAGACTGCATTTTTAGCACCAAAGTTCCACAGAGGGCACAGTGGTGTGAAAAAAGTGCTGTCATTAAAAGAGAGCTGGTTGTGAGACTTTGTCAAATCACATGAGCAGGCTTTCCTCCAATCACAAAGCGTTCCATTATGTAATGATCTCCACCAGCTTTGCACTCTTTTATTAACTACAGTATCTTCCCTGAGTTTGCCCTGAACCTGCTTAAAAAATTGGAAATTTGTGCAACCACTTTTTATTAAAGTGGACCTATCACCTGCTTATGTAGGTTGTGCCAAAAATAAGGCAAGATGCAGGAAAACCCCCCAAAAAACGTACCTGCAAGAGTAAATCCAGAATGCATTTATTTGGTTCTCTAGCTTCCTGCTTTTTCCTGCTAGCTAATTTTTGATAAAAAGATGCATTTTTTTCCTCCATGTCTGGGCAGCATCCCACCAACATGCTCCCACACCCGGCAGCAGAGACAGTGAAGTGGACTATTTTTTCCTTCTGCCTCATTGGTTCACCAATCTAGCCCCAACAACTAACTGTTAGTGCTGTCCAGCAGCTCCACCGTCTCGTGCAGACATCTGTTAGGGACGGACCATCATATTGTGAGTGTAAGCTGCCTATAAGGGAACAATGAGTGAGTGACCGCATTGCCATTCCTTCTGACAGTGAATGAGAAGATTGCCATTCCTTCTGACAGTGAGTGACAACATTGCCATTCCTTCTTACAGTAAGTAACAACATTGCCATTGCTTCTGACAGTAAGTGAAAACATTGCCATTCCTTCTGACAGTGAGTGACAACATTGCAATTTCTTCTGACAGTGACTGACAACATTGCCATTCCTTCTAACAGTGAGTTACAACATTGCGATTTCTTCTCACAGTGAGTGACAACATTGCCATTCCTGCTAACAGTGAGTTACAACATTGCCATTCCTTCTGACAGGTAGTGAATAAATAATATTATTATAAGTTTTCTTTTTAGTTAGTAGCTTAGTTAGTATTTATTAACTTTGTTAATAGTAAATTTTTACAGCAACCCACCCCCACCCGGCTCTCAACATATATTTCAAGTGTTGCACTGTAAAGCACTCTGCTACTATTTACACTGCTTTTTTTCTATTATAGCTCATACAGCAAATCAAATGCAAATGTCGAAATTTCACAGTCAAAACTAAATTTGATTGTGAAAATTAAAATTCAAGTCGAATCTAATTTACTTCATTTGGACCATCATTAATGATTACTAAGAACTTGGAGAAGTTGATCCAAAAGTGGTCATTCACTCTTTTGAAATCTCTGTGCCAACATCCCTTTATCACACATATCTAACAACAAAAACAGTGAGGGGAAGAAGAAATGGCCACCACCCATCCCCCGCCCAAAGTTGGGGGCTAGAACTCCTGGGACTTTAAAGGCACCAATGATCAAAAGTGGTCCAATGCATATAGTGGTACCTCCATTTTCTATGTTATATACATTGATAGAAGGTCACAAAAGATCTTGTCTTAAATAGGATGAATTAGAATTAATTAACTGTTGCTGGGGGCATGCTCTTGATTTCTTGTTCTATCAGAAAAAAATATTATCCTGTGTATTCACCATCTATGAGTTAAACCTATACAGTGAACCTTTATGGCTGCATTAAATTCAGTTTTAGGTGGAATATGCAAATATGGTTATTTTTTCATGTATATAGAGAAAAAATGAAAAAGACTGTGGTTATAAGATCAATAAAC
Source organism: Ptychadena robeensis (assembly GCA_036250615.1). Lineage (NCBI taxonomy): Eukaryota > Metazoa > Chordata > Amphibia > Anura > Ptychadenidae > Ptychadena > Ptychadena robeensis. Next base: position 71,394,699 of record CM070039.1, read on the forward strand.
TGTGCTTAATGTTCTGCTCTCTATCACTTGCAGAGATTTTCAGAAATGTTGGAAATTCACAGGAAACAAATGCCCATTGTTTTTTTTTTTTTCTACAGAAATGAATCATTTCTGTCATTGTGTGCTTTGTTTACTATACTGTTTGCTAAAGATGGTCAAATGCTTCATGAATGTTCAAGGTAGAATGGGATGATCAAACACACATGGCATACACCGCATTGAAATAGCTATATGTATCTGCACAATGCAAGTGTAGAGCCAAGTGACACCAACCTGCTCCTCAACTTAATATCCTTTCTCTGAACCTAAAGTAAAGGGTTATTGTACTTAAAGAGTTTGTTATGTACTGGTCAAACCACTTTTTATCCTTTGTTAAAGATGAAGTTTAATTACCTTATATGTTGCTTTACCTGGTTCCCCTTTCATTTCATCATCGATTTACTAATAGAAATGTTTTTAAATAGAACCTTCTGCTTTCAGTATAATATGTGACATCATTGCTTTCTCTCTGCAAATTATAGCTGGTAGGGGGTGCTCAATTTTCCGGTTTAGAGCCCCTAGTACTAGTGATGAGCAAACATGCTTGGCCAAACACGTGTTTGGCTTAAGCATCTCTCTGTTCGGAGCATGGCGGTACTCATTCAAGCACCACATGTGATCTTGTGTCATCCAATTAAAAGGCAGGTAAGTATTGCCCTCACTGTAATGCCAGTAGTCATCTAAGCTGCTGGCATTACAGCGATTGGATGTCCGGCATACGTCATCGGGTGCTATATAGCACCGGATGCCGCATGTTCAGATGAGATAGGGGCAGTGAGAGGCACGGATAGGCAGAGACGTAGTGAGCGCGCAATTTCAATCTATCTCATTCATCCACACAGACCCAAAAGTCATTTTAAGGACTCTAGTGCTGCAGTTAGGATATATATACTCTTTAACAAGATTTCAGTTTTGTGTTTTGTTGTTGCCCATTGATAGAAGGTTCAGGGCATTTTTGGCATACATACTGTTCCAAAACAGCGTCTTTACATACAATCACCTGGGCACTATATACTGGTTTTGGGGTTGTGCATTTTTCAGCGACAAATCTCTTCAGACATGAGAAAAAAGCCATATTATTTAAGTTTTTATTTTTTCTTCACTCTTCCTAAAAGAATTCAGTTTGTTTTTGATTTGAGTGGTACAGATTATTACATTAAAGGTGGAAAATGTCCTGAAATAATTTATCTTTGTCTCATTTTTTTTTATCAGCACAGAAAGCTGACATGTTAGCAGGGGTGTGTAGACTTTTTATATCCACTGTATACAATCTGGATGAGGAGGAGAAAACAAGATTCAACTACATATCCTTTTTTGTGGTGCATTTTAAAAGTAGATTAAAAATTATACATTGAACTTGCCTTTATGTTCTTCATCAGCTCAGCTCTCCTGTGGTGGAGTTGAAAAATCAGGAGCAACCTGTCAGCATTGTCAACCTGTCAGCATTGCAGATACACTTATCTGCTATAATGCCACGAGCAGCACTAAATACACACTCAGACAAAATGCTGGCGGCAGGGCAGCACCTCCAAGGCAAAAGATCGTACCACGTGTCCAGTTTGAACATCCAGTAGTTGTACGGCACTGAGGGATCATGTAGGATGCTGACACGGTCTGCTTTGTATTTCTTCACCATCTTCCAACACACCCTTCTTGTACCATTAGACCGCGCTTCAGGGT
>CM070039.1:71440654-71456206 GCA_036250615.1 Ptychadena robeensis
AAAGTCCACTTGGGGCTGGCTACCCCACTTTGGGTTTGGTTCCCCCAAAAACAACCTATCCTTCTGTTATTGTTTACATTCAGTCTTAAGCACATTAGCATTCACTTGGGAGTTCTATGACCTTCATCAATGTAGCCTTGCTCGCTGATATGGTCATTATTACTGAATGCCTCTGTGAATTCGCAAAGTCTTATAATATTAGCCTAGGTATTTCATTGAAAAAAGGAATTCCAGTGTAATGGAGCATACACAAGGAGTCTTCCATGGTCAATTAACTGATTTACATTGTCAAAATTTCAGGGACAGTTCCAGGTTCTGGAGTATTTTAAATAAACAACATATAAAAATTATTATTATATTACCTAAATAACAACAAGGAAATCAAGGTTATAGCCTTCTGAATATATATGCAAATCTAAAATTTTCTTGAAAAGGTGCAGCTATTCATTGGTTTCTTAGTATGACTGATGTCTTCTCTGAATAGTAAAGTGCCCTGATATAAGCAATGGTACACCTGTAAGGAGTAATTCCGCAGGCTCCCCCGCCCTCTGGGAAGGTGAGTAAGCTGATGTTAGCTGGGGACGAGTACTGTTAGTAAACAAACTCACCCAGAGTTAACGGCCCAGTAGGTTAATGAACCCATGTAGTATTTAATACTAATAAATAGATTTTTAGTGCAAGCAGAGGCAGGTGACCTTGTATCAACTTATTGCAATCCTCTGTACTGGAGATCATGGACTGTATGGTTAATAGAGCCCATTATTAGATGGCATTTCATTTGGGATTGCAGCCACTGGTTGCCATGTCCCATGGAAGAATGCAATTTAGTTCCTCTGAGACTTGGTATAGGGGATTAAGGCACACAGGTTTCTCACAATCCAGTAGTGTGAGCATCAAAGGTTTAGGCCAGCTGAAATCTTAACAATCTGAGTATCTAACAGTGGCCTATATTTTATATTATATTTATAACAAGGTTCTAAAAAAAGGTTTGGGTACCACTGTGTTAGAGTTTGCCTGCTCTGCATTCTCAACAAAATCGTGTAACTTTTTGTTACAAAAATAGTAGGTGATCATGAGAGGAGGCCCTTATAATGAGAGCAGGCCTTTCATTTTAATGAAATGTTTACTCTCACTCTGCAAATCTACAATATATCCCCATCCAAAAAGAACTCAGGAAGGGCTTTCTCATAATTCTGAAGACGTTTGACACAAAAAGTTAATTTTCAGGGTACATCCGGGTACACATAACATTTTTAAATGTTCTTCACTTTCTACGTTCAGTTTGACTTCAAGACAATATACTGCAAATAAAAATATATTAAGCATAAAATGCTACAGATAAAACACGAAGGCCACATAAAACCTGAGAAAATAATGTTTATTAACTTAATTTGCAAACTAGTAATTAGATCCCCCAATTTTTAGTTGCCAGTATTCTGAAAAAATTTGAAATGTTACGACGTTATTCTCTTGGTCTGAAACTCTTAATGAAACAACTTCACATCATTAGAAGGTTCCCAGTTCAGTCCTATGAAAAAGTGATGAAATAACGAATATAAAAGACCTATCTACTAATAAAAAATAGTTAATTGGCACCAGTTACAGTTTTTAACTGCTCCCTCATTATCAGGAGAAGGACATTCTGCAACACCATTAGAAAATGTACAATAAACAACATGAATATTATGACAGAGCTGCTTTCAGATAAGAACACTAAGTCAATTTGTCTTTTTGTTTGGTCCGATATATTGAAAGGTCTTCAACAGTCTCAGTAAAAGCAACTTCACGTAAGAGCCATTAATTAGATAGCTCTTGTCTTGTTTTTGTTCTCTCGTATTGGCCAATGAATTGTGCTGTTTTATAACATGCATGTATATATATATGACTTTCATTAAACCTTTACAATTATAAGTGAAATAGCGCTGTGGACCTTTAGTTTGGACTATTTCCCAGCCTGCCAAACAATAGAAAATCATTTGGTAGAACCCATCAGTCTTAAGCTAGCCATACACGTGTCGGATTCCATGTCCAATCGATTCATCATCCGATCGATTCCGGCGATTCTGCCGGGAATCACAGGTGTGATCAATCGGCCAATTAAGAGTATCCATCGCTGCATACCACCTTGTCCAACGAATTCCGGCACGATTCCGTGTCCGATTCCGTGTCCGATTCCACCTCCGATTCCACCTCACAAATGGCAACTCCCCCTGATCTGTGCAGAATCGGATCAAAAAGACCAACATGTTGGTTCTCTGACGGATCCGATTCTGAGCCCCCGAACGATCGGACGTGATCGGACGGACAAGGTGGGCTGCACACGATTCCGGCACGATCGATTCACGTGCACGCGCCCGGAATCGATCGGCCCGGAATCCGGCCGGAATCGGGAAGGGATCGGATCGTGCAAGAATTGGTACATATATTCCCAGCTTTAGCCCTAAGCTCCACTATCCATTTAAACCCTTGCATTGAATACAGAATTTAAACAGAGTGCACAAGCCACCCATTGACGTCAATGGGGATATGACAGGGCTGTCTTCACAGCCCGTTAGAGCCCCGAATCCACATTAACGTGACGGAGGCTTGCACAGGCATCAGCGAATGTGAGCGCATAGTGGAACCTGTAGATTACTTGACCTGCAAGCTCTTTTGGAGCTCCACAGTAGCCACTGCATCATACATGCTCCCCACAGCTGAATTAGTAGGTAATGCGTTAGGCTTTGACTCTAATATGCGTTAAGGATGCGCTGCGTTAACAGATACAATAAACACAACCCATACATTTAAAATGCGTTAGGTATGCATGAAGGGATGTGTTAAGAGATGTGTTAATGTATATGTCTGTGACGTGTCCGGTTTTATGTGTTTGTTTTTTACCATGATTGATCAACGCATCAAAAAACTCATTCCATTGCATTTCAACAGACTCAGTTCGAAGGAACCATGGATGGCTCAGATGAAGAAACAGATTAGAGGAACATCGGTGGCTGCGAGCGCGCACGGCGCCCGATGTTACACTAATCTGTTACTTCATCGAGCTGTGTGCGGCTAGCTTAAGGGGGATCCTGGTTTCAGATAAGGAGGGCCTGCGGTATAAGTGCCTTGGTGTAAAGCCCAGGGGTGCCTTAAAACACAATCATTTTAGGGAACCCACTTCTGTGGGGTAAAATTTTTGGCCAGACCACAATAATTTATATACTGGCTGAAATGTCAGCCTCGGTTTATGACATAACACCTTTATTATTTTTTTTAAATAAAGACTGCCCCCACTTCCCCATATACACACCCTTGCATGAGGATTGTTAAATTCACTTGGTTTTAGTAGAGCTTCAGTTCTTTTTGGTCAACCCTTAAGGCGGATTTGAACTGTGAAAAAAAACCCTATATATATTGCTTACCTACATGTAGTCTTCATACGGGCAAACCAATCCCTAAAGGTAAAAAACACATACTTACCGTTCCACCACAATAGAATTAGGACTGCAAACAGAACTACCACCAAAATTCACACACTTTTTATATTAATCTGTGAGCTACCACATAAATGCGTTTCAATCCAAAAAGGTCCTCTTCTGGACAGGTGCCAGGTATTCACACTGTGAAGTTAAATTCACCTCATATTATCAATATATACAGTATATACTTATCAGGGTAGGTCAGGGATTACATACATACCACATACGGAAATAGGTCTATATACCTGGATACAATTCAGGCACTAAAAGACCCCCCCCCCCCTACAAGGGGCAGGCAAGCACTAAAAATGGGGCAGATAGTTAGATCAGAAACACCCAAATTTATTTTACAGTCAATATTATGATTCGTAGGGATTGGTAGGGAAGAAGGGATATAAAAATTGTCTTATTTAAGGAATAATGATGACTGAAACAGAAGATGCATTGACAATTGATGTACCCAATTTTAAATGTATTTTTGGATTCTATCTTTGACTTGAAGATCTTGAAAGCTACAACCCAACATCTGTCTTTCCCCAAGACATGGGAGCCTAGAGAATTTTGTAAATGAGCTCAAACACAAATGACAAATTTACAATCAGGGAAAGCCACCTATCAAGTCTGAGCAAAAACAAACCAATTTACATAATGTGACACAATAATTGATGTTAAGTCTTAACTACCGTGTATTCTAAATGTTTACTTTTGAAATACTTAGAGCTCAGACCTGTCTCCAAGGCAGCAAAGGTAGGTATATGTCAGTGCGAGTGAAATACGCACTTCAAACCCCCATTTTGCTCCACGGGAAGGAGACTGGCTGAGAAGTAAAGCATTTTTATGCCTCAGAAGGCAATAACTTTCCACATTGAATCTAATCTGTGGTAATGCTCTAAGCATCACAAAATAATGTTATCTCTTAAAGACCTGAATATTTCACTTAACTGTTACACCGGGAGAGGTTCAATTCATAAAAATCATGTGCGGAAAATGAGAAGATTGTGATGGATGCCGGAAACAGAGTGCATAAAATCTAGAAGGCGTAATACAAAACCTGAGGAGAAGGGTGAAGACATTGATGGATACCACAGTAAAAACTCAAGTGTTATTGAAGAAATATATCCCTAGTAAATGGGTGGGACTAAGTCAGACATGTGGGCAGGGCTAGTTCTAGACTTTCTCAAATTTATAAGAAACTCCTCTACACACAACAATATGAACAGGCAAAATCAACATATCTGCTAATTCTGTGCTTGTGTAGTAGGGATGTCCCCCGGGTTGTACCAGAAGAAGGGGTGCAGGTAGTAGAAAGGGAAGAGGTTAGCTCAGGAACTGCAGTTAGCCCTCCCAACACTAGAGGGGGGGCCATTGTAGAGGCCATTCCTGTTCTCCCTTCTGGTAAGGGTGCCTTGTCTAGGAGCCTGTGGGTGGCTCCAAAGCAAAAGAACCCATGCAACATGCCACATTGAGTGAGCATCTTCTCCAGCCGATACCAGCCCAGGAGAAAATGGGATGGCATTCTCCTGCTCGAGTGGGGAACCCAGCTGTGACAGAGAGACAGGACTGCATCGGGACTTTGCTGGATAAAAGGTGCCCCTCGCCATCGCTGTGTAATGCCTGCCTCTGTACCCAAGGTTAAGAGCCCGGACTGTTAACCCGAACTTCCTTACCCTTTCTGCATTGCAGTGCCAGTTATACACTGGGACTTGAACTGAGTTTGGTCTTGCCGTTGAAAGCTGTTATTTCCAAGTGACGATAAAGTTGAAGTTTAAAAGCACTGGTTCTCTGCTCTGCTAACACCTGCTGTAACATTTCTCTATAGGTAGGTAGGTGTTTAATCTTAACAAATTCCTACAATTTATGAATTATAATACTCTAGAAACATGCAGATAGTCAGACAATCCCATAAAACCTCAGCAATACTTGGCCAAAACAAGGTTTCATAGTGTTAAGACCATATAGTTTAGGCAATCCACTGTGTCCTAATGGAGGTTAACAGGCACAACATATTGGAGAATAGTGCAGAACATAGGACAGAAGAGCCATGGTTTACATGCACTGCACTGATGATGACCAATGAGCCTGAAATAGCTCGATGCAGTTTGGAATAAATGGCTCTGCACCATAAGGCTATATGTGCATTGTACACCAGCAGTTCTGGATGTGCACTTGGCTAATGGGGCATAAAGGAATGATTAACATCCACTCACTGTCTTGGAGTGAGGATTTTTCCCTTAACTTTCTGGATTTGTGATGGATTGGAGCATGTTAATAACTTCTATGCACTGCTTGGATTGAGTGCTTTTTGATTCTTTTAATACCTTCTCACCATAACCTTCATGGTTGTTCCTCTACGACAGAAGAAACAGATATACATGAGAATCAGCACCATAACATGAACAGCCAGGTCAAGACTAGACATACAGATAATGAACAATCTATGTGTTTCAGACAGACATTTGAACAGATAAGCGTTTACCAACCAGCACAAGTACAGAAAAGCCATCTATACAATTTGAAGAATCATTCAGGACAAAATGGAAGGCTAAAGCCAAAGTCAGAATGTAGAACATGAAACAGACTTAATTAACTTTAGGCATGGATGGAATGTTCAGCAGTCTTTTTAAACCTCACTGACTATGAAAGATGTGCACTGGAAAACAACTGAGCTGCAGTGCTTGCTGAGTAAAAACCAACAAAATAACAGACATGAGCTCTATTGTTATATACAGTATAGGTACACACTTATACACATACTTATACACAATTAATGACATCAACAAAATAAGAGCCAAGGTTGAATGAGCACATACGGATATTTGTGCGTCTTTACATAAAAACAATACTTGTCAGTTAACTTCCCTAGCATTTGTGACAAACCCAGTTTGTTCACTGTTTGGGTTTGCCCCAAATACTGGGACTGGGACCGGGCAAACTCGATTCCCTGTTTATGCACCCACTCAATTGACATCCCGATGATGCCAAAGGGATGGGGCGTGCCATAGACCTCCATCTTAATTGAGGGGCATCGGTCTCCCAGCCAATCATCAACAATGCCAGTGACGTGGACAGAGGCTGGGGGAGGTCAAGAATTCCAACCAGAGTACATTGTACTCTGTTGTGATTGCCAGTATGGGTAGAACGCTAGGGAGCCTTTAAAATTGCCCAATTGAATTATTTTGAAATGCCTTCCTCCACTTCTCATAGTGTTCCATATTGCTGGCAGATATTATCTGGCATGTTATGTGGAGGCAATGACTGGTCTCTTTCTCTTAGTTTTTTTCCTGTATTATAATTTCCAAAAAACAATAGATCCATATTTTAAAGATTGAGCAAGCACAATTAATAAATGAAGTCTGCTAAAGCAAGAGATGGTCAAAAATTTTGACTAGTTGACTTTGAGAATAGTGTTGAGTGCAAATATTTAAATCATGAAATATCAGCACTTCGAGAATTCATAAAGATCTCAAACATAGTGCTATATTTTCCGAATCTTGAATATTCGAGATTCTGGAAAAAGTACCATTGAGTAACATTGAGTTTGCAATATTCTCATGTACAAGTACTTATTTTACAGTGAATTACTTCTATGCAGCTGCTATTTCTCATTCTGCCACTAGATGTCACTATGACAACACATTGTGTTCACAACATGTACAAGTGCAGATTATTAAATAAAAATGACTGGAGATCTCAAATTTGATCATTTATTTTGAATATTTGGAGATTATTTTGTGAAATCGTACTAATTTGAATATTGTCTGTGCTGCTTATCACAATTTGAGAGATAACACCCTGAACATGGTATTGCTGGAGATATAGAGAAGGCTTGTGGGAATACTACAAAAAACGTATTAATTGCTCTTGCAGATGTTATTGCATAAGTTAGGTTCAAAGTCAAGTAAAAAATGTATCCAAAGCTAACATGTGCTAGAACAATAGACCTTCTCTACATCTTTGTGGTCATTTTGTGTTCAGGGGAGTGGCTTTGTAATGCTAATTAACAGGGCATGATTTTGCCTTGAATTCCTATTTGAACCAGAACACTGTTGATACCCATGGGTCAACAAACAAGGCCCCAAAACAGTCACCACAATGTTTTTGAGCTGTGAAAATGCTGCAGCTTACATAAAAAACCCAGATGTTCCTTGGCGCGCACTGTACTGGGAATTTGGCATGCACTGTACCCCTATACAGTACACGCCAACCCCCCAGTACAGTGTGCGCCAAAGAGTATCTGGCTCTTTTATGTAAGCTGCAGAAGGAATCGGTAGATAACGGCACCCCACTTAAAGTGAGTATCTGGGGTGATGTCAATATGCTTTGATCTCCTAGCAACTGGGTCTTGTCCACGGAAGGCATGCTTATTAGCCCACAGGCTGCCCACATGCCGGTATAATTGGTGGAGGGTTCCAGACCTGGACACAGCTGTCTAGCCCAGTTGTTGCTGTCTCATTAAAACTGTCTTTCCTTTGCTGGTCCCTAGCTTTATACTCTTCCTACCCCGGGATCTCATGGGACAATGAATTTAAGGGGAGAGCCCCTGCACTTGATTGTGTGGTTACACTACTAATATCTATAAAATTCAAAAGATAACATTAGGTTACCTGCCTGGATTTCCTTCCACTGACCACTAAACTACTATAGAAGACAGTAGGAGGGGTGCAGAACCCCAGTGGAAAGACCAGCAATATTGCACACCCAGGAGGGTCGATAGAAGTTACACCCATAGCTTCTGGAACAATCAAATAAACAGTACGCCTTACCACCGGGTATATGTTTGGCCAATTATTTTACAGGGTGCCAGTTGCTTACTTAAATTAAATTTTATACAATTTCTTTAAAACAAGAAACATAAAAAAAAAATTGCCAAGGACAGTATGGTTTAAGAATCTTTCTATCACAAAGAACTAGTTATGCCTCTTGCATGTAGAGTTTTTTGAATATTTATTTGACTAGATTTTGTGAGTTACTGAATTTTTCGGACCATAAGACACACTTTTTCAACCCCAAAATCGGGGATCCGAAACGCGCCTTGGCTTCCCAACAGCTCTCCCAAACTCAGATGAGAGATGCAGCCACAGCCAGATCCATCATTTGTACTGGACTGTTTTTACCAGCAGAGCCCTGCTGATAGAAGCAGTACAGCAGAGAGACATACATGGAAGCTGGCAGCCAGCAGGTTCTATGTATGTCTGCCTGTTAGCTATGATCACCATGCAGTTCACCTGGCAACAAGGGAGACGAACTGTGCCCCCCCCCCCTTTTGCCTGAAGTTTGTTCTCTAGTGACACCCTTTTTGTGGCTGAAATTGGGTACTGCAAGAATTTTTCCCATCTGATAGGAAAAAGAACATTTCTATTTTTTTCTGTTTTACCTGCTGTAAAAACAGGATGTGTTTTTAGTCTAAAAAATACAGCATTTAGAAAGCCCCTGAAAAGGGTATCATCACCTAAATTGCTGGAATTATTGAGAAGCGTTGAGGGAATATATCAATAACAAAAAGTATTGTTCTAGCATATGTAGTTAATGCATAAATTAGATTCCATCTTTGGTGATGATATTATGTTCAGGTGCTTGGTTAATAACTTACAAAGTCAGCTAGTCATCAAAAACATCAACCATGTCTATTTGCATGCCACCTGCCGTGCAATTATCCCCACGTCTGGAGGGACACATTATGGTTATCTTGGCACAGTTTTAGGATACTGTTCTTCAGAAATCAGGTATGGGACAGAACCAGTAAAGTTGTGTGCCAAGGTGTATGCAATGTCTTATCTATGTCACTATGCTAAAGGTTGTTAAGAAACCTTCTGTAAACTGTGTTTAACGATTCAACAGTACAGATGGCAAGTTAATAAAAAGAATAATGAAATCACGACTTTATTGTTTACAGTGTACCAGTGCTATCGACTGTTAAAACAGATACAAAACAAAAACTCCAATAAAACCTTTTGAAGTGGAAAAAACCCCCCAACTAAGTGAATATGAAAATAAAATGTTTTTCTTTGTCTTGCAATATCATATCCACTTTAGAGCTCATCAGTAAATTAGCCGTCATGTACAGCAGGATGTTAGCTTAAACCTTTTCATAAACGCAAACAATAAAGGGAGGCAGCCTTTGCATCAATTTTAACAGGCCTGTAATTATTCCACCCTGGGCCATGCTTTGGCAGAATCTCGCTCGTAAATCCTTATTTTGCAATAGCGCATGTATCAAAGCCATTTACTCTGCAGTAACTAATGTCCTCTCTTCCAGTCTAAGGAGATGATGCAGTTGGTTTGGCTACGTGCAGAGAATGAAATTAAACAAGATGGTGCCTCAGGCAAATAATATGGAATTCTTGAGTTAAGCCAGGGGACAACCATTATGGTCAATTAGAAGTCTAAATTTATCCCATAGAATAAATTTTTGATTGTTAGTTAACATAGTGTAACAACTATTGGATCGGTCTGTTCAAATCAGAAGTTGTTCAACTGAAATTATAAAGCTGGTTTAAGTAATTTTCAGATATTTCCAAACATGCAGCTTTTGCTTATATTACCTGGCAATACTGTCACAAAAGTCACAGCCACTAAGGTGACCCTATGTACAGGACGCCAGGGATGGACCCTGAATGGGGTATATGTATTGCCAATTTTTGGTCTGTGTGCCCCTTTAGGTAACCCTTAGGGTGCTGGATGGACACATTCCAGGATTTGAATGGCAGTCTGTGGACTGCAGCTTGTTAGATTGCTTACAGGGCCTGGAATGTGAATAGGCAGGATGGTTGGGAGGGCCTCCTATTCACCCCACCCAGCACCTGTGGGTGTATGTTGGCTGCACAGCCATCTTATAACCAGGTCACCTGAACTAATCAAGGTGAAAGAGTAATGGACACTGTCTGGAGGACAGACAAGGCTGAACTGCTTCCCTCTGAGAGAGGATGACCGGTGGTTTTGGGAAACCCTCTTCCCACGTGAGCATTATCGTTATTCTCTTGCCTTTGCTGTTTTTGATGAAGGACTGTTGTTTTTGAATGGCTGAAGCTAAGCCCAACTGTTATTTGGCCAAAATAAAGCCTTGTTGACTGAACAGTTGAATTCTGGTATGGTGACTGTGAACCCCGGACCCCCCAAGTTCACATTACTTAATGGAAAGACTAAGATGGAAGGACTAAGAGTACGTTACCTGTTCGACATGACCTGTTCGAGTGCTGATGTCACGCCGTGTGCACTCGCGGTCATCAATTGAGCGGGCATTGGACACGGCCACTCCTGTCTTCAAGTGGGCACTCCCGCCTGAAGACAGGAGTGGCCGCATCCGATGGCCATGAATGCACACGGCATGATGCCAGAGCTCGAACGGGTCATCGATTGTGCGTCCATCTGTACGTGTATGGGCACCTTTAGATGCTGTATTTGCCACCCTGGGTTTATACTCGAGTCATTTAGTTGTTTCATATTTTGTCAGCTTATACTCGAGAATTTTTTTGGAAATACTTAATGTATTGATTGGGTTTATAGTGACACATGGCACAATGCATAATACATTTTAATAATAGCACATATTAAAACTAGAGATGGTCGAAATGAATAAAATTCGATTCTACTTAAATTTCGAGTTTCCCAATCGAATTTCGATTCGACTGCAAAATTTCTAGTCGAAGTCGAAAATTCTCATAACACCAAAATTCGCATAAAACACTCAAAAATTTGCATACAGCCTAAAATTTGCATAAGGTCAAAAATTCACATAAGGTGGAAAATTACGATTTGCTGTATGAGCTATAATAGAAGAATCAGTGTACATAGTAGCAGAGCTTTACAATCAGAGCTGCGATTTAAACCCAATTTATACACAAACTTGACATGTTAGAGCAAAGCAAAACTTATTGTTTTCAAATGTTTCCCCAACCCTTCTCTACAACTCCACCAATTTTTGTGAGGATACCATTTTCAGGGGCTTTGCAATAAGCTGACAAAGTTAGCTAGCACCATGCGAATTTTCGCAGATGCAAATTTACGCCAATGCAAATTTTCCAATCACTCCCGCATGCGAAAATTTTAAATAAAATGGTGATACTCGCATGCGAAATAGCGGCACGGCAAATCAAAAGCAAAGTTATTTTTTACGTTGAAATTTCAATTTCAGTCGAAATATCAGGCTGATTTTCTACTTTTTCGGCGAAAAGTCGAAATTACTCCATCAAAATTCGAATATGCAAATTTTCGCCGAAAAAATTTCGTCGAAATTTCGACTTAAAAATTTGCACTGCGAATTTTTTGACCATCCCTAATTAAAACCAAACAACATGATATATCAAGAGAAATGATAAAAACAGCTTTCGGAAATAAAAATGTGCCACCTCAGTGACAAAAACGTCAACAGCATACATCCATGTAAATGATCCTTTTTCCCTCAGGATGGAATAACATAAAGTTGCATCTTGTACTGAGTATATTTGCTCTGAGAGATTCACATATAAGTCTCATGTGTATGATATCCATGACTGTGCCATAGATATCATCTCACATGTGGATCATGTGCAATACAAAGCAAACTTTGAATGTCAAGCACTTCTTAACTATTCAAAGCTTCCTCGTGTTCCATCATCTAGAAAGTCTCCCTGTTATGTTGCTTCATGACATTAAAGAATATATTGGAAGACAGATCCCTTTAAATCGTTTTTGTTGATATCTATGTCTGGGGATGACACCAAAGCAATAGCTGATGGAAAACAAGGATACCTAGCTGTTATGATAAACCTTCTGTTCACTTTGGAAAGATTTTGTGCTGTACAAGAAATGCAAAAACAATTATTGCTAGCAGAGTTTAGTTGCCAAGGAATACCCTGATAAGTGTCATGTTCTTTACTAATCTAATGCTCTTAGGTATGGTTCTGAGTGCTGCAGTTGCTACTTCCCTACTGTCCAAATTGGGGGCCACAGCCAGACTCTGTGGCTGCTCATGGGCAGGGGTGGTCCTAGGGAGATTGGCGCCCTGGGGTACTCCACCACCCTGGGAAAGCATCTCTGGTTACTGGGGAGAGCACTCCCGCTTGGGGGCGGTGCTGGTGAGACTTACGGAAACTGTTCCATCCATCACATACCCCCAGGGGGGGGGGGGGCTCTCAGCCAGAAATGTCCAGTGATTCTGAAGGGGAGGATGCTGGTGAGACATATGGCCTGTCACTCCTCCAGACTCTATCTCCCTGTGCACCCACTTAATTGAAAGACAGGCGTGGTGGGGGGAGGCACGAAATGGGAACAAAATGGGAACAGGGCAATGTTAGGGTGTGAGGACTAGGAGGGTTCCAGAGAGGGAGTTCGGGGAGTAAGGGGGGGGGGGGGGGGGGGGGGGGGGGGGGGGGGGGGGGGTGATTGGAGCATAGCTGTCAAGTTTCCCCTTGTAAGGAAAAGGAAAAAGGAAAGGAAAAACTTAAAGGAAGCAACATTGTGAAGTGTCACTTCCTGTATTTGGAATGTGGATGTGCTGGGGCTGAGTGTCACTTTAGCGTTCCTCAACGTAACTTCTGAAACAAATAAGGGCCCCATTAAAAACAAATGCTTTGGGGCCCAGTCATTTCTAGCTACACCCCTGCTCCCTCGTCAAATCTTTTATGGGGTCCACAACCACCCACTTACCAATCCATGAATCTTTGAACTTTTTATTCTGAACCTCCTCTCCTATTTAAGGGAGGGTTTTGCTCTGCAAACACATATTTTATGTCTCTCCTTCTAGCCCCTTCTTTCACTGATCCCAACACCCCACCTTATGGATTCATAAACCCCTTGGCTGGTACCTTTTGTGGGACCCTTGCTGATTTGTGTACAATTACTCTGTATATATATGTATTTTTGTGAGGCAGAAATAGCTCCTATACACACAGGGATGAGGGAACACATGGTCTACACTGTATGAATTGTGTAGTCCATTTGTGCCCCCACGTTTTTGCCATGTTAAATTGCGCATTTTTTTGTGCTGAATTAACATAGGTGGAGATGCACCATTGAGTCCTATGGAACAAAAACGGACACATTTTTTACGTGCCCGTTGCTTACTCAATAGATGTGTTAACACCAATCTGCACAAACCAATGTGGTTAACAGCATTGACATTGATGCAATGCTGGTATGCACCAATGCTTATGCACCTGTTTGTATACTTTCATTCAATAGCATGTTGTTGGCCCTCAACTTTGTCCAAGTTCTTAATTTTGTCCCACTAAGCATTTGAGTTTAACACCCCTGTAATAAGGCAGTGCACCCCAGTGCACCACAATGGAAAAACTTAAAAGGGACCCATTAAAAAAGTTGACACTACATATCTAATGCATCATCTTCATCTACATCTACAATCAAATCATTGCCCTTTGGCTAGTGCTATTTGGATTTTTTGCATTACTTCAAATGACCAAATCAAATCTCGAGTAGCAGGTAATCAGAAAACATTTTTGGATTGTGACATGCTTTGAAAGTGTAAATCTGACAGCCAGCACCTTGGAACATTTGGTTATGTATAAGTAAATAGCTCCCCAGTGTCATCCTTTTGAAAATCTTCCTATCTAGCTCTCCATCCACATATGCACACATCCTTAAAAAATGTAAGTTGTTCTCTGTGCTTATTTCAAGCATCCCCTGGCTCACAAATATTAAATCCCCGCTGTGCTTTAGAAGCTGAGCGCACGTATACCCAGCCGCCACACAATAAAAGACTGTGCCCTCGGAATCATTTTCAATTCACGGCACTCATCACGAAAGATGACTCCCTATGTTCCTTTTAACAGGTGCATTAAAACAAATTATCTGTATTAATTCAGACCAAGCCCGAGTGCTCCTAATAAAGAAAGGAGAATTTATTTTCACCGTCAAAATTGAATAATCTGAAATAGACCATGGTACTGAAGTCATTTATTCTATAGTGGAAGAAAAGCAGACCTCGAGCCGCAACACACACTTTGAAAGAAACCGTAGCGGAGATGAATAAATCGAACCAAGATTACTGGAAATTCAACTTTTTTTCAGAACGTATGACCTTGGCAGTTCCACGACGCCATTCATGTCATTTGCTGTGTATATATTAGATATGAGTGACGCTACAGAAGTACTTCTTCTAAGTTATTATTGGCTTGGTTTAATAGACGCCATTGTTGTTGTATGATTCACTTACAGCTTAAGAGGAATTTATCAGAAGTTACCAACATAGATGCCTTTATTGTGCTCGTTTTAAAGAAGATACAGAAATCAAAAGCATCATTTATCAATGCTTAAAGAGTTCAGTCCAAGGTTTTATTAATGAGTAAATATAAATGAAGGAATATCCAATATGTTTCGGTGGCTCCGCAGTCCTCCTTCCTCAGGGCTGTGCACAGCAGTAAGGCTCAGAGGCTCAGGCTCCACTGCTGCGGCCACACATGTTTTTTTTTAGTCCATTGAAAAAATCAGCAGACCTGGCATTTTGAACATGGTTGCTGCGCAGTTCCAGTCAGAGGATGAAGTAAAACGCATTTTTTCCGCGGCCTTACTGCACCAATGGAGACTGACTCATTTAGGACACTGGGTTCCCAAACAGCCCTAGTGGAGCATCAGCCTCAGTGCCTCAAAAATAACAGAATGGCTGGAGAGTTGTGCTGTTTAAGGCTGCATCTTGTATTCCTGGTATGTTTTGTACAGTAACGCCTTCCTAAAGAAGGTATCCTAGAAGGTATTCATATGACCCATTCCATCACACATCCAGAAAGTTCAAAAGGAAAAATTGACTCTTCTGGACAGGGAAGAAGGCCATACACCAGTGGTGGGCAACTGAGTTGATATGGAGGGCCACAAGTGCGGCCCTCGGCACTGGAAGTTTTGCCTGTATGCTGAAATATAAGGACAGGCCCCCCCCCACCCCCCACGAACGGAAAAATAAGACACCCCTACGGAACTGTAAAACTCTGGAAAGGGGGGATCAGAGGGTTGGCAAAATCACAAATGGACACAGGAGGATCAAGAAGGATCATAGGGAACAAATGTTAGTAGTGGTATGTACATGTTTGTCATATCATCATCAATGGTTCATGTGCGCCCCATTCAAGATGCCCAATTTGATTTTATTGATTGGGGCAATAATCTT
>CM070039.1:71456231-71476109 GCA_036250615.1 Ptychadena robeensis
CGGCAGACAGGTGAGTTCCTATGCATCAATAGTTAGGTTGTGGGGGCCTCAAGTGGAAGACTGAGGGGGGCTGCCAAAGAACACCCGCAGGTTGGGCACCTGGGCCGTACACGGTTCCATATTTTGGTTTAATCGATCAGGAACTAATGATTTTTCTTTAGTTCATTCGATAATAAAGTTATCTCAACTTGTTCGTTCGATAATAAAATTATCTCTATCGAACAGAAAATTGATCTAAAGTTATCAAACATGTTGGTAAATTTTGATCTAATTGGTACCCATCAGTGATGGCAGAACTGCCCGCAAGGCGGACAGTTCGGCGGCGAAGATGGATGTTCGCCCTCCTTCTCGCCGGCGAGAAGTACGGGTGTTCGACCCGCCCCATTCGCCGGCGAGAAGAAGATCTATATTCTTCCTCAGGCAGGATCAGAACCTGTGAGATCGTGCCAGAGGAAGAATCTTTTCACTAGAAGACCGGGCATGAAGCCGGTCTTCTAGTGAAAAAACAGGCTCGGAGCAGGAAGTGACGTCACATCCGGCTCCCTTAACCAGGAACTATGCGTTCCAGGATGCGTTCCAGGGACCGGATGTGACGTCACTGAGGCGGGGAATTTGAATGTGTCCGCGAATAGGGATGTCGCGAACCCTCCCCTGGGGTGTCCGCGAACAGGGCGGGTCGAACTTCAAAGAAGTCCGCCGTCCGCCCTGTTCGCGGACACATTCAAATTCCCCGCCTCTAGGCGGGGAATTTGAATCGGAAAAACCGGATATGACGTCAGTGACGTCACATCCGGTCCGTGGGCCGCAACCTGGAACGCATAGTTCCTGGTTACGGCCGCAGGATGTGACGTCACTGACGTCACTTCCTGTTCTGAGCCGGTCTTTTCACTACAAGACCGGCTTCATGCCGGTCTTGTAGTGAAAAGATTCTTCCTCCGGCAGGATCACACAGGTTGTGATCCTGCCGGAGGAAGAATTTACATCTTCTTCTGGCCGGCGAACAGTACGGGTCGAACACCCGTACTGTCCGCCGGCGAGGCGAACGGCGAACATGCCGTGTTCGCGGCCGAACTGTTCTCCGGCGAACAGTTCGGCCCATCTCTATCCGCGAACAGGCGGACGGCAGACTTCTTTTAAAGTCCGACCCGCCCGTTCACGGACAGTCCAGGCCGACGTTCGGCCATCACTAGTACCCATCGAATGTAAATTGAACATGTCAAATAATTTCTTTCGATCGTTTTTGTTTGATCTAATATTTTAATCAATTTTCTGTAAAAAAAAATCGAACATCTGAACTAAATGTAATTTGGTTGAACAAAAATAGAGTGTATACATTCAATTAGTGACGGTTTAGAGTTAATTGCAAAGCCCCTGAACACGGTATCATCACCAAACTTACTGGAGATGTAGAGAGGGGGGGGGGTACACTACAAAAAAAAATGATTGCTCTATCACAAACAGTTTTTGCATTAAGTTCAAATCAGGTCAAAATTTCTAACAATGTTCCGACAACACTTCTCTATATCTCCATAAATTTTAGTGCAATCAGCTCACAAAGTCAGCTAGCCAAAACAATTCGACCATCTCTACATCCGATATAGGCATCAAAATATCAAACATCCAGATCTAGTCTATCATCGATTGTGCAAAAATATATACGTGTACGGCAAGCTTAAGTGAAGCAATTATTCCTTTACTCCACATCCAGAACCTCTGGTGTACAGTGCAAATATAGCCTTTATGGTACAGAGCCATTTATTCCAAACTGCATGCAGCTGTTTCAGGCTTGTTGGCCATCATCAGTGCAGTGCATGGAAGCCATGGCTCTATGGAGTAGGGCTTGGGAGTCGAACATAGAGGAACAACCATGAAGGTTATGGTGAGAAGGGATTAAAGGAATCAAAAAGCCCTTAACTGTAGCAGTGCATAGCACAGTAAAGCCTTCCTTTACAACAGCAGGTATTTACATGTCCCATTACATCACAGTTCCCAAAAGTTAAAGGAAAAGTTGTTTTGTAGAAATTTGAGGTTTTCTGGCTAATACAAGGCTCTCCTTTTGGTTCCATCTTCCAGAAATAAAGAACTGAATCAGGTTCCTTTTTTTTTTGTTTCAAACCCTAATATTAGCTCGAAAACCTCAGAGTTCTGCAGACTAATTAGAAATCCAAGATGCAACCTTAAACATCACAACCGTCCAGCCATTCTGTTATTTATGATACACTATTACTGATGTGCAGATCCCTGAGGAAGGAGGACTGCTGACCCCGAAACACATTGGATATTCATTGATAAAACCTTTTGATTTCTGTATCTTCTTTATAATACACAACAAGAGCTCTAGCAAGGACCTTATGATTAAAAGTACCTTTCCTCAAGCATTTTTAATGTTATTACAGATGGTAATATAGAAATCTAATCCAATTAACCAGTTTCCACTGTATTGTGCTAATGTCTCCAGTACAGCAAATGATTACCTACAGTTTTGTTGGTTGTAACTCCTCAGCCCACAGTCTTTAAGCTTTGGCTGTGGAACATTGAAACTAAAGTCGTTGTTTGTAATTTGGTTAGGTTATGGGATGACTATCTTTCTCTCTCTCTTTCTATCTCTGTCACTATCTCCCTCTTTCTTTATCTCTTCGTAACTCTCTCTTTTCCTATCTCTACTCCTCATATTTCCTTCTCTCCATCTCTATTTCCATCACTCTCTGCCTCTTCTTCTAGCCCCCTCCCTCTCTTTCCTGCTTCCACAATCTCATTATGCATGTAGAGCCCTCTTTAATTCCATCTCTCTCTTTTTTGTTTCCCCGTCTCTCTCTTTCCTATCTGTCTTTTTTCGTCTCTTAAGCCAGCCATACCAGAATCAACCTTTTGATTTTGATTCCTTTGATTTTGATTCCTTTTGATTCCTGAACAATCGATCGCCGTGCATGTTCGTGACAAATGATCGTTGGGGAATCGCACACAGCCAACCTTAAACAATCGATACCGCTCCAAGGCAAAAACTAGAATGTGGGTTCCGACATGTCGGTTTTTCCCTGTTCAATTGCCACTAGTTTGTATGGGGCATGAGGGTCCCCATCCGAAGTATCATCCAGAGATCAATTCCCAAGATGGTGCTCATTGATTTCCCAAATGATAGTTGTGCGATCTTTCAGCGATTCTTGCGTAAGCACGTTGTCCTATCACAACTATCCTCGACCCCTGTTTAAGGCTATATTTACACAGGAACTTTACAGGCTGCGGTCAGTAAGCAGCATAACAAAAAGCAACTGGGTGCTTGGGGGTTCAGATAAAGCTCCTATGACAGGTACATCGGGCTAAACCCAAAAACTGCTTGGTGAACACCTTATGTCACATTCACCTGTTGTGCACAGATGTGGTGATTGGGTTGACATTAGGTGTTTACCGCCCGTGTAAATGAGCCCTTTCTAAACGAGCCCTTTCTATCACAAACTTCTTTCTATCACTGTTTCCATCTCCCCCTCTCTTTAAGCATTTTTCTATCACTCTCTTTTTTGGCTCTATCACTCTCCCTCTCTCTGCATCTTTCCTTACATCTCTCTCTCTATTTTCTTTTTTTCTACTTTTTCATTTTCTCTTTTCATTTCTTTCTTCCCTTCTCTCTCCTTCTCCCATTCTCTCTCCTACACTCTGTTTCTCTTCTGCTTACTTAGGACTTAGAACTCTAAATCTGTAAGAAGATTCTGGATAGTAAAACTGTCATGCTGGTCCCTTTCATCAAGAATTGAGCCTGAATCTGAGCTCTCTGCTGAATTATAATGCCCATCTATGGCTTTGGTTCAGCAGTTTTTGACTGCGATTTCCAACATGAGACAAAGACGTTCCTTTAAGTTGTATTCAGCTGTAAAGCCATTCCACTGAAATATTGTTTTTATTAGTACAATGAAAACAAAAATGGAGGCTGCTAGCAGAAAGTGGTGTTAATTAATACTTGCAGAAATTTTAGGGTGACAGTTCCTTGAACGCATGTTACAAAACTGAATTTATACCACACTGCAGAAAAGGTCACCCTCTGTTTTTATATGAGTAATGGGAGCTCAGAAGGGATACAGTTGTCACATTCTGCATAAGAAGTGGTAAAATGAAAAATGGAATTTCCTAACCAATCACAGGTTATGGTTTGGTAGTTAAACATTTTTTTTTCAGTTTGTTGTGTAAACAAACATTTAATAAATGCAGTGACTCCCAGAAATATTTCTTCAATTAAATGTCCATTTGCAATCATCTAATGATATCTTGCAAAGAGCTACTTTACTTTTGTGGGTTGTTTTAAATGTATATATTGCAGGTCTATCAGTAAGGTTTGATCAGGACCCCTGTAACAATTAAACAGTTAGCACCACATCCCATTAAAGAAGTCAAAAAATATATACCATTTCAAGTGGCTACCTTAAAAGTCCCTGGGGTTTGGCCACTCCCTGCTCTAATTGGCGATAGCCACTTGAGATGGTATATATTTTCTGATGTATATATTATAGGTTACCAATCCCTAGATGTGATTGATGTATTTGTTTTCATTTTTCCCTTTCATGGATCTAGCAACAGGTATTTTGTGGATGCACAGAAAATCTACTGTAAAAGGTATAACTAACCCACTATATCTATGCACTGGTAGGCAGTAATACATAGACTTTCTGCTCTTGGGTTTCATTTAACCTCCCTAGCGCACTGCTAAGGTCCAGATTTTTGTACCAAAAGTGCACCATAGACTTCAATGGTACATTTTTCTTTATGTTGTAGGCCTGTAACTTCCCAAAATATGTCCGTACAAGGGTCTGATAGACATCCTGAATATAATAATGTTTGAAACAAACAATTATGTAAAATTAAAATACATTTTTTAAATAAATTTAATGAAAAAATACAGAAATCAGGGCACAAAGCTATGCTGCTATGTACTAAATCCCGCCCAAATAAAGTCTCTGGTGCCCCAAATGTGCCCATTTGCAGTTAACCCTCTCTAACCTGGTGTGATGAATGTGGTAAAATCACACCAGGTTAGAGAGGGTTACTGCAAATGGGCACATCTGGGGCACCAGAGACTTTTTATTCTGGCGAGATTTAGTACATAGAAGCACATTGAAATCAGTTTTCTACATAGAAAACTGATTTCATGTACGGTATTTTTAAATTTCCCGCCGCCTCCCCGATGTGACGTCATCACGTCACTCGGAGGGGGGAGAGTAGACGGAGGAGCTGCCAGCCTGCCTGTGACATCGGGGACACCGGGACAGCACAGAACTGTGAGTATGCGCTCCCGGAGCCCCGATGTGTACTGGATGGCAGCATCTCGTCCAGTGCTATACTAGCTGTAGCAGCACTGGACGAGATGCTGCCGTCCTGACCGCTAGGGCGGTTAAGAAATAAAAGAAGAAAATTGTATTTTCCAAACTGCTTTTATTTCCTTATTTTTAAAACTACACATGTAAACAAATACAAAAACAAGAAGTTACTCCTACAATATATATACTTGAGTATGGCTTTGTTTCCATTGTACGCCGGGACCCGTACGCTAAGCGTATACGCTAGCAGGGGTCCCGACGTATCTCCGACGTATCTCACAGACCTTTGCCTGCCGGCGGAGACTCTGTCTTCATTGCGCTGAGCTCATACGCCGGTGTCAGGCTGAACGTAGTCGAGTACGTTCAGCCTTTACACCGGCGGATGTGTAAACAGACCATCCGCCGGCAGGCAAAGGTCTGTGAGATACGTCGGGACCCCTGCTAGCGTATACGCTTAGCGTACGGGTCCCGGCGTACAATGGAAACAAGCCCTATAGGCTGACCCAAATCTATATAAAACAATAATAATTATATATATATATATATATATATATATAAAAATATATTTTTTATTAAACACCAAAATATGCCCCTGGTCTTATTTTCAGGGGGTTGTCCTATTCTGATCACTCTGTGCCATTTACTGTCCCCTTTCATCACTCTGTGCCGATGCTCCCGACCGCCAGGGGAAAAAGCCCCCCCATACACCTTTAGATAACTCCATACAATTTCTTTTAGATCTACCATCAACTGTGTAGTAAAATGGCCTCCCTGACAGAATACATAGTGATCTGAAGGTTTAGAAAGGTCCTCGTATTACATGGGGTTTGGTTGTACAAAAATTGTATGGTAAGATTGTAAGGTGTATGGGAGCCTTAAGACTGATGGTTAGGTTGCAGCTGGGTTGTCTAACATGGATATAAGCAAAGTTAAATGACAAAAATGCATATAGCCTATTCCCTCCACCAAAACTCATACTGTCCTTTTTGTCATTGGATTCAGATTTATCAACAAATGTTGCACCGCTAGTTTTGAGTGGTTTGGTTAACCATTGACATTTGGACAAGAGACTCAATATGCCAATGTCAACTATATTGAAAACAGGGAGGAATGCATCAATGTCTTTGATATTATTTTTTTTAAATCAGAAATCAATAACACTTTCTGAAGGAATGAGGTTTGTTCGGACTTTAAACATTGAGCAGCAACGTGTTTACAGGTAGCACTGCCATTTTTGATGAGATAAAAAGACTGAAGTGGTACTATCTCCGATGAGAATGAAAGTGTAACTCACGCTTTTCTCTATGAAAGAACAGGATTCAGTGTTTACTTTACACAGTACATCAAAACTGTTTCTATAACATAAACACAGGATTATTCATGTTCATCTTCCGGCCCCTTAGGAGAACATCTTTTTTTGTTTGTATACAGAATTTTCTGAAGGTGCTGAAGTAGAACAGGAACTTCACAAAATCAATGTGTACAGTTTAGATGAGGAGATGGATGGGAGATTCAGTCGTAACTTTTAAATATGGCTCGGCGGTAAAGGCGATATATCCATCCTGTGAAGGATTGCTGGAACAAGAGGTCATGCCTGGAAGGATGAATGGTGAAAAGCTCTGGAGGGATGTTTGAAGATTTTGAAACAAGAATGTTGTAAGTTTTCAAACAGCAGCTGCAGAAAATATAATAAAATGCTTTTAAGAATAGTATGTTTGGAAATGTAAAGGGTCTGTTCACTGTTCTAAGATGCACTTGTGCCCAGGTTGTTAATAGTGATGGCCGAACTGTCCGCAAGGCGGACAGTTCGGCCGCGAACAAGCATGTTCGCCCTCCCTTTCGCCGGCGGACAGTACGGGTGTTCGACCCGCCCCGTTCGCCGGCGAGAAGAAGATCTATATTCTTCCTCCGGCAGGATCAGAACCTGCGAGATCGTGCCGGAGGAAGAATCTTTTCACTAGAAGACTGGGCATGAAGCCGGTCTTCTAGTGAAAAAAACGTCTCGGAGCAGGAAGTGACGTCAGTGATGTCACATCCGGCTTGCTTAACCAGGAACTATGCGTTCCAGGATGCGTACCAGGGACCGGATGTGACGTCACTGACGTCACATCCAATTTTTCCGATTCAAATTCCCCGCCTAGAGGCGGGGAATTTGAATGTGTCCGCGAACAGGCGGACGGCGGACTTCTTTAAAAGTCCGACCCGCCCGTTCGCGGACAGTCCAGGCCGATGTTTGGCCATCACTAGTTGTTAACATTAGGGGTTGACATTGGTACAAACCATTAAAAGATCACAACAAGACTCTAAAGTTAAGCCCATCATATACCTTACAATCACTCACTACAATTGTCATAAGATCTACTAACAACTATGTAGTGCAGGCATAGAGATGGTCGAATTTTTTCGACTTGCTAACTTTGTGAGCTGATTGCAAAGCCTCTGAAAATGGTATCATCACCAAAATTGCTGGAGATGAAGGGAAGGGTTTTAAAAAAAAAAAGTTTTGCTCTAGCTCATGTAGTTTTTGCATAAATTAAGTTCAAATTTAAAGTCAAAATTCAGATTTTCGAAATTTCTACTTGACTTTGAGCTTAATTTGTGCAAAAACTATTTGTGTTAGAGCCATACTTTTTTTAAGTATACCCCAACCCTTAATTACATCTCCAGCAAGTATGGTGATGATACCATGTTCAGGGGCTTTGCAATTAACTTGAAATCGTCAATTTAAAAAAAATAATAAATTCGACCATCTCTAGTACCGGGTCCGCCCTGATGAAATATATAGTGACTGGAAGGTATATACCACTGCTATGTAGTGCCGGGTCCGCGCTGATGGAATACATAGTGATTGGAAGGTATATACCACTGCTATGTAGTGCTGGGTCCGCCCTGATGGAATACATAGTGATTGGAAGGATTAGAAAGCTCCTCATATTACATGGTTTTGGTAGAACAAAAGTTGATTGTACAGAAATTGTATGGTAAGATTGTAAGATGTATGGGGGCCTTTAGTAAGCAAGATGCAACAATACAATATTTTTATTATATAGAATAATTATTGACATGCAATAGGAGAAAAGAAACACAGAAAACCTCAAGGTTTTAGTTTTTAACAGCTTAAAATATCTGATGTTTGTTTACATTAGAGAAGCTAAAGCAGGGTATAGACGTGGAGAAATGGCCATCTATCTGACCCATATAATCGGCGCCCACCACTGTTTTCAAGCAGGACAAATCAATCCCGCTCAAAAACAACTTTATCGGACATGACCGTAATAAAGGCCGATGTCCAAAGCTTTGCCTAGAGATTGCTGGTCTCAAAGCAAAGCTTCAGCTGAGCCGGGGAGAGAGCAGACCCATCTCTCCCCAGCCAGCCGATATCTGACAGCAGCGTGATAACGTCATCACGCTGCTACAGGGTTCATTGGACGGCTCGATTATCGAGCTGTCTGTACCCTGCTTTACACTATGTCAAGATTCTGCTCTCTACAGGGAGTGCAGAATTTTTAGGCAAATTAGTATATGGCTGTATCTATCAATGAACTTCTGAACTGTATGTACAAACTACAAACTATATGCAAATTCAGTTGGCCCCCCCTAGTTTGGATACAGGGGACAAAAGCCTCCTATGCAAAAACTGTGTTGGTGATAATGATTACCTGTTCTGTCTATTTCCATGTGTTAATGGCTACTCACATGGACGATATGTCTTTTAAAATACAGTGTTGAAATGAAATGAAATAAAATTGTGGTTTTTATAAATGGTATTTATCTCTTGACGGATGTGGAGCTAATACGCTCAGGTACCTTAAAAACCTCTCCAAAAACCCCCCATCTAAGGCTATTCGATAGAAAGCCTTTTGATTTGCGTTTACCCCTTTTCCCTTCTTTCGTTTGATATTAATGAGTTTTTTGGGTTCATTGAGAACATGGTTGTTGTTCAATAATAAAATTATTCCTCAAAAATACCACTTGCCTAATAATTCTGCACTCCCTGTATAGATAGATGGCACTGTGTAATGATTCATTTAATCAATTCCTAATATGAAAATGTAGTTGGAGACTACTAACATTTGTCCCTTCTCAAAATCATAGCCAATATTTTTTACCTACAGTATATGCAACCTGTACAAATAAAATATATACTATGTATATATAAATAAATACTCAATGATCTTGGTTCTTCCTGGTGGTGATGATGACACTAGGCGGAGAAGCAGATTCATCCTACGGTGTTTAGCTTGGATCTCTGCTATATGTGCTGAGAGTCTATAAGATTGCCCTCTGCCCTTTAAGGGTATGTCTCTACTGTGTTCTCGGATCCGTGGATCCGTCTGATCCACGTCACCTGTCTCGGGCACCGGCTGTTCTCATTTCCTTTTGCAGATCCACCAGCCGGAGGTTGAGGTACTGCAATACTTTAACCCCTGCATCGGCGGATCGGCTTAATGTCATGTGAACAGAGGAATCACCGAGCAGGTAATGCGTATGTGCTTCATCAGGAACCCCTCCAAGCACTGCGCTATACACAGGGGGTCCCGATGGATCACACTACGCAGTGGAGACATAGCCTAAATAAGCGACAGTGGATTTGTTATCCCTCAGAGTCAGGTGGGGAACAGGGGATATAGCAAGCATGTGGTACCTTTTAAAAAAAACTGTAAATGTCTTTAAAGTTTTATTATAATTTTCATGGTCAAAGCATGCGCCAATACTGCTGAGTGAACTCCCAGGTGGTAGGTCCGCATTAAGTGAATGTATTGTATGTTTACATTATTCATGTGTGTAAATGATTTGTGTGTGTGTGTGTGTGTGATTCAGGTAAAATTGCCATGCTGGCACTTTGAGATAAATAATTGGATTTTGGGTTTCAGTTCTGTCTCTAGAAGGTTCACCATCACTGCCATAGAGCCATGGTTTCCATGCACTGCACTGATGATAGCCAACAAGCCTGAAACAGCTGTATGCATTTTCTGGCAGTTCTTAGATGCTTTTGTTTTCTTAGGTCCTTTTATTTATTTCCAGCCTACACCACATATCCTGACTAAGGTTGGCTACATTAAACTCCTGAGCGTTATGCTAGTGGCGAATTACGAAGTAATACGACAAGTTTCTCAGCTCTCCCTCCTCCTACTCATCCCTTGTTTTATCAATGGCAACAGGGACGTGATAAATAAAGCTGGCGCTGCCTCCATAACATGGAGATCAAGGATGCCGTCCCTTACCATACAGGTGGACCCGCAAAAGATTGGTGGGTCCATCAAAACTCTACATCGCAGGCTCGCTGGGGATAGGTGCGTATAACTGATTGTTACTAGGGGTACGTTTGCAGGGTCAACTAATTTGGAATAAGCCCCCAGGAGATTAATGGAGAAAGAGGAGATATATAGCCATCTTTGGATATCGTCATTATCAGCCAGTGCACTGGGTAGTGTTAGATCAGTGGTGGCCAAGTGAGTTGACGCTTGTGGCCCTCAGCATCACTACAGTGCCACACATAACATTCTCAATCCT
The DNA here is from genome assembly GCA_036250615.1 of Ptychadena robeensis. NCBI lineage: Eukaryota > Metazoa > Chordata > Amphibia > Anura > Ptychadenidae > Ptychadena > Ptychadena robeensis. The sequence continues at coordinate 71,467,049 of CM070039.1, forward strand.
TACTGAGTGACCTGTATAAGCATTTTTTAAGGAAAGAATGACAGAGACATAGCTAGAAGATATACATATTCATATACATTGTTAAAGGTTATGTGCCTCATAGATATCATCAAAGCCTTTGATGATATCTATGCGGCACATAACCTTTGATTCAAAGGTTATATGCCCCTATATTCAGGTTATGTACCGCAATATATATTATACAATCGCCCCTTGTTCATTGGTGGATAGTGGTAGCATAGGCACTCTCCAGTCTGCGGATTCCCTGCCAACACTAGAGGAGAATGCCACCTGGGTCACTGATTGGCTTTTACATACGTCTTTCAAGTAAGGGGGTTTCGGGGGTCACAAGTGGAGGACCATAGGGGGCTGCAGAAGAATGCCTAAAGGGCCGCATGTGGCCCCTGGGCCGCAGGTTGGGCACCTGGGTGTTAGATGGTCACTGGGTGTTAGATGGTCACCCAAATGTCTCATATACGTTTTTTCCTGTTTTGCCCACAGTTCCACCTTAAATAGGCATTGCCGTAGCCACATGGCTATTCTGTCAACAAGTTTTGTACCATTATGGAACCTGCGGAAAACATTGGTCTTGATCTACAATATTTTCTTCCCCTCACATCTTTGGCTTCCCTCCACCAGACTCACAAGGGAATTTCATTTTCAGCAAAATCTTATCTGAAGCCGCGGCTCTCCGAGATGTCGTGTCAGCTTTATCTTAACAGGTCACTCCTTTCCAGATTTCCTGTTTCCAAATGAAATAAACCCTTCAAATATCGGCTGCGAAAAATACGTCTGAGAAGCAATTGGCAAGGATAAATAGATATGGATTTCTGGTAACCTTTCTTGAAAGAAGTGGCAGCCATTTCTGACTGCACCAGACTTGTCAGAACAGCTTCCAATCAGCCGTAATGACGGTAGCGGCATCCTCTTTGCGAGAGCGCGAGCCGTCAGTCATCCGACAAGTGGCTCATCTCCTCGTTTCAAGTCCAGCTTTAATCACAATTTTCCAGCAAGCTGCTGTCTTTAGGAGACATAATCATATGCCGGGTTTGTTATATCATTTTACAGTTGCTCTTTTTTTATTCTTCTCTCCCTTTGCCTGCTATCTAGACGTTGGCTAATTCCCAGCGGTAACACCAGATAAAACCGTAAAAAGCTTGATGCGTGTGTACCGCGCTTTTAGAACATAAATAGCTATTCAAATCTAATCAACAGAATGTGATTGTGCTTTGATGTAATGCAATGCGCAGAAGAGATACTGAAAGGCAGATTACGGGGATGCTAAATAAATACAAGTATTACTTGTGATAGTTGTAATCCTGACAATATTTCGTAGGAAGGACAGGAAGAGAAAACAAAATGGCTGAAATTATTAAACAGGGAGATATTTTGTACCAAACATGTGAAAGTCTTGATGTTAAAAGCTCTATCTATTTCCCTAAATTAAACTTCTTCCTTGCCAATGAAGAGCAACAATTTTCCTTAGTTCTTATCTTCATTCATCTTTCCTTATCTCCCCCCATTGCATCTACTGGGAGTAGAGGAATCCACATAGTGTAAAATTGGCTCATTTAGCAAACACAAGGGTTAACCTCCTTAGTGGTCACCCGGGGCATACCTTGGGGTAGATTTGTTTACCCATTACGGTAACCCCGAGCTACACATGGAGTAGCTTCCCTGTACCAGGCGAATCTGTACCGTCCTTTTGTGTCCGCATCCTCAAATCTTAATCCTGGTTCCACCTCCTCAAAAACAGTGATGATGCCAGGGAGGATGAGGGATCTTTGCCATTCACAATGGGTCCCCACATCCCCAGTGTCCTTGATGGGAGTGGGTGGGAAATATGAACAGATTAATTTGTGATCTGTTTATATTTCCTGTACAGCTTTTAAACAAAAATGGCCAATGAGCAGACCACTATGGAATTTAATTACCGTACTCTCCCAATATAGCATCTTGGTTCTTGATGATTGCCCTTGTGTCATTTAACTGAAGTCAAAGCTCCTGTTTTACTATTTGGATTTGGAATATTTTATCTGAACTACAATCTACCTTGATCGATGTCAGATTTGAACATAAATTATGACCGATGTTGGTACGATTTATCAAAATAATGTTGGTCGAACATAAACACACCAAAAGGTCTGCCACCGGATGTATAAGTGTGCTAATTATTTAAATCGAATTTAAAATCGGTTGGGCACAACAAAATTATATTTGATATACATTCAATGTATACTCAATTGATAGAAATTTTCCGACATGTCCGATCACTTTTAGATAATTTTTTTGGTCAATTGTTCATTGATCAAACCAAATGGACAGGCATTGATTTCCGTTCAACTTAAAAATCAGTTTAAATTGATTATAATTGATTGATAAACAAAAAAATCGTGTATAGGGGCCTTAAGTAAACTGCGCTGTTGGTTGTAGGCGGTGAATCTGTTAAAATGTTGAATGTGAATTTGCCAAAATCAACCAGGTATAGCAATTACTCAAGGAATTACTGCAGAAGAGTGAAGAGTAAATGATGAGTAGGAGGGACTAAAACAGATCTGTAAAGGAAACTTTGCAAGCAGCAGCAAAAGGTATAGAGCATAGGATAACTATAGACAGGGTTTGCTATGCATAACTTTTTAGTGAGCTACTCAAGTGAGAAACCAGTGTATTTTCAATAACCTATGTTCCAACTCTGTCATACATGGCTTGCACACAAGAAATGGAATGTTCACACAACTGGTAGGCTTGACTCCAGTATGTGTTAAAACCCTGCATTTGACAATGAACATGTGTACACATCCGTTGGTGTGATCCGTCAGCACTGCATTGACATAAACGCAATGTAATCCAACTCAAGTATGGGGGATGCACCCATAGAAAATGAAGTCAGTTTAAACGCAATTGTATGCTTTCTACAATTCACTGATCAATACATTCATGGTAAAAAACAAACACATAAAACACACACAAACGCATCACTTGACGTATCCCTGATGCATGCCTAACGTATCCCTAACGCATGGGTTGTGTTTATTAGATCCGTTAACGCAGAGCATTCTTAATAAATAGTGGAGCATAAGCCTAACAGAGAGGGGAGGAATCCTGCATCTCACCCTAACTCTAGACACCTGTTGGAGGTCTGCAACCATCCGCTTGGGCAAGATGAGGAAAATACTGCCCTGGTCCTAATGGAATCCCTTTTATTCCAAACGGATGGGGGTCGTAGTTCCCGGGCACTACAACGTGGACGGCTGACGGGCGAATCCATTAAGAGATGGGAGCACAGCGCTCTTAGGTAAAGTGGCAGACACACATGCTGGCAGGAGCTCCACACTGAACAGGGAGGAATCCAAAAACGGGGAATTTATAATCTCTGCCCAGTAGGAGGGGGTTATAAGTCTCCTGGCAGAATAGGAATGATACACTTAGAGAAAGACAAAAGAGAGAGGAAAATTAGCAATAATCTCATCCCCTGGCATCTGCTTAGAGAAATTTTCTTAAAGGTATATACAAACATTTACAGAGTTACCCTAATTGTCATGGCCAAACTATACGAATTACATATATGCGGCACTATATATATCGATGTGAAGAATCACTTTATTACAATACCAGTAAATGGTTTTTGGTACTCAACCCCATATGTAGCGTGGTTTTAATAAGTGGGCACTACACTCTGTACATTGTGTGATATGTGACTTACAGTGGGCACTGCACTCTGTACATTGTGTGATATGTGACTTACAGTGGGCACTGCACTCTCTACATTGTGTGATATGTGACTTACAGTGGGCACTGCACCCTGTACATTGTGTGATATGTCACATTCAGTGGGCACTGCACTCTGTACATTGTGTGATATGTGACTTACAGTGGGCACTGCACCCTGTACATTGTGTGATGTGTCACATTCAGTGGGCACTGCACTCTGTACATTGTGTGATATGTGACTTACAGTGGGCACTGCACTCTGTACATTGTGTGATATGTCACATCCAGTGGGCACTGCACTCTGTACATTGTGTGATATGTGACTAACAGTGGACACTGCACCCTGAACATTGTGTGATATGTCACATTCAGTGGGTACTGCACTCTGTACATTGTGTGATATGTGACATACTGTAAAATAGCGTGTTCGTTTAAGGAACCACCATTTATTTAAAGAACAGAAAATCGTTGCTTAAACAAGAGATTTGTTTATTATCTCAAAAAGAGATACATAGAAAAATCCTTACCCTAGCTAACTTAACAACACCTGATGGTCTTACATCGTGTGTGACAGCATGGTGGTGGTTCTTCTGTCCCCGACACACGTGCTCATCAGCATTTATAAACTCTCCTATTACATATAAGGTATCCTGTACAGGAATAGCTATGTCACACCCACATGCCCAATCTAGCTATACATCTAGTATGAGGTAAGGCCTTTATTTGATTGACACCCAACAGATGGTCTGTTACACAAGCTATTCCACTTGAGACAATGTAAATGTATCTATAGATTAAAGATCAATAATTCATACATTTCTATACCATGTGATACCTCATAAAAGACAGAAAATAATGATTTTTGAGTGAAGTAATTTCTTACACATACAGTGGGCACTGCACTCTGTAATACTGAATATTTTGTGAATATTAAAATGAATTGACTTTACAAATAATTTGTTTAAGTGGATTGTTTGAAAATCAGTTCCTTGTTAACTTAACGGCCCTAGCGGTCAGGATGGCAGCATCTTGTCCAGCGCTGCTACAGCTAGTATAGCACTGGACGAGATGGTGCCGTCCAGCACACATCGGGGCTCCGGGAGCGCATACTCACAGTTCTGTCCCGGTGTCCCCGATGTGACATGCTGACTGGCAGGATATCCTCTTCCCCCCCCCCCTCCGAGTGACGTGATGACGTCGCATCGGGGAGGCGGCGGGAAATTAAAAAGTACATTACATGAAATCAGTAGTCTATGTCTATGTAGAAAACTGATTTCAATGTGCTTCTATGTACTAAATATCGCCCAAATAAAAAGTCACTGGTTCCCCTAGATGTGCCCATTTGCAGTAACCCTCTCTTCTCTGGTGTTATTTTACCACATCCATCACACCAGGTTAGAGAGGGTTAACTGCAAATGGGCACATCTGGGGCACCAGAGACTTTATTTGGGCGAGATTTAGTACATAGCAGCAAAGCTTTGTGCCCTGATTTTTGAGTAATTTGGGGGAGGAGGGATCTGCAGGCGGCAAGATTTTCCACTTGCTCTGAATACAGCTTTCTAAGCAGAAAGCTGTATTCAATACAAGCACACCTAAACTCAAAAAAAATCACCCAAAAATTGTTATTACATTTTTACTTACCTTTAAACTGTCCAAATAGCTTAAAAGTGCTCAAAACCTAAAATATATTCATTTAGCAATCATGCTGATGTATGTGGGAGCCGCCATTTTAGATTCAGTATTTGATTCCAGGCTTGCATGAGTTGAGGCTGCAATATCTCCGGCGGCCACCGGGGGCGCCAGATACAATGTGTGTCAATGGACACAAAACGAAAGTAAAAAAAATAAAAAAAATAAATCAACGTAAATAGCAGCTGGAGATTGGCAAAACGCCGCAGCACTAAGGAGATGCTTACACAGAGGAGGAGTGGTGAGGAGACAACTGTACAGATATCTCCACACAGGTAACAATTTGCTATTTTTTATTTACATATTGCCCCAATAGTCAGGGGTGGGCTAGCCAGGGGGAAAAGTTTATCTGGTGGGTTTAGGTGCGCTTTAAAGTAAAATTCTCACCTAAATAAAGTTTCCAGTGCCCCCGATGTCCCCTTTTGAAATCGATCCTCTCTCTCTGCCGGTGTAATGGACCTGGTGACATTACATTGAAGGAGTAGAGGCGCACAAATTTAAAAGGGAATTGTACTGCATACAGTAATAACTATCAAATACAATTCAAAGTAAAAATAAACACAAAACACATTTCCAATTTAATAAAAAATATATTATAAACAAATATAAGTACATACCAGTTTTTAGAGCAGAAAACCAGAAAAAAAAGATTTAATAAGTTTTCACATCAATTGGATTAATGCAATGGATAAAATGAATGCAAAATCTAATTCAGCCAGTAGATGTCACTAGCAGCAGGACATTCACAGCACAAGTCATCTGCCTCACTGACTAGAAAGAGGGGGGGGGGGGGCAACAGCTGCCAAGTCTCTCCTCTGCTCTCCTCTCTGGCCCTTCCTGTGTCTGTGGGAGCTGCAGAGTGATTGCAGTTTCCTTGGACACGGAGAGAGGGGAAAATGCCAGTTCATCTATCCCTCTCTTCATTGCTTATGCCAGCAGGGCTCTGGGCTCTGTTGGCATATACAGTTCAGATGGGAGATCCGGACACCGGATGGTATTTCTCATCTGACAGCGCCCCAGCTAATCTCCTTGCCTGGAGAAGCCAAGACGCCACCACTCGGTCACGCATTAAGACCATAAGACACAGGCACATTTTTCCCCTGATTTCAGGGGTGAAAAGTGTGTCTTATGGTCTGAAAAATACGGTACTGTTTTCAAATCTAGTTTTAGAGTATTTTAGAGATTTAATCATTTAAATTACATTTTTAATAAATTTATCTATTTTTTTAAATGTTATTTCTTTTTTACATAATTGTGTGTTTCAAACATTATTATATTCAGGATGTCTACTAGACACTTGTACGGACATATTTTGGTAAGTTACAGGCCTACAACATAAAAATAATTCCAATAAAGTCTATAGTGCGCTTTTGGTACATAAATCTGGACCTCAGCAGAGCGCTAGGGAGGTTAAGTAACCAGTTGGGCGTGTTGAGATTTACATGCAGTCACCGAGTCAGGAGTGAGCCCGTGAGCTCCAGGGGGCTCCATATTTACCATCCTGCACTCTACCCAGTAGCACAAGAGATCTTGGGGTCACTGTGTTACACTTTCTCTTGGAAGTTACATGTCTTCCATGTCTGGAGCACTAAGAGGTAAAATCCGTCCTTCTAAAGTTACAATATCCCTGAATACAACAATGTGTACAAGAAGAATCTAGTAGAATGAATCATAATAGCATATTAATCCATTACAAAAAAAATAAAAAGCATTAAAATACATTAAACCATATTTTGAAATAGAAGTGGAACACACCTTTATATAAAAACCCCAGGGTAGTATTAGTAGTTCGATGGTCGATTTGAACCGTTGAAAGAAGTAACATTTTATTTTTTATGCCATAGAACTCGGTGGGTAAGCAGCAGATATACAATTATGCTTTTGTTGCATACAAAAGCTCCCTCCATGGACAGCTGTATTTTATTCTGTAAAGGATGTCTATTGACAATCTCAATCTCCCGTCAGTACATCTATGACGATGAAAGAAGAACAGGTCCGCAACGCAAGTCTTTGACCTTGAGAGTGAACATAACAAAGAGAATTTTGACTTACATCATGGGGGGAAAATAAGAGCAGCTTTCTGTGTGAACAATAAAGTATTATATATTTTATGAATCTGCCACTTTTTTTTTGGTCCCCAAAGTAATTACGGATTCTGCTCGTTGATGTCTCAAATGTTGGTAGCTTAGCATTGAGTGACATTTCCTTGGCCTCCCTATCCCAACAACAATGTAGGTCCTCCCTTTCACCTGCTACGAAAGTACAAAAGTTTTCTTCTGCAGAGCCGGCTTCATTTTTATTCAGCCGCTTAAGTAAAAAATAGCAGGTCTTTAAAATCAATAGCCACTTCTCTTCTGATACACAAAGTTAATCAGGGCAAACGACACGTTGTATTAACCTCTAATTGGAGAAGAGATTTGGGATGCAAGTTGAATTTAGTGTTGAAAAAGGAGAGGCCGGAGGGAAGTAAGTAAAGAAGTGACAGAGACTGAATTTCAAAAAACCAGAGCCCTTAGGGAATAATGTGAAGACAATGGAATATATGCGGCCAATCAGAGGACAGCTTAGGCCAACCTGATATGGCGATTTTTTCACATTTGCTCTTTAATTGGTTTGTTCTGTCTCTCAAACAAACAGACTAAAGCTGGCCATACATGGGCAGATATTTGCCAGATTGATCACAGTGGTGGATACTGGTACCAACACACAGTGTGATCGATGTTATTGAAAGTTGAATAAGTAAATATTGACTACATACAAACAGCATTTGTATTATTATTTGATGGTTATTTGGTGTGCGGTTTGTATGTTCCCTGGATCTATGCAGGGATCCTTGTATGGAAGAGAGGCAATAGACAATCTTTGGGGATCCTTGTAAAAATGTTGCTTTGCGCAAGGGGTATAGTCTTGTATCTGCCTACTCCTACAGTTTCCTGAAGCAGCCTGTAATAGCCTTCCCACAGCTCCTTTCTCTGAACAATCATTGTACAGCACTACAATTAGTCTTTTCTACTCTGTACTTTCTTTGCTACTAGTACCAATTTTGAAAGTAAAAAGTTGCTGACCTTTTATACCCACCCACTAATTACAAGAAAACAGATGAAAAGGGAAGATGCTGACCTAGTCATACAAAAGTCCCCATAAATGCATTGACCGTCAAACATCCAATTGCAGCGCAACAACGTCATCACTCACTGTGGGACAATTGTTTATCTAAAGTAATGTGACTGACGAGAGAAAAAACATGGTCAGATAGCCTTGACTTGTGGTGCGATCCTGGTCAATTGCTCCAGGTGGGTGAGTTTGTTTTGCTTATGGCAGTCGTCCTCTGATCTATGCGCACATGGGGGGGGGGGGGGGGGGGGGGGGCATTGCCATTATGTGTCAAATTGTGTGCATGTTATAAGGCTAAAACCACCAGGGTATGTAAACTTTTTTATCAGGGGCATTTGGGTAGTGTCTTTGGTACTTTCAAAATTGAAAGTACTCAAGGTACCCATGCACCGCTGTGCACGAAAACCCTTCATTGATCTATCCCACTTAAAGAAATGTCGATTGAACAGGCAACCCACTGTTGATAAATCCCTGTAATAATAAAAAGTATCATCTACCGTATATGCCGGCGTATAAGACGACTGGGCGTATAAGACGACCCCCCAAC
>CM070039.1:71490781-71522399 GCA_036250615.1 Ptychadena robeensis
TGGGGTTCGCCGGGTTCGCGAACTTTTGCGGAGGTTCGCGTTCGCCGTTCACGAACATCACATTCCAGGTTCGCGCCATCACTAATGGGGAGATTCAAATTTGAATCAGGAAACGCATACTTGGGGGAAAGGATACTTGGAACGCATAGTTCCTGGCTCCAATTGCCAGATGTGACGTCCCTGATGTCAATTCCGGCTTTCGTAGGCGACTTTTCACTAGAAGACCGTGTCCTCTACCCGGTCTCTAGTGAAACGATTCTTCCTCCAGCGGGATCTTACTGCTTCGGATCCTGCCAGAGAAAGAATAATTAGCTCCTTCTCACCGGCGAATGGGGCAGGTCGAACCCGTACTGCTCGCTGGGTAGAAGGAATGCGAACATTGCCTTGCGGCCATCACTACTTGCCTTTACTGGATTTAATGTGGACTTACAAATGTACAAACTTAGAATTGGTCTTAAAAACAACCAGGGAATTTATTTCCACTATGCATATTTTTTCACTTTGAATTTCCTGCTATTTTGTTTTAAAGACTTAAACTGATGGCTCTGTTGATCATTTGCCTAAGGCTCAGGAGTCTAGTACGCAGCCAGTTTGCATTGCAGCAAAAAAATAAATTAATATGTTCATTCATTTTTTACAAACCATGACTATCAATGAAAAGAAAGACTTCACAAACTATGGAGCATCTTAAATCACACAGTATGTACATTTGCTTTCAGGATGGCAATCTCTTACAGGAAAGATGAATTATTCGGAGTGCAAATTTGTTGTTCTTTGAAACCAAAATAAAACTTGACTAAAGTCTATGCCATTGAAGTAGTTCCTCCATCTGGTGTGCTCTCTGGCGTTCTCTTCTATTAAAGTAATTTGATGAACTCGGACCCACATAAATTGGCCTTTGCTAACAAGGAGATTTTAAAGCAAGTGACATAATATGTATAATATTTTTTTTCTTTTTTGTTAAAGTTACACCCTCCAGCTAAGCCCAGCCATTCATCTGAATCCCTGTAACATCAACTGCAGCAAATCGGGATTTAGAGACCATGAGCACATTAAAATGAAAAGCACGTACCCGGATAAAACAAAACTGTTTTTTTACAGATCCAGAGAAAAGAAGGAATGGCAACAGTTGATCGATAATTCAAGAAAAATATGTAATACCTGGAAAACAAATAATTCATTAGCAAAACATACTTGAGCAGCCTCTTCTCTCCTCCAGGCCCAGGGGATTCTGGGAGATGTACAGTTCTAATTAATTAGCCATGTTGCTTCAGAGATTTAGTTATATAGCGCGTAGCTGCGGTTCTTGAGTAAAAAGAGAAATTGCAAAAGTACTTATGTAATCTTTTTGAATTAGAATATAAGATAAAGAGGGTTAAGTAAAAAAAAATTATATATATATTCTTTCTTTTTCTACTGTTCCAATTAAATCACAGCGTGGTATAAAGCTTTTATTTGTCCTGAAGCTAGGAGGGAAGAAAATATACACGATTATGTTCAGAATAAGTTACAATCATTGTTTGTGCAGAGAGAACATATACTAAAGAGTTAGAGCAAAAAAAACACTAAAAAGATTCTAAAAACAATATATAAACGAAAGGGATTCATTATATGGAAAGAAGGTGTTTAATAGGTGCAGGTTATTCACTCAGAAGGTATACTCAAGAAAAGTAGATGAAGCAAAGGAATAAAACATTCAAGCATTTACATGGAAAGTCGTCTGGGGACATGTATTGTGTTTTCAATGGTCTGGTCACGCAACCATTAATTGAAAATGCAGATGAAGCATTTTGCCCTCTGCATTTTCCTTCTTTAACTTTCTTCTTTAATTAACTTTGTATTATATATTAAAATGAAGTGTGTATATTATCTGCATTATATTTAAATATATATTTATATATTTAAATATATATATATGACTGACGATACCATTTTAGGATTTTCATGGAGTTTACTGGCTATAGAAGAGGAGTAAAGGTTGAGCTCAGTATGAACCCTTAACCTGCCTGCCCCCCCCCCCCTCATATTTAGCTTCTCTCTAACCTCCCATAGAGGAACAACCATGACGGTTATGGTGAGAAGGAATTAAAGGAATTGATAAGCCTTCAACTCAAGCACTGCATACCTTCTTAAAACAGAAGGTATTTACATGGCCCAATCTATAACAAATCCCTAAAGTTAAGGGAAAAATCCACACTCCAGGACAGTGGGTGGAGCCATGAAAATCATTCCTTTATGCCCCATCAGCCAAATGCACATCCAGAACTGCTGGTGTACAATTCAAATATAGCCTTATGGTACAGAGCCACTAACACACTGTGAAAGTCTAACACTCATCCTGAAACGTTTTCCAACCTAACACTAACCCTGAAATTATTCTTACCATACTTACCTCTTTTACCTTAAATCTGACATTACACCTCCCCTTCCCCATCCTATAAGACAACACAATTGTACTTTGTGTAACCCAACACTACCCTCATACTAAGCCTCCCTGTACCCTAACACACTATAAAACCTCAATATAAAAAATCTCATCCTGATCCTTCTTACAATCTACTATTTGCAGAAATTTGGCATGGTTGATTTTTGATGAAGCCATTTTGACTTTTCCATGAAAAAAAATCAAAGATTGACCCAAGATTTCAACTAAAAGAAATTTGTATAACTATATTAAATATGTTAAAGTGTTGATCTTGAATATCGTCATCCCACATTTTTATCACAAATATTCCCTATAATTTGTGAAAAAAAATCGCGATTACAATATTCACGATCAAACTAGCACATGAAAACTTTGAAGTCGGAATTTTGCAGTTAAAAATTTTCAATATTTGCAAACCAGAATAATCAATATTTTAATTGAATTTAATTTACTACATTTCGACCATCTCTACCTACAACTAACCCTATAATAAATGTAAGATTAATCAGCACTTTTACCTTAAAAAAGTATATAATTATGATGGCTTTAAGGATTGGGAGAGGGTGTCATCTTAGATTTAACTCTTACTCTATGGTCAAACATTTTTCATGAAATTTCTACTATACGACTTTGGGACACTGCAAAGCCCTTGAACATGTTATCATCAGTAAAATTGCTGTAGATGTTGTTAGTATATATATAAATATGCCTTTGTAAAAAATATTATTTGACCACCATCTCAGACCATCTCATCTCCAACTTGCATAATCAATGAGCACAATGGAATTCTCTGGTAATTTCATTAACACATTCATTTACACTACAGACAAATTCAATTTACCATAGTCATACCAGCTGGGCACATTTACACATATAGTTGCTTACACATAGATTACACAGGAACCTGGCGCATTGCTAAGTGACTTACATATTCACACACCAATCACTCAGAAACTTCAAACACATGACACTATACATTAGCATACAACAAGACTTACTGACAGATAGAGACGGTTTCTTGGCATGTATTCTCTAATTTAGTTTATGTCACTTTAAAAGTCATTTCCTGCCAAACCAACTCTCTTTCATATATTGTAAATATCTGCCCAATCCTGGTTTAAACTGGAAATGTCCCTCCAATTTTAAGAGTATAAAAAAACCTCTGTGTATGTAAAATAAATCAGAGTTTTTGGGATGCTAGCTTGAGTGCTGTGTCTCATTACTCCTGGTCGGGGAGAGAAATATTCACGAGAGGGGGAATTTTAACCAAGGGGTCTGTAAGTCGGTGATGTGATCTCGGTTTTGGTGTCGGAAGTGAAATAGTTAACAGTTTGGTGTCAGAAAAAAATACCTTAACAGGTGTAGAGAAGGATATTTAGGAACATTACTAAAAGAAAAGCATTGCTCGAATATATGTCGTTTTTGCAACCAACATTTTTTATTGAATCCTTCCTTCTCTAACACTTTTGATAATGATACCTTTTCAGGGGCTTTGCAATTAACTCAAAAATAAACTAGTCAAAATTTCACCATCATCTCTCCTCTCTACCTAGCAACCCTCCCGTTTTGGTTAGGAAAGTCATTTTGCATGTGTCTTTTCCGACCAAATCTGGATTTCAATAACTCTTCCTCCTAAGTTCCCACCCTGCACATCATCTGCACAAGCGGATTGGGAAGTTAGTAATGCCCCATAGCTTTCAAGTAAGTCAGCTAGCAATTGGAGGCAGGGGATGATAAACTCCAGATGCTAGCAGTGATGTCAAAGGAGTAGCACTCCACCAAGACTCTTCTGCGATCCAAATACCAATACTTCCTGTAAGTTTTTGCTCAGACCATCCTCCCCTTATTGTGTATTGTTTTATTTATATAATTTCCAGATAGCCTGGTCACATGACTACCTTTGTTCTCTTTATATGTCTCCAACATCAATGAGTGCTGTGGTGACTTCCCTATAGGGGAGTGCCATTCAACCCAGAAGACTGACAATATTTTTTGTAAGAATAGAAATACAGTAAGTTCTGGATTTTTGGAGAGTATTGCAACTTAACCTGCCTGGGGGCCAATATTAATATTGCCTAGTGTTGGAATCTTCCTATCAGTTATCTATCAGTTATCCATTCTACAATGACTATTAGTAGATACTATAGCTATTCCCGTATATGAGTTTGTTCCTTTACCATTTTATTTTATAGCTAACTTTTCTGAGCTATAAAGAAACAAGCATTACCTGTCATAGTACAAGCTGCTGCCTAGCAATAATTTAGTAGTTGGACTATGACAATTCATCCTTTCGCTTCTTTTTTCTCAATTTTTTTTAAGATACAAAACAGCCTTCAGGGCCAATATTGTCACAGAGGTGCCTTGGTAATTGTAATGAATGCTTTACTGCTTGTCAATATGTTCCCTTGAGCATCTTACTATTCCCAAGGCCAGCTAAGCAACATTTTTAAGTTGGTGACTATTTATCCTTTCAGTGAATAAACTATTCATCTAGTTGCCAGTAAATCACAGAGATGGCTTTGTAAGCAAAGCCAGTCTGGTGATCTTAAATAATGTTCGTATTCAAACATACACTTAACCCCGCTTGGCTAGAGGAGCAACTGAAAGAGAAGAATGTTTGCAAATTTCACAATTGGTAATGGGGGCTTAATACCTCTTGAAGTCGGAGCATTGCTTTTTAAAGTATAAAAAATTTATACAAATGTTTTGAGATCCTTCAGTTAAATTGTATTGAAGCTGAACATATTCTTGAGATAATCATATGTTCAAGCAGTTTTCTAAATACACTTCACAGTTCAAGTCAATAATACTGTGATCCGTGACAGAGCCTCTATGGCCAGGTTAGCAAGGGTTTAAGCACGACTCATAAGACCCCATGGAAAAATGGTGATGGCCCTTTTCTAGCAATTCATAGAAAGGTTTAGAACAACAAATAAGCAACATGAGAACAAACCAAGAGTGCAAAATATACCATGAAGAAAAGTAGATGCACACCATGTGAAGCTTGTGGCTAAGGCCATGTTCACACAGGGCAGCATAGACGCATTGATGCCACCCAACCAGTGTCGCTGTTTGTCCACAATTTAGGGATAGCCTGCACACACACAGTCACAGCAGCATTGGTAGTAATGTGCCCTATTCATTTGAATAGCGAAACCATGACCGATGCTTTTGGGACACAGATTTCCCGCATCCTGCTAATATGTCCATTGAATTTATAGCCCCCCCCAGTGCAACACTCTGTTTATGCCACAGTGGACACTGTCCCATTCACTAGAATGAACAGGATCAACTGTGCAGTTTAAATATATCCCCAAAATATCCTAATTTCCATTGTAATTTATTATGTACTTACATCATGTCTGTAGCGGAGCGCTAGGGTGACATAGGCCTTCTCCGCTCGAATACCGAGGGGTATTGCAGAACCAGGTAACTAGCACAGGAAGCACAGCATACGTAGTACCCAAATCTATCCAGGAACATCCATCACTCTTCCCAATAACTGGACGACACTCAGTTTCAAGAGCAGAACTCCCGTTTAATGCCACATACCCGGCTTTTTATGCCATTCTCCCATGCAAGGGAGACACCTCTAGAAAGACGGTGCATTGTTCAATCACATAAATCAATCACCAGCCCGTACCTCCCTTCACCCTGAGACATAATCCAATCACCAGTCCAGGGAAACAGACAATGTACCTATTGTGTTCCTGCTGAACCAGACGCTCAGCAGGGGACTGATTGCTTTTGTCCTTTCCATCACTTTAAGGCAATTAACATGACATTGTCTAATCAACAGGTAAAATAGTTATGTTAGTCTTTGTGTTTATACAGACCCACTGTCCAGACCCCTGTATAGACTGAAGTGACCTAATATTGCAATAAAAATAATAGTTATGGACAGCCACCATTAAGCATTAGGGGTGATAGCTCAACACGATCTGCCTGGAGTGGATCAGCTTCATGAAGCACTTCCCACGGTTCTTCGATTGGCTCTGGTGTCTCAGTCTGGTAATGATGGGCTGCTGCTCGGGGTGGTGGTCCTGGCCGGGTCCATGACGTTCCGTCTCTGTGCTGCGGGCAGTCTCTCTTGTAGTGCCCCCCATTTCTGGCAATGGTGGCACTGTCTGGGGTTGGGTTGCTGGAACTGCTGTTGTTGTGAAGCTGGGGGTGGAAGCTGCCGAGATGGTGCTGCTGGGCCGGTGCGGTAGGTTGTCTCCACGATGGGTCTTTCTACTGTCCTGGCTAATACCGGTTTCTGTTGCCTGCGGGCATCCATATACTCATCGTCTTTCCTGGCTGCTTCGGGGAGGGACGTAGTATTGCGGTCCCTTACCCACTCTTTGATATCTGTTGCTAGCCCGTCATAGAATTGTTCCAGCAACAGCATCTGTAGTAGGTCCTCCATGGACCGTGCTTTGTGGGCGTTTACCCATCCAAAGGCTGCTCAGTGCAGGCGGCAGGCCCATTCCACATGAGAGTCCTTCTCTGTCTTTTTAAGCTCCCGGAAGCGCCTCCGGTACGCCTCTGGTGTCATGGCATATCGGGCAAGTATTACTTCCTTTACCCGGCTGTAGTTCCGGATGTCCTCGTCAGGAACCGTGTGGTACGCCTCCGCTGCTCTCCCTGACAGCTGACCTGCTAGGATGGGGACCCAATCTTCGGTGCTTATTTTATGTAGGGTGAACAGTCTCTCAAAATCCTGGAGGAATGCGTCTATATCCTCCTCTGCCTCTACATAGGTTTTAAAAGCCTGGTAAGGTATGTTGGGCTTACCCTCCTGGATCACTGTCTGACCTCTCTCTGGGGTTTGCTGGTTCCTCTCTGGGTCTCAGGACAAACTCCTGAACTTCTGTCATGGTTCGGGAGATGATATTCATTGGTGGGTTTTCTCCATAGAACGCCAGCCTGAATTGTAGCTCCCTTTGGAACTCCGACTGTTCCTGTTCATTAGCCGAACCAGTCCGTTCAGGAACCGCACTGCCCTCCATTCCGTATTCTGCTCTCACTTCTGCAATCAGAACAGCCTTTCTCTTGTTGCTGGCCCGAATCCCCCTTGCTTCCAGGAGATACTTTAAAGTGGACCGATTCAGTGAAGCATAATCGATCTCCATCCACAGTCCATTGGTACCGCTGCCTTCCCTGTTACTTGTTCCCTTGTGGGTTCTGGATCCCGATGCTGCCAACCAAATGTAGTGCAGTGCTGGGGTGACATAGGCCTTCTCCGCTCGAATACCGAGGGGTACTGCAGAACCAGGTAACTAGCACAGGAAGTACAGCATATGTAGTACCCAAATCTATCCAGGAACATCCATCACTCTTCCCAATAACTGGACGACACTCAGTTTCAGGAGCAGAACTCCCGTTTAATGCCACATACCCGGCTTTTTATCCCATGTTCCCATGCAAGGGAGACACCTCTAGAAAGACGATGCATTGTTCAATCACATAAATCAATCACCAGCCCGTACCTCCCCTCGCCCTGAGACATAATCCAATCACCAGTCCAGGGAAACAGACAATGTACCTATTATGTTCCTGCTGAACCAGACGCTCAGCAGGGGACTGATTGCTTTTGTCCTTTCCATCACTTTAAGGCAATTAACATGACATTGTCTAATCAACAGGTAAAATAGTTATGTTAGTCTTTGTGTTTATACAGACTCACTGTCCAGACCCCTGTATGGACTGAAGTGACCTAATATTGCAATAAAAATAATAGAAATGGACAGCCACCATTAAGAATTAGGGGTGATAGCTCAACGCGATCCGCTACAATGTCTCTGCTCTAGGTGTTGGAAAACCCACTAAAGCACCTGATGGTAGAAGCATGATGGTTGTAAGGGACCATGCTTAAATCTATCTTAATAACGGCTGTAAAAATTGGGAAGAGGGAGGTAGGAAAAACCTAGAGTGATCTGCAGTAAAATGTATAGAGGTGGGTGATTTGACCAAAGGTCTAAGTGAAAGGGGGAATAGGGTTCGATTTATAGTTTGATGTATAGAGGTGGGGTGGTCTGTCCTAAAGTCTGATTGTAAAGTGGGACAGGGTCTCATCTTGAGTATAATATTTAGAGGTTTGGTGGTCTGAAATAAGGGTTTGTTTTGGAGTATAAGTGTATGGAGATGAGGTGGTCTGTCCTAAAGTCTGAGTGTAAAAAGGAAAATGGTCTGCTAGAGTATGAATATATGGAGGAGGGGTGATCTGACCGGAGGTCTTAATGTAAAGGGGGACAGGAGTGGTCTGACCTACGGTCTGAACATAAAAGGTTTTGATATGGAGTATGAGTGTATGTGGAGTAGTCTGAAAAGACATTTAACCTCCCTAGCGCTCTTGTGAGGTCCAGATTTCTGTACCAAAACCGTACCATAGATTTAAATGGAATTTTCTTTATGTTGTAGGCCTGTAACTTCCCAAAATATGTCCGTACAAGGGTCTAGTAGACATCCTGAATGTAATAATGTTTGAAACACACAATTATGTAAAAAAAATTACATTAAAAAAATAATAAAAGGTATCATTTGAATGATAAAATTACTACAATACTTATTTTGTAAAGATTTCAAAAAAGTATGTATTTATATTTGGTTTTTGTTTATAATAAAAAAATTATTGAATTGAAAATTGTTTTTCTTACTTTGAATTGTATTGGATGTGATTATGACTGTATCCAGTACAATTCCCTTTGGCACCCTCTCTCCCCTGATGTGATGGACCTGGTGACATCACACCAGGGTAAAGAGGGTTAACTCCAAAGGGGCACATCTGGGTAATCACACTGAAAATAGTTTTCTCCATAGACTTTTAAATCTACCGCCGCTGCAACAATCACATCACATCACTCTTGGGGGTGGGGGTGTATGGGGGGATTGGATTAGGCTTCCTTGCAGAAGCCATTTCAGAAGATCGGAGCCACCGGGATAGTGCAAACCGGGGAGTTTACGCTGCCGGGGCTCCGATTTCCACTTGGCGGCCCCATCTGATCCAGTGCAGTACTGACAGGACAGTGCTGGACGAGATAGTGCTGTCAGGAACAGCAAGGGGGTTAAAGATGGGACTGATTGTTCCAGAATTGCTGTCACGTTAAGGTGTAAAAAGTCCTTAAGTGGTATTGTGGGCCCTATATACTCCTACAAATATAAAAGAGCACCTCTAGCTGTCTGCATTTTATATCTGTTAACAACTTTTTAGTTGTCCTTAAAGAGTAATTTTTCAGTTCAGTACATGTCACCAATGATAGTGCATACTACGGCTGCTTATCACTTAGTTATTCATCTAAATCTTTGAACCAACAAAGCTTTTACGAAATGTGTTAAAAGACTTTAGAACTGACAGTCTTCCCAATCCTTTGAGTACAGGAGGCAATGAATTCCCATTTCAATCACATCCAAAACATCCTACTTATCTGACCCTATAGACCTGCCCTACTTTGGACTCTGTGGTTTGCCTTGTGGCTAATTGCGGCTTGCTGTAGTCCATGTCCAACCTTTTAGAGTCTGCCTATGAGAAATGATGTTCCTTAGAAGGTAGCAGGGTTTTTCGGTTCTGCTTCCGACAATAATTAGGCCTATTATATTCTCTTCTGCTATGAATATTGCTGCCAGGTACAATGAAAATTGGACATTAATTGCCGTTTATTTCTGATTTCCCTGCCAGGTTTTCATTTGGACGTTTAATTCATGAGGAATGATGGCACCTAGTCCCAGGGAAAGCTGCTGAGCTCTTATTTCAAGAGCTTACAAAGAGACACAATTTATGGTTCTGGAATATTAATAAATGATTACAACTAACATATTTGATCATAGTCAGATATGACAATGAGCAAGAAATTATCAAAAAAAAGAATATATCTTCAAATAATTCTCTGAATGAATCACTTTGAGCCATATGAATAAAAAAACTCACACAAACAAAACATGAAGAATAATGTAGAAATCATGATACTTTTTATTTGCTATCCAAAATATGGTTATGGACAACTATGGACGTAACAGAGGCCTATCCTGTCTCAAAAAGTAGAGAAAAAGAAAAAATGTTGCAGGGAATGTTATCAAGTCTGTAGAAAACAACAATTAACCCAAAGATAGACTATAAAATAATGACCACCCAATAATTTCAAGTATATCTGTATGTGCAGTGTGCATTTAAGTCAGAAGTACTTTCATAGACTCGTCAATTCCCTGCACACATGTATTGCCGATACCTAACATTTAATTGTAGCAATGATATAACCCTGAGGGGCTTATTATTGCCCACCCCAACACTGGGCAACACTATCTCTGGTGCTGGATCAATGTTTGTGCACATCAGAAATTCACCAGCAAAAGACCAGATAGAAAATGTAGGTATTTTCATGATTTAAGAAAATATGGGTTGAAGTTGTTGGGCTAAGGGAATTTGAGGAATGGGTATTTTCACAACATATATTCAAGATTTTGGTAGGACAATAGGGGCCAATTGTAATCCTTATATTAGCATTTGCTGAACACTCACTCTATAGAGCTTCCTTGGTCTCTACAGTCCCCTCCCCCCTCTCACTTGCAGTTGTGCTCAGCTCAGGCATGTTAATGAAGGGGAGGGCACTCCTCTGTGTGTGTGTATATATATATATATATAGAGAGAGAGACTCACTGCACCCCGCCCCCCTATGGTTGAAGAAGAGCCTCCGCTCGAAACGCATGCATTGTTCCTGTTGAGCCCTCCAGCATCTGTAAGCAGGAAGTAATCTCATCCCTAACCAGGAAGTGAGGTCATCCTGGAAAGCACATGGCCCTCAGAGATCAATCCTTGTAAACCTCCTTTAATGTGAGCATCTTGTCTGTTGTTTAATTTTATTCCATTCCATATTATTTAACCATTTACAGTACCCTTCTTTGTTGTACTAGGTTGTGCTCCTCTTTCCTATTTGCCAATTGTAACCTATCAGATAGTCCATATCCAGATTAAGTAAAATTAAGAGATGTAGCTACATAGAACTGTGTGTGTGTTTTTTTTTATCTTCTACGAAAATACCATCCCCCTTGTATCTTGTCAGATAACCTATCATATTCATCCTCTAACAAGCTATATATTTATCTTGGCTCTTCAATCCCCATCCATTAAAGTAAAAGTGTCAGGGTGAAAATAACCGTATTACTGTCATCACTGTAATGGAGGAACACGTGTTGATATATTTAGAATATACATGTCCGTCTTCAGAAGAACGTGGTCAGAATGTGCATTTGGTATGTTTACAGCCCTGTAATAGTCTATAATGTCTTGTTAAGGTTCTTCACTTCCTGTGATCAGCTGAGATGTATATAGATTGCTTTTAGCGTAACAATTTATTTACAAAATAGTTTTTTCCCCACTGGCAAGAAAGATGAAAGCATCATTGCCTTTTTATAAAGGCTAATACACATTTCAGCAGCAAATGATCATGCCACCTCCTGCGCGAACAGACTCATTTTCCTGGGAAAGGTAAACAGCATAACTAAATTATTTGAAAGGTTTTTAACGGGAAAAACTCCACCTACAAAGGACGCAAAGCAAGCAAGGAACATACATTTAGTTCTTAAAGCATAACCCCTTATTGTATGACATTTTGCTTGAAACAGTTGTGGTGACTTTCTAATAAAATACTTTGTTCAACTTTTTGTTTTGTCCAAACTTTTGTATCTCAATGCTTCTGGTCTCTGCCATCTGTTTGTAGACACTTTTTGTTGTTCTATGGACACAAGCCAGTATTGGCTACATGTTTTTATTCAGGAATGTTTCTTTATGGTAATTGTGGACCATATCTCCTCAAACAACTAGTCTTAACAGTAATTGTTATTTTCACAATAAACATCATATACTATGAATTCGGTAACATCACCAAAATTTGCGGAGATATAGAAAAGGGTTCTAAGAATATATTTAAAAAAAAAAGTATTGAAATTTTTAAAAAAATTTCTATATTCCTTCCCTACATCTCCAATCATTTCGATGATGATACCATGTCTAGGAAGTTTGTAATTAACTCAGCCATTAGACCTCTAATTAAGATTAAAGCGATGGATGGGATTGATAGTTGGGTTTGGACAAGCAGCATACAAAGTGGTCCAAAGAACAAGAACCAGTGAACCCATGGATCATTTTCCGGCGCATAAGATGACATTTGAACACAAGACATATATTCAAAAGTTGGAGGTCGTCTTTTACGCCGGGTGTCGCCATCGGGGCGGGGTTGGGGGGGGGGGGGAGCAGGGGCCTCTTTCATTCCAAAAACTCACAGAGGATAAGGTGAGTATCTTCAAACAGTCACAGTATCAGGGAGACACGAGGGAATGAATAAGAGAAGAAAGAAGAGGAACTTAAAGGGGAAAAGAGGATGAGGAGGAAGAAAGAAGGAGAGGAGAAAAAGAAAGAAAAAAAAAGAAGAGAGGAAGGAGAAAAAAAAAAGAGAGAAACCCCTACACAATACAATACTCTCCACGGATAATCAAGGTCAAAGAAGTGGTGTGTGTTCCTGGAGGTTGCTACCACCAGGGGTGAAAAATGTGCGTAGGATAGTGGCATTTAACCAGCAACCCTCTCTGGTTGGATGTAAATGTGATGTCCCTATGTGAACATGAAATAGGTGTGGAGGTGACCCAATTAGTGCTATACAGTGGGTACAGAAAGTATTCAGACCCCCTTAAATATTTCCTTATGAATGTACACAAAGCACTCCATGTTGACAGAAAAACACAGAATTGTAGACATTTTTGCAGAACCCTTTTGATCTTATACAGCCATGAGACTTTTTGGGAAAGAAGAAACACGTTTGTCACACCTGAGTTTGGGGATCCTCTGCCATTCCTCCTTGCAGATCCTCTCCCGTTCTGTTAGGTTGGATGGTAAACGTTGGTGGACAGCTATTTTTAGGTCTCTCCAGAAATGCTCAATTGGGTTTAAGTCAGGGCTCTGGCTGGGCCATTCAAGAATAGTCACGGAGTTGTTGTGAAGCCACTCCTTTGTTATTTTAGCTGTGTGCTTAGGGTCATTGTCTTGTTGGAAGGTAAACCTTTGGCCCAGTCTGTACTTGACTGCATTAATTTTTCCCTTGGTTGCAGCCAGTCATCCTCTCCCTGCAGCTGAAAAACACCCACAGCATGATGCTGCCACCACCATGCACCACGGTTGGGACTGTATTGGACAGGTGATAAGCAGTGCCTGGTTTTCTCCACACATACTGCTTAGAATTAAGGACAAAAAGTTCTATCTTGATCTCAGACCAGAAAATCTCATTTCTCACCATCTTGGAGTCCTTTAGGTGTTCATTAGCAAACTCCATAGGGGCTTTCATGTGTCTTGAACTGAGGAGAGGCTTCCTTCGGGTCACTCTGCCATACATCCCCGACTGGTGGAGGGCTGCAGTGATGGTTGACTTTCTACAACTTTCTCCCATCTCCCGACTGCATCTCTGGAGCTCAGCTACAGTGATCTTTGTGTTCTTATTTACCTCCCAACAAGGCTCTTCTTTGTCCAGACAGCATGCTCTAGGAAGGGTTCTGGTCATCTCAAACATCTTCCATTTAAGGATTATGGAGGCCACTGTCCTCTTAGGAACCTTAAGTGCCGCAGAAATTTTTGTAACCTTGGTCTGATCTGTGCCTTGCCACAATTCTGTCTCTGAGCTCTTCAGGCAGTTCCTTTGACCCCATGATTCTCATTTGCTCTGACATGCACTGTGAGCTGTATGGTCTTATAAAGACAGGTGTGTGGCTTTTCTAATCAAGTCCAAAAAGTATAATCAAACACAGCTGGACTCAAATGAAGGTGTAGAACCATCTCAAGGATGAGTTAATATATGAGTGTCACAGCAAAGGGTCTGAATACTAAGGATCATGTGATATTTCAGTTTTTCTTTTTTAATAAATCTGCAAGAATGTCTACAATTCTGTGTTTTTCTGTCAGTATGGGGTGCTGTGTATACATTAATGAGGTAAAATAGAACTTGAAAGATTTTAGAAAATATCTGCAATATAACAAAGCGTGAAACAACGAAGGGGGTCTGAATACTATCCGTACCCACTTCCCATGTGTGTTAATGCGTGTGTCAGTCTCTATATATTTTTAAGTTAGTTGTGTTACCCATGTGGTGTACTATCATAGATAGTATCTTTATGTTATACAATTGCAGAGTATCTTGCAAGGAACAAAAATATACAAAATACCTAAAAGACAGAAAACTTATATAAGCACCACTTTAAAGGACATTTGAATGTATTCCTCTACTGTGTTGGCTTTAGTTACACTTTGAGGGTCTGGTGCTTTTAAAAATACAAGGCTGCTCCATAGTGGACCAGTAACTCAAAAAGGGAAATATATTTGCTGAATTATTTACCATACGCTCTATCATGTAAATAGATGCGAATAGCAAAGTAGAACATTTTCAAGTGAGCCATCTGCAACGTATAAAGAAAAAAAAAAGGTATGAGAAAAAAAATGCATATCAGAGGTTATCTTCAGGGAATACACGTTTCAAAGCAATCAGTACCTCCAAAGATATACGAAGCTGAGGTGATATGCTAATATCAGGTTTTCCAGCAAAAAGTAGCCCCACCTTTCCAACCGGCTTTTTATTACAAAGTATCTCCAGGCTTAAAGAATGTGTAAACCCAATTCACAATGTCTCCAAAACTAATATATTTTTTTTTCCAGTTTACATTTATTCTTAAACACAAAAATTAATTAACACAAATTTTACACACATTTGAAATCTAGTCATATAATCACATTCTGGAATATCATAATTTTCCAAACCCT
This sequence comes from Ptychadena robeensis, assembly GCA_036250615.1. Lineage (NCBI taxonomy): Eukaryota > Metazoa > Chordata > Amphibia > Anura > Ptychadenidae > Ptychadena > Ptychadena robeensis. Next base: position 71,505,979 of record CM070039.1, read on the forward strand.
GAACTGGTGCGAGGTCCCTTGGTGTCCACTCCCAACTTGTTTTGGGTCTCCCATTCTTAGTTACAAATGGCAGTGATGCTGCTAAATATGAGGCAGTGGCTTAGTACATACTTGTCAAGTATCCCATTTTAGCTAAGAAACTACTTCCCTCGTTCACCCCTTTCCCATCTCAATCCCATATTAGTAGTTTTTCCTTAAATCACCCCTTAACTCTGTCAGTAGGCTCAGTTGTACCCTACAAATTAGCCTACTGACAGAGTTCATGGGGAACTAATCCAGGGAGGATGGGGAACTAAAGAAGAAAGGGTAGGGTGGGGGCCTAGGAGGTTTAGAAAGGGGAGCGTTACCCTCCCCGCTTGTCTGGGCAATGTGCAGGGTAGGAAGTTAGAAGGCATAGGGTGGCAAGGTGATGTGGGGAGCGTCACCGCTGGCTTTTGAAACATGGCTTGCACGCCACCCTTGGCATCACTTTTGCTCAGTTTTCCCTTATTTAGAAAAGAAAAACTTGATGGGTATGTATTTGTTATCCTAAACTAGTTCATTGTCATTGGAAGTATATGCAGGAAAAATAAATTGCATTACAGAAGTCTGGTATCAAACATGCAGAAAAAGATTTAGTTTTACATACGCAGAAACCATATATAAGGGAAATGGAAGATCTGTAACATTCATTACAAAAAAAAACCATGATCAGTATAAAGCGACTTGGACCATCTGGGACCTATTTTGCTTTTCAGCTGAAGGTGCAACGATTCTGAATGGTCAACCCCAAGACACTACCTCCTGACACCTCCCCCTCCTTTTTCCTTATCTTTCTTTCCTCTTTTTCTTTTCACCTGTGCACTCCTACTTTCTCTCTTCCTTCTCGACTTCTATTTAGTTTGTTCTCTCATACGAGGACATAAGTAGTGATGAGCTTCTAGGCAATATTCGAATTCGTGTAATTTCGCGAATATCCGCCATAATATTCAATTCCATATTCGTAATTTTGAATATCCGCACTTGTGGACATGAATTGCGATCTACAAATCGCAATTGCGATCACATATGCGCAATGCATGCAAGTCAATGGAGCTCGGATATTCGACAGGGAGAATATCCGTCAAAAATCGCAATCGCGGCGGATATCCGATGGTATATTCGCGAGTATTCGCAAAACGGCGAAATAGCGATATTCGAGCTAAATATTAGAAAATCGAATGTTCGAGCTCAACACTAGACATAAGTTATATATTTTTATTTGTTTAAGGTTTAGGTTTGGAATGAAACCCATAGACTTAATTTTCCTTGATGACTGAGAGCATCTGCTCTTTTGAACACACAAAGCAGTAAGATCTACTGTTACGTTTACCGTCCTTGGGTCTGTTCCTGTGTTTCATTTTACCTTTTTGGTTTAATTTAGACTTAATATCTGAGATAATAAATATGAGTAGCTGATGCGTATAGTGGTAAACTCAAACCATCACTGTCAGGACATAATATGTATCTAACTTTCACTCATATATAGTGATGAGCGGCATAGGCAACATTCGTATTCGCGGCATGCCGCGAATTTTATGGAAAACATTCGGAAAATATTCGCATTCGGCAATATTCGGGTTTTTTTTTGTTATTGCAAATATCGGCAGTTTATTGCGAATTTCGCGCGCGCAATATATGTTTAACATGGTGCGAATTTTTATGCGAATTTTAAAAGTGACGATTTTCGCAATATTCGCATCACCCCAATATTCATTTAAAAATCTGTTGATGGTGTTGCTAAGCTCTTGTTGCAGCCTTCCCATTCGTCCACTCACATTGAGAGGGAAGTGTAATGGATAAAAAATACAGAATATCCGGAATTGCGAATATTCGGCAATATATTCACCATCTTCGCGAATTTCCGAATTGACGATATTCGCGATTAATATTCGGAATCCGAATATTCGCGATCATCACTACTCATATAATAGAAAGAAAACATGAATGAGTATTTTGTATCAGCAGATGTTTTTTGTACTTTTGTACATTGTTCTTACATATTGCTTGTATTAAAATCTTTTTTGAAAAACAAAAACGTGAAAAAAAGGAACCATAAACAGTAAAAAGAAAACTATATTCAGCACCCCCAACCAGTACCCACATAACCTCTGCTCTCCCTTGTCATTGCTATAGTTTCATCGGTTATTACATTTTGTATTCAAGAGCAGTACAACTAAACAATTACCACCCCTTGCATAGCCTGCCGAGTTGTGTTCCAAATGTTAATAAAAGTTACAGCCTGTGCTACTGAACAGCACGTGTTGGGCAATAAATTTATGTACATTGGATAGAAAGACAAAATTTGATTTAAAGGTTTATCTCACACAAATGACTGAAGATATTATGAGATTATACAGACCTGTGTTATTTGGATTTTCCAACACAAACAGAATTTGGAAATGGGAGTTCTTGTTTTAATGGAAAGGGGGGGGGGGGGGTTGTACTTTTAAAGTACTACAGCTTTATATAGAACAATCATAGGTCATATCATATAACCAGGGGTGCACATAACTTATTAGGTGAGCTCCTCAGATGAGTACCAGGAGATAATGATTGGTACTCACCACATCTACCTCACGGTCTCCCTCACTATCCTCTGCGTCAGATCCCTACATGGTAGATTCGGCTGCAGATGGACCTCCCTGTTCCTGATTGATCCTCCAATTACCTGTCTCCATCCACAGGTCACCAGCTGGCTTTGGGTCAAATATAACTCTCCCAGTATAACACCATTTGAACCTCCACATCTCACTATATATCTCAGTAGTGCAACTTTTTTCTTGTCAGATTTTACCCTACATGTGCCTACTCTGACTTTCGTTCCCCAGATCTCCAACACTCTTATAAGTCCAATAATTTTTTGAATTAGTAATTTACATTCCCAATTTTACACCCCTAACTGCAAACTGTTGTAGTTATAAAAGCTTCCCTGCGGTTTTCCAAGTGACATAAATTGTATATGTTCAACAATAAAAATTGCCAAAGAATTTTGCCAATAAAAACCCCTTTTACAGTAGTGTTTAAATGATAGTAATGTTGAGTGGAGGTGTAATCTCAACTCAAGCTGCAATATCAGCTTCAGCCACCGGATGTCACTACAGAGCACTTGCCATCAGAGCACACAGCAACACAGGCTCCTCACACAGCAGGAAGGAGGGGGGTGGAAGCTCTGTGAATCTGTCCCCTGTCTTTGCAGTCCACAGAGGCACTTAGAAAGGACAACAAAGGTACGCAGAGCGAGTTTTTAGACCAATGTGCATACCAGCGTACTGCCTATGTGCACCCCTGCATATAACCTTAACATATTTAATTGATAATGCTATTAAATTGAATTTTCTTCCTGTAAGACCAAAAGATTCAGATTATTGTAGCACAGAAGCTGTTCAATCATTTGAATGGGCTCAGTTTTGATAACTTGTACCCATAAAACTGTCAACAATACAATAAGAGAACACAAAACATAAAAAAATCAAAACAAAAACATCTACATGTAAATGCACTAAAATGGTGGACTTTCTTATATATACAGATATCCAATATCTTTGAATATCTACTGCTTACAAATAATATCATCCCATGGATAACTATAACAAGATATGTTTGTACTTTTTATGCTATCTACAGGAAAAAAAAGTGAAGAGAAATCTCTCCAATGGTATGCAGATGGAAAAAATAACAGGTCATGTGTGCATTATGTAGAGAAGGAGGCCCCTAGCTCCCTCTCTCTCCCTTATGAAATGAATGTTTAATTGGTCTTCAAAATTATCATCATTTTCAATAGGAATAGATGATAGGGCAAAGTTTGAAGGTTATAACGTATGTCCATTGCCCCTACATTTTGAAGAAAAAAATACCAATGTTGTAGGCAATATGTCAGCAACTAGTGTAGAACGCGAATATTCGCAATTTGAATATATTCAACAAATATTATGTATTCGATCATTTGCAATATTTAGCAAATGTGCGGCCGGATATTTGCAATGACGAATATTCAATATAATATCACTGTGATTGGTTACCCGCATACATTGCCCATATCTGTGCACAATCCGATGCGCAGTACATGCAAGTCTATGTGATACCACTGTGCAAATGTGTTCACATGCGTATGCGCAATTTAAGGCCATAGCAATCTTGGGACAGGACAGTGGGAAGAACAAAATTCCAATTTTAAAGGCAATGTGCCAGCAACACCTGGTAATCTAGTGACAGGACACTGTGAACAACAAAATACCCATTTTATAGGCAATGTGCCAGCAAAAAGTGGCAATCTTGGAACAGGCCACTGGGAAGAACAAAATACCCAATTTGTAGGTAATGTGCCAATAACAAGTGGCAATCTTGGTATAAGACACTGGGAAGAACAAAATACCAATTTTAGAGGTAATGTGCCAATAACAAGTGTCAATCTACACCCTTTACTAGCAGTGTGTATAGAAAGTATATAGAAAAAGACCACAATGTGTGTGGTCATTAATTGATCTCTTGTTATTCAGAAGTAAATTGATTCTTTCTGATGGTCTTGCATAACATCTGTATTCATCTGCCCTCTTCTTTTTTTTATGATATAGCCTTTTCTTAAAAGAGCAATTCAGATAGTATTGGTGAGGTATGCCTTTTCTTCTCAAGTCAACAGAATTGCCAGCGTCTTTGCAGACAGATTGCAGAGCCCTGCCACGGCTGAGTTCACACTCGGTTGATAAATACAAAAAGAACGTACATGCAGCATTAACGTGCTGTTAAATCAATAGCCCAATAGATCCACGGTCACTGAGAACATCCACTGTGTGATGAATCTGGCCATTGAACCCATATTAATCATTATCATTCATCCAGTGATCCCTCAAGCCTGTTGCAACCGGATAGATTGGTAAACAGTCTGAGATCATTTAACTGTATCCTTGCTGGAGAAAACAAACATCTTTCAAGGGCTACTAATAACATAAAGAAAAAAAATAGAGGTTCAATTAAATACCTTTACAATTCAAGTTAGTCCCTTTTTGTCTGTGAAATATTCAATTCATTTTTTATCCTGCTTGAACACATTGTTGTCTTTTGCAATATTATTCTTAAACCTTATTATCTTATTGGCCATGTGACCTCTATCAAACTACAAAACTACCAATCAAGATGATAAGCAGACTTGTACTTTAGTCATTACATCTTTCCATCCTTGGACGACAACACTGCCTCTCCATACATACAATCCAGTAAATGACTATTGTCACCTTAGGACAAGAAATATGTTACTGACATAATCACAGGGCCGTTTCTATCGCTATGCCCAATATGCCATCGCCACCCTCCTTCCCTCCCCGACATAAGCGTTGTGCCGGTACAGTTCTCTTCCATTCCCTACTCTCACTACTCCTTACGTTCTGATTGCGCGTTGCTGCATTTTTTTTCTGATTGCACCTATAGACATGAATAGACGCGATTTTTGATCATGTATGGATGAGATGTTTCGATCCATTCATTCTCAATTCTATTCCATTCATTCACACAATAAAAAAAATGGGGGTGATTTCTTTTAAAAAATCACGGGGGATGATCGCCTGGTCAATTACGCTATTGCAGCGCAATCACTGTGGCCTGCCGGTGAAGGGGTGGGGGTGCTATCGGTGAGGAGGAGGAAGGAGGAGCTGCCTGTACACTACAGAACTACGCAGGCTTTTGTTTATTGGGGAGAAGGCAGAATAGCAAATACCCCAACCGACTGGGTGGGGGGCGCCATCCAGGACACTTGCATAGGACCCCTCAAAAGTCTAGAAATTACACTGCATAATCATAAAGTAAAATCAAAAAGATTAAAACTAAAAGGAGAAAAGTAATGAAGCTATCATATCTAAGGATGGGTAAGATTTAGTAAATAAAATATTTGGATAAGGCTTGGTTCATACCTTTCCACTTTTTGTCCATTGACATCTATTTTCATGTAAACAGGCCTATTAGATATGCTGATATGAATGTGATGCATTTTCATGTGTCTTCAGATATAATGTGAACCATAAATCAGGTGTGGGCAAACTTCTTGACTTTTGGGCCACAATGAGTTTGTTTATATTTCACAGAGGGGAAACAAGAACCTGTAAGGACTGCCCAGACCCAAGCATATACATGTAAACAGATTACATTCATAAATTGAAACATTTTCTGTACTACTTTAAGAAAAAATATTCTTCACAAACGTTATATGTTTTCATTAAACATAACATGTAAACATTCATAGTGCAGGGTGGAAAAAGTATGTGAACCCCTAGCCTAATGACTTCTCCAAGAGCTAATTGGAGCCAGGAGTGAGCCAACCTTGAGTCCAAATCAGTGTGATGATATTGGATGTGTTGCTAAAAACTGTCCCGCCCTTTAAAAACACACACCAGTTTGGAATTGACTGGTTTCAAGAAGAACTGTCTAATGTGAGCCATGCCTTGCAGAACAGAGCTCTCAGAAGACCTACGATCAAGAATTGTTGACTTGCATGAAGCTGAAAAGGGTTACAAAAGTATCTCTCGGTTTATACTCGGGTATATACAGTACTTACCTGGTGTTCCCAGTATTGCCATCCTGCCAAGCAGCTTGGCAGTATCAGCTTGAAAAAGGCTGAGCTTCATGGGACATAAAGGCTTGGGGAGGCAAGCAGAGGAAGAGGAAGACTCTCCCTCTTCTTCTTTTGTAAATAGTGTAATAGTGTAAATATATGTTTAAATATATTTGTAATAGTTTTGTATATTTTAACCTCCTGGGCGCTATGTCAATGTTATTGCTGATCAAACTGCGCCCGTGCCGGGATCGGGCACAATCGCGCCCGTTTCTGGCTCCGTGTCTTCGGCGTCATCTGTGACGCCGAAGGGGGTGGGGGGGGGGGGGGGGGGGGGGGGGGGGGGGGGGGGGGGGCACCATAGACCTCCATGTTTAATGCCCAGAGGGTTAAATCATTTGTATATATTTTTGTAGGTATAGGAGCAAGCCAGAGTAGAAATATTTTTCAGCTGTGACATTTAATTAATTCACATTACCTATATGTCGCACTATGAGCATTTGGTGAAAACAAATGTTTCAGCATTTTCTTATCTCTCTCTCAAGAGATTGAAGGGTATCCAGGCCCAGCACATACTGTATATTGTTTTTTAACAAGAGTACAGCCACTTGTACCACTGCATAAAATTACACGTGCAGTGAATATATTACCTCATGTGACAGCCAGAAACTCATGCTTTTCCCCCCACAGAATATGTAAATAGCAGGGAGAGCTGTCAGTGTAAAGTAATTCTCTATTAGTAAGTAGAGATGGATGATTTTTTAACTAGCTGCTTTTTTGAGCTGATTGCAAAGCCTCTGCAAATGGAATTATCATAAAAATTGCTGGAAATGTAAAAAACGGCTGTGGGAACATTGACAAAATCAAAGTTAAAATTGTGACTTCCGAAATTTTGACTTGAATTGAACTTCATTCATGAAAAAAATATTTGTGTTAAGCTAGCCATACACGTGTCGATTCCTCGTCGATCGATCGGCGTGCACACGCCCGGTGATCGTTCAGCCAGGAATCGTGTGGGAAATCGACCTGTGTATGGCTACCTTTAAAACAATACTGATATTCGTCGATGTTACCATGTTCAGGGGCTTTGAAATTCACTTAAAATCGTTGAAATTGACGAATTTAAAAAAATACAACTATCTTTAGTAGTTAGTCTATGGGCAAAATATCTCAGTATATACAGTCAAGCCCATAATTATTCATACCCCAGGCAAATTTTGACTTTAGTTCCTTTTATTCAACCAACAAGTTATTTTTTGACAGGAAATTACATAGGTGTCTCCCAAAAGATAATAAGATGATATACAAGAGACATTTTTGTGCACAAAAAAAAAATTCTTAGCTTTTATTTACATTTCAGCAAAAAGTGTCATGTCCAAAATTATTCATACCTGTCACAATCTCTTCGAAAATCCAAAGTTCTATACCATTTCAAATAGCCCAAGCTGTTCTAAAGCATCCTAATTACCCTGATCGATTGGGAACAGCTGTTTTAATCAACTCAACAGGTGAAAAACAGCAGCTCTCTGCAAGGGAGACAAGGGAGCTCAGTGAGGACCTGCTGCTGTGCATTGTGGCTGCTCACAAGTCAGAAAAGGTTGAAAGTAATATCTAAATGTTTTCAAGTTACAGTGGCTACATTGCCAAAGCCAAAAGTGACAGATGTGCTGGCCAGGAGGATAGTGATCACCAAAGATCACCACCAAGGCCATCCTGGTCAATCTGAGTTCTGCTGGTGGCAATGTCTCAAGGCAGACAATCCAACACACACTGCTGGGTTCCACGAATGCAGACCAAGAAGGACTCCCCACAACAGTGAAGTTTGCACTTTCATAACCATTTAAAGAACCAAATATTTGAACTGTGATAAATATAATTGGAGAAGTATAAGTAGTGGGTTGGTAAAGAAAGATTGTCACTTCTTCATGTAAGTCAGTACTATTTATTACTCCATGTTTTCATTGGCTAAATAAGCTGCCATCATTCCCGATAATGTAATTCAAACAGACCTCTTATGATAAAACATTTGTCCCATTTTCATGCTCTCAAACCCCCATTTGTTTTTTCCGCTCCTGTAATCTTCTGTGACCCGCACACGAAATCAAACAGAATGAAAGAATAAAAGTTTCCGTTCTCTTTCATGTCCCTGGGCTGAGGAACCATATTTATTTTGCTCCACTTTGATCCAGACAGGTTTGCTGTAGGGACTGAGAAGATGGCCGTGGTTATGTTTTGTGAGTCGCGCGGTGCACTTTCCTGCCGAGCTGGAATCATAAGAAAATATCTTTACTTGTGTACACAGCACGCAAACAGCAAGGCTTTCGTCTTGTCCCAAACATCATACGTTCTTTCTTTTTAATGTCTGGAATTTCAGGACAAAATTACTTTTCACAGGTCACGTGGGACCTACCACATATGGATGCAGTTTTTAAACTGTCAAGCATATCTGAAGACCTGCTGCTGTCAAAGCTGAAAATTTGGAATAGAAATTAATGTGGACTTATTATCAGATGCATTTTTCATGTTTAGTACATGCATGCTAAATAATGTATCAGAGTAAAAGTCCCAGTCTTACCTATCAAATGATCGCTGTAATTCCCCATTTGTTTGTTTGTGTTGTGCACCCCGTTGTAGCCTCTTTAATTGCCTTAAGTGTGTAATTTTGCCATCTGATCTTTGAGGGAGAGGAGACTGGGGAAATGCAGCAGACTGATATCTTAGCAAAAGGTATTTGCTTGTACTTCAAAGACTTATTGCTAAAGATAAAAGTTATAAAGCCTCTAATCACATAGTGACAAAGCCTTCACACAACCTTAGGGTTCCCACACACGCAACGAGTGGCCGACGATTTTGCAGCCGACCGATGTGCATGCACACTTGCTGCAAAATTGGCTGGCAGCTGATCACGGGTGCCCAAATGGGGTGACAGATCTCTGTCACCCCAAAGCTTGGTCGGCCAGAGTACAGACATGTCCGTAAATCTCTGGCCAATGCCATTAGTTTCAATGGGGACCGGCGCCCTTATTGAAAATAATGGCCTGCACACAAAGGATGCCCGCCGATGCTGTAAGCGATGAAGAACAGCTCATCTGTCAGTCCCCACTCGTAATTTCACTTTTAGTCGAATTTCACTGGGAGATTGAGAAAATCTTGAGAGTTTGTATTGTGAATATATATATATATATATATATAAATATAATAGAACTAAGTATTCGAAAATTCGCATGAAAACTCGAAAATTTGCAGTTGAATTGAATTTCGATCGGTAAAATAAAAATTTTAGTTGAATCAAATTTACTACATTTCGACAATCTCTATTGCTGACAGCAAGTTTTAAAGAAACTTTAAAAAAGAGTCAGAAAAATAGTACGCAGAATGCGAGAGAACAACCCCTATTTACATGATGGGATGACATTGTACACTGGTGTGACTTAAGGTGCCCATATACACATAGATATGGACTAGATCCAAGGGCAAGCTTGCTCACGGCCATCTATCTGACGCATATGGAATGAATGTTGCCATCCCTGTTTTTGAGCGGGATCAATCCTTCTCGAAAACAAGCTTATCGGACATGACTGTAAATCACAGCCGATGTCCATTGGTTTGGAAAGGGACCGGGGGACCCCATCCAAAGCATCGGGTGAGCTGGATGATGCAGCAGTGATGCACCTCCAGCTCCTTCGATATCTTGCTTAACGCGATGGCTGATCTGTCTCACAGGCATCGACCCATGTATGGTAGCCTTTAGTTGTGTGAAACATGGCAGAATATAAGATCATGTGAATCAAAGGTTAGTTCAGGTTTGCATTAAGTTATAAAGGGTTGCTTGATACTCACTCTGTTCTTAGTCACCTACTTTTATAAATGTTATATATATATAAATACATAATTGCAATGAAGTTCCTCAGTCCTGGGACATAGAGAACATATACTGTACCAAGAACTTATATTTTATAAATTATACAAGTGGGTGGAGCTGCTGTTGTGATTTACCAACCAATTCCATTTTAGACGGATGAGTTCCATTATAATATTTCCCTAATTAATGTATGATTTAGGGCTGAAAAAAATGCAGCATTGAGAAGGGAAGTTGAACAGATTCACAATATATCTAGTAATGTTCATTGGACTAATGTGTGCAGTGAAGAGCATTTCAAAAATGGATCACATTGACAAAAATAATCAGGTACATGCAGACTGTGCAATTAAAGAACAAAGAACAAGTTACAAGCACAAGGTAGAGACAGCCAAGAAATAATTGAAAGAACATTCCCGCACGTCAGGGAGAGCTGACTTGAAGACGGCAACCATCGCCCATAGGCAGACTGGGCTAGAACTCAAAAGCCCTGAAGCCACAATCATCTGTACTATGAGCCGCTAATGCGTCCTCAGCCAATAAGCATTAATTGCTGTAAAATCGTAAGTTTTATATTTAGTGTTTTGTGATGTCTTGGGTATTAAACTAAAGAAAAACTCTAGCAAGCATGTTGCTTCTAAAAAGGTTGGTTAGCTTAATCCAATAATCTAAAAAACAACTTTGAACTCAAACATTTGATGAATGTATTGTACATGGCTTCCTATATTCTCAAAAACCACTTATCCATATAGGGTCAAGAAGAACCACCCAAACAGGGACAATAAATTAAAAGCATTTTACATATTTTATTATTTTTGCCTAGCCATTCTGGTAATTTATAGAACAACTAGACATTATACTCTTACTGAATTGTATTAAAATATTAGGTTCAGAAGTAGGATGCAGGATAGCTGCCCTCCAACCACAATGGTTATAATCTGGCCACATTTGATCCCTATGGGCAATCAAAGGTGAGACATAGATTCCAAACAGTAGTTTTTTAGGGTTATCATTTAAGGTGATATAGGGGTGCATATATTTCCTATTTTGTATCCACAGTTAATAACACAAAGCTTCTACTGCCTGTTTTCTTGGATAGCTTTCCTAATAAAAACAACAGTTAACAAGGCCATATGTAGTCTTCATCAAGACCTTTGGGATAGGAATACATATGGGAGCTAGGGAGATCTTTCAGCCTCCTGTGCCTGGCAGGTGATGAGCGGACTGATGGTCCTCCACCCTTTGAGGGGAAAATGTTTGAACTTCATACCTGTGCCCTTGGTTTCTCATAAACTTTGAAACCTTCATCTTGGCTGGTTTTTCTTCAAGCACATACACCTCAGAGCACGTTGAGACACATCTAGACTTCATCTTGTGTGCCTTTGAGAAACCTGAAAGGTCCATTAACTCCTGCTGAAATTCCTTCTAGCCGGTGCTGGAGGCATTTGTAAGGCTTGACCACTAATGGACACACACATCCAGTGCAGTCCTTGACTGCTTCAATCTCCAAAAGGCACCAGTTCTGTCTTTGGATGCTCTTAGCCATAACAGTGATTCCCCCTCACTAGCACAGGCCTTTCTATGACAGTAATTGCAATGTGCAAAAAATGAGCAGGTAACAGTTAGTGGGCACAAAAAAACATGCCAAGAAAACCTTTTAGATGAACTTTATCAACCAAAAAAAGGAACAGATAGGGAACAGTCCCAACAGAAAACATTAACGAATTCATGAAGAAAATAATAAATTCCTCGCTGCTCCATAGTGTTGAGCTTGAATATTTGAAATGCGAATATTTTTGATGAATATGAGCTATTCAAGAATTTGCAAATATGGCAACGGGTATTCACAATTTCTAATATTTGAGATATCATGCACTGACAAGCTTATGGGCGTGCATTGTGATAATATAATACTATAATATAAATACTGCATGTGACCATTCTCAATGGGATTATCAGTATCCCGTTGCGATGACAATATTGCAATGGATGGCCATACATGCAAATTTCGTATATACAAATATCAAATTGAATATTACTAGAATTATTCGAGAAATATGTGGGTGGTACTCCACAAGTGCCCTTTAGAGGTCATGTCTTTCTCTACCCCACTGTGTCCAGAACCAAATTGGATTCAGCACAGAACTAATCTAATTAAGGTCAGGGGACTCGGAAATAAATGCATACTGTTGTGCTCAGAAGCCGCCCTCATGCTTCCTAATCAGGTATTCTTGCCTGGTGGGAAAGTATTTGCATGCCCCTGACCATTCCCCGTACAAAAATACTGAGCAACGTGCAATTGGAAGTCAGCTATTTTACACCCTCTTGCTAAAAAAGCTAAACCCTCTACTTCAACCCCATATATATTATCCCACAGTTTGTACCTCTGAGAAGGCTCCCTCACAGCACGCACACCAGGGGAGCTCTTTACTTAAGCTGGGTTATGTACAGTTGTGTCACTGCCACTGTTTCATTTGGCAGGATATATAATTGGGGTGTACTATAGTGTATGACTTGTAGCCTGTTGCTGTGGTGCTGCTTCCCCCAGTTTTAGACAAGCTCCTGGACAATTGCCCTATGGGGCTGTCCATTACCCTATATTATGCCCGGCTAGAGGATCTCCAACACTCACATATTGCTGGCTGATGACTACACCTGTTGGTGGGTGATTGTAGTCACCAAGCACTGGTGTTCCGCACACAAGATAAAATCTTAGTTTCAGCTTTATTAAATCCAAAAGTTTTCAATCAGACATATGCATACACAAAGATGCATCAAATCACCCTCAGGGGGTCACCACAAACACTCTGAGGAGTTTCATCCCCAAATCTGGGAATTATTCAAAGAGTAGTCACCGACCAACAGATGGAGTCTGCCTCCCACATGGTCTACTCACAAGGGGCCCTTTATAACTCCTTGTTGGACCAGCACCAACCCTCCACTTCATGTGGGCAAAACCATCCACAGACAGAAGAATAACCTTTATTGCATTTTCACCTCACTGCAAGACTAAAATATGAAATTCTTATACAAGGGTCATCATGGTAACATGGCAACATCACCTAAGAAACCCAGAAGAAGACTGAGAAAAAAATAACAATTCTGTCAAAGAAATAAGAGTGAGAATGTTAGTCCCATCTCTAAAGGAGGGCACTCTGGCAATTATTATGATATTTTATATTACCTGCCTCTCATGATACTGTGGATAAACTGTCTTCTAGATCATTGTATTTCTCCGAATTGCATTGAATGGAACAGTGACTATCTTCCTTGATCACGAGTAAATGGCCCCCAAGAACACAAGAACACAATTCAACAGCAGTTAAAAAATATTGGAGTAAAAGAAGAAAATATTGCAGTAACACATGTTGCGCTTATTAATGTTCACAATTCTTTTTGGCAGAAAAGAAAATACAGTCAAATCACTGGGACTTTTTTTCAATCATAACGTCTTAGAGGAAATGTGCTTTTCGTAAAAAGGAAAAAGGCCGGCAGATTTAAGATGAGCTATTTGAGGATATTACAGGCTAAAGTGGGAACTATTAACTCAGGATAATACATAAGTGGGAAATATTCAAGTTGTTAGGAGAGGGTATTGGCCGGGACCAAATGGAACATAAATATGTTCAGCTTTGACAAACAGCCTCAATATGAGTTGGTTCTGGGACCGAGAATTGTACTTTGAGGCAGGAGTTTTAAATATTTGCTGCTTGAATTAAATCTTGTACATGAAAATATAATAATTATGACTGTAGAGCCTACTGGCAAGCTGTAGATGATAAATAACCAATTAAATTAAGAACACAGTTTAACAGCAACAACAACAGCAATAAAATCGAAAAAAAAGTATTATGAGTTATTTTAGCTTATCCTACCCCTTCTGTAAATTCCGCTTATAGAATATGCACCTTCTTATTGAAATAATTGTTCTGGGAATAATTGTTGAACCCTGAGAGAAATCTATCTTCCTATTATCTATCTATGCATTATATGGAGAACAGTATTTTTACTTAGTTCTTTGTCACTCAATGCAGGTGTTCCATTCAGACTCATTTCCAGAGGAATATAAAAGCTGTGTAGTCTGCATTTACCAACATAAAGGGTCATTCTAAAGAGGTAAGTGAATTCAAGCATAGTCATGGGATTCCATGTTTACAATAAATCAGTTTATGAAATTTCACCTGTGCTAGATATTCCACCATCAACTGTAAGTGGTGTTACTGCACAGTGGAAAATTGGCAGGCCATCTATGGTCATTAAGTGCTGAGGTACATAGTCCTTTACAGTCACCAATACTTGGTTGGCTCAACAGCTGTGAGTTCCAAATTTCCTCTGGCATTAACCTAATTGCAAAAGCCATACTGAAGCTTAATTAAATGGTTATTCATGAGTTTTTAGAAAGCCTAACATTTCCAAGCATAAGGCCAACCACTCAATGGAGAGATCATTGGCTATTTTGGCGAAAACAGGGTCAAAAAAATATTGGGGAAAAGCCAATACTGGAGAGAATCACCAAAGCAGTTAGTCAAGAGATAGACTACTCTCAATGGATGTGTTTTTTTACCTAATTTGGAAGGCAAAGACATTAGTGACACAGCATGTAGTATAGTGTCATGGCATGTACCAGACTTCTCATGTTCATTTGAACAAAGGGCCACATAACTATGTTTATATGTGCTGTATTATATGCTTATAAATGCTTATTTATTATTATTATTATTATTATTATCATTTATTTATATAGCGCCAACATATTACGCAGCGCTGTACAATACATTAGAGTGGAGATACAAACACACAATAACACACAGGTGCAGGTATGACATAGGAGGAGTAGAGGACCCTGCCCGGACGGGCTTACAATCTAATAGGTTGGGGAACAAGGTATACAATAGGTGGGGGGGACTGGCATGGTGGTGATGTTAGGGGTGAGAAGATGGATAGGCCAGACTGAAGAGGTGGGTTTTTAGGGCTTTTTTAAAAGTGCCAAAGGTAGGAGCAAGTCTAATGGGACGAGGGAGGGAGTTCCAGAGAGTAGGAGCAGCCCTGAAGCCTTGAGTGCAATGAGGTTATTAGCGGTGATGTCATTAGTAGGACACTGGAGGAGCGGAGGGGGCGGTTAGGGGTGTATTTGTGTACCAGGTTGGAAATGTACGGAGGACAGGAGGTGTGGAGTGATTTAAGGGAAGGCACAGAACTTTGAATTTGATTCTCTGGACAATTGGAAGCCAGTGTAGAGCTTTGCAGAGAGGAGCAGCAGATGAGGAGCGGTTAGAGGAGTGAATGAGTCTGGCAGCGCCATTCATGATGGACTGAGGAGCTGACAGTCTAGTGAGAGGGAGACCAGAGAGGATGATGTTACAGTAGTCCAGACGAGAGATGATGAGAGTACCAAGACCAGGACTTTGGTGGTCTCTGGGGAGAGAAAGGGGCGGATTTTGGAGATGTTGCGGAGCCGAGGATTGTGGCCTGTTTGAGGGATTGATGGAAGATACCGAGGGAAAGGGAGATGTTTGAAAAGTTCCCGTGCTGTGCCGGGGCGAGGGTGGTAGAATGGGTCTTTA
Organism: Ptychadena robeensis; assembly: GCA_036250615.1. Lineage (NCBI taxonomy): Eukaryota > Metazoa > Chordata > Amphibia > Anura > Ptychadenidae > Ptychadena > Ptychadena robeensis. The sequence goes on from CM070039.1 coordinate 71,521,961, forward strand.
AGAAGATCAGCATGTATGGGTTCAAGTGGGCGGTGTGTGGAAGGGGATGAGCGGTAGCAGGAGAGTGATTCTTCCAGACTGACAGGGGAAAGTGAGGTGGGGAAGTAGTTACAGGAGGATGGACTTGGGATTGGGGGTCGGGAAGAGTTAATGATGGGCTTGGGGGGGGGGGGTGGGGGTATTGCGGTTGGCGAAATGTCTATTCGGATTGTCGAATTTTGTCTTGAAGTATGTGGCCAGGTCTTGGGCAGAGGAAGTACGACAGTTGGCAGTGGGAGGAGGAGGAGGTGTAGGATTGAGCCAGAAGTGAAGGTGGAGAAAGACCGGGTGTGAGGGTTGGATGCGTGTGAGGATCATACTTATTGATCGGTCCTCCCCTGGGTCCCCTCAAGGGTAGCATATGCTGTGTACATGCTGCTAAAACCATGAGTCATGGCCG
>CM070039.1:71533612-71553140 GCA_036250615.1 Ptychadena robeensis
GTGGTGAAGGGGTTGCGTATCACAATGAATCGATCACCTCATGATTGTTTTTGGCCATGTTTGGCACACCCCAGATGAGACGGCATTGCGTTCAAATTGTGAGCAGACCAAGCGATCGTAAATGAAGAAAATATTTGTCGTATAAAAACTAAATTTTTTGGGATCATATAAGTTGATCTTTAAGTCAGTAGGTCAAAATGTGACAACACTGCAGAATTATTGTTTCTACTAGGGTCACCAAACCGTTTCAATGTTTCGGTGCTTAAAACGGGGAGTTTGGTGATCAGAGTTTGTTGTGTGTGAACTGTGAAGCCGGAGTGACCTTATAAACTAGCTGTCGATACGACTGTGAGAGTCCTCCCGAGGGATCACCGATCCACAGGTCTGTTGGATACCCCCAATCTATCTCCGCTGTCGGTCTTCACCTATAGACAAGCCCCCTCACGAACACGTGGCGAACGCGAACATGCGATGTTCGCCGCGAATAGTTCGCTGGCGAACTGTTTGGGCCATCACTATCAAACAGGTGAATCTTAGTGTCACACCATCAATAAAGTTAGGAGAACACAGGTTTATTGTTATTACAAGACGGGTTTTCATGGCACTTCTTTTGTTTCAAACATGAAAATAAGTTTCCATTTAAAAAATTTTTTTTATTATTATTGGGACCAATACATTGAATGGAAATGGAAACTTATTTTCATAAATAGTGGAGTTTTCTAAATAAAATTCCACCTTCTTCAGTAAAATGTAACAAATAGTCGACTAGATGGCGGTGTCGTGCCATTTGTTTACATATCACTAGCCATTCTTGGGAATGTATCGGATCATTCACAAAGGCTGCTGGCACCTGCAAACCAGGGAACACTGGGACAGGTAACTGGCACCCTGACTCCAGTATAAGCCAAGAGTGGCTTTTTCAGCACTAGGCTTATATTCGAGTACATAGGTCTGTCACCCCCCTGGTCAAACAAGCAGAGTACAACGTACTGAAATTTTTCCCGTAGTTTGGAGGGGGAAAAAGTGTGTCTTATAGAGTGAAAAATATGGTAATTAACCTGTACCACGCTGTTCAAAATGGGTTGACCACTAGGGGGGTAATTAACATATTTTTTTCTCTATAAGACCCACTTTTTTCCTCCCTCAAAATAAGGGGGAAAATGTCCATTCATCTCATGGAGACAAAAGGCATGTATCCCAGGAGGGTGGGCTTAGGTCCAGAGTAGGCCTTTCACTTTGCTGCTGCCTTTCTTTTATTATATGGCTTCTGTAGACTAATTATGAACTGAATGCATTTTTTTTGTCAACCACAAATAATACTGCTTTTCACCCTCCACTTCCAACTGGCAATGATCCCTCTTTTATTTAGGTTCCTCTATTACAATTTTAACTAAACTTAGACCATGTCTGTATGTGTATGCTTTAATCTTATATTTTCTTCATTCTTAAACATTCATAAAACCAGTCCAAAAACAAACCACTACTCTTATTTTAAGCCATTCCCATGTAACCCCTAAAGTGGTTAAAAAAACATGCAAGTCTGTCTGAATTAAAGGACAAATATACTTACCGTATTTTTCAGACCATAAGACGCATTTTTTTCACCTCCAAAATGGGGGGACCGTGCCTTGGCTTCCCGTCAGCTCTCCTGAGCTGTCAGATGAGAGATACGTAATGTTTCTCTGCTTCCCTGCTGATAGAAGCAGTTCGCAGCTGGCAAGAAGGGAGACGAACAGTGCAGAATCCACCGATCCCTCCCCCCCTCTTCTGCCTGAAATGTGCTCTCTAGTAGTGTAGTAGTGATGGCTGTTCGCACTCCTAGCCGGTCAGCAGTACAGGTGTTCGACCCGTCCCGTTCGCCGCCGAGAAGGAGCTCACTATTCTTCCTCCAGCAGGAGGAAGATTAAGATTCCGTCGGAGAAAGAATCTTTTTACTAGAAGACCAGGTAGAGAAGCCGGTCCTCTAGTGAAAAGCCAGTCAGTGACGTCACATTCGGGAATCAGAACCAAGAACTATGCGTTCCAGGTACAGGATATGACGTCACAGACATCACTTCCGGTGTTACTAATTAAAATTCCCTGCTGAGAGGGAATCTGCCCGTGGACGGACCTGGCCAAAGTTTGGCCATCACTACTCTCTAGTGACACCATTTTTGTGGCTGAAATTGGGTACTGCAGGGGAGATTTCAATTATTTTTTTAGTTTTTTCCTGCTCTACAAACAGGGTGCATCTAATGGTCCGCTGCATCTTATAGTCTGAAAAATGGCTTACACTCACCTCCAACCTCGCAAAACTTTTACTCTATCACAGGGGGTGGGCAAACTTTTTGACTCATGGGTCAAAATGGGTTTTGGACATGATCGCACAATCGCACAATGGTTTCAGACACAAAAAAAATGGACAATTGCATGCATAGAACAAAATAGACAAACGCGGCCGATCGCTCTAGTGCAAACAAGCCCTTACCCAGGGAACAAGAAGAGAAGAGTCAGAGAGTTTTGATGCCAAGGTAACAAAGGGCCTAAATAAATGACTAAATGTTCCGGATATGGCCCGCAGGCCGTAGTTTCCCACATCTGCTCTATGAGCTGCCCAGCAGAACCCCACAAATGCGCTACATCCTCCATTCCATTCAATGAATATCCTATTTATCATGCTTCTATATCTCTGCTATGAATGGTTACATCGGGGTGACTCTCTGTAAAACTAAACTAGATAGTTACAACACTCTATCCAAAATATATTTTTAATTGATATTATTTTCAGATAAAAATAGTTTAATGCTGAACTCCAGACAGGTTAATGCATTCCTATCGGCATTAGTGTATGCACATTGGGTTCCTCCGTATCTCAGCCCAATTATATGTATTTCATCCACGTATTTAGCTGTTTGTCTAAGTTTAGCTTTAAATAACACTCTACTTTCTGTTTAATCAAATTTCCATGTATTTTTAATCATGATTTACAGAACGGAATGCACATTTATCATCAGAGCGTGTTCCTGACATCAGCGAGCTCTCCTGTTATCTTTTGCCAAAGTGAAGCAACTGCAAAACATACCATTGAAGGAAGAATCCGTCTCCTTGCATCAAAGCCTTCTATTGACTTGTGTAAGTCAGTGTGGGAGAAGCGCTGACTACAGCAGGAAGAAAGGGCTCTGAAGAAAGCCGACCTGATTTTCAACTCCTCTCATGAACTCAGTGGAATTTGGAGAACTGCTCCTGCTGGTCTGTTGTTTCTTATCCAATCCTGGAGCAGATACATGGGGTAGAGTATGAAGGTAAATATTGAATACTCAAAACTGGATTAGAACGGTATTGGAGCTAATCACACCCCTTTGTAACTGATATATTCTTACAGGTCCCTAAAGCCCCCCATACACGTCTAGATTTTCTGTTCAATCAACTTAAAAAGATCAATCTTTTTGGGTCAGGGAAATTGGTGATTGATTGTATGTTTGCCAACTGTAGTAACAGATATTTGGGATCGACTGAAAGTGTAATCAATTTCAGTACAACCAATGAAAATTTACCAGCATGTACAATCCTTTTTTCCTAATTTTAATTGTTTTAGGTTGATCTAACCATGTGGGCTGCCACAGATTTCCAATCAATAAACAAAATAATTGATTGAATTGAGTTGATTAGATGAAAAATCTAGACCTTAAGGGCACCCGGGTTAACGGTCTCTTAAAACTAATGGGGCTTTCCTTTGGCATACATACAGTTGTGTTATTCAAATTATTCAATCCCCACTGAAATGAGTGTTTTTGCCATTTTGACATTGATTGTGATAATTTCAGTCATCTTGTTTACTTTAAAAGAAAAAGAGAGATACTATTCTTTAGGCAGGGGAGCCAGCATCCCAAAATACAATATAGAGGAAGTCACTGGGAGGATGAACCTAGGTCCATCCGCCCAGATCACTACATTCCCCCTGAAGCAATCAGGGGCTGGGGGACTTTCAAGGCTCCGAAAGGGAAGGTAAGACAGATCAAGGGGTCTATATGTAAAACTTAATAAACATTTACTTGATAAAACATCAAGATTGGGCCGCACTCAGATCAGATCTGATAGTGGTCCCATATGCACATTGATGGATAGCAAGGCTCCCAACCTGACGCGCATTTCGTTTTAAGAAAAACTTCATCAGGGGTATGTATGGAAGTACATCGTTTCATGTTCGTTATCCCTATTTTCGAGTGGGATTGATTGATCTTGCTTGAAAACAGGGATGGCTTTAGATATGGGCCAGATCGATGGCCGTGAGTGTGCACACAGCTCAAAGCGGCAATCGTTCTGGCTCATATCTTTGCGTGTGTTCCCTGCTTAAGGGTGAAATCTTACAATAGGAAAGTTGCACTACTGAGGTATGAGATCTGGGGGTTCAAACGATGTTGTGCTGTAAGAGTTACATTTAACTCAAAGCTAGCTGGTGACCTGTTAATAGAGACAGCATATCGGAGGATCAATCAGGAACAGGGAGGTCCATCTGCAGCAGAAGCTACCATACAGGAAGCTGACGTAGAGGACAGTGAGGAAGAAGGACCCTTTTAAAACCATACTACATATGGGGTAAGTACCAAATACCAAATGGTAGCTCACTAAAAAAAGTTATGTGCACCCCTGTCTATTGCAGTCTCGCAGCCTGGCACAGGGTTGCTATTTCTACTGTAACGGGAGAGAATATATCTAAATAACAGTAACACACCTGTTCCAACAAAGAAAGGCTTCAATTTAATAATACCACAAGAGTACAGAATATTTTTAATATCTATTCATAATACGTTTGGTTTAGGAGATGCAATTTTTTAGGTTGTAGAATGTTATGCTTTGGTTTTATTTTTAATAGACAAGAAATTAGGTTTTTACTTGCTTAGAATACAAGTGTCTTAAAGTAACTGGTTTGTTTTAATCAAAACTATTTGTTAGGTCCTGCTGATGAATTGATGCTTGGGTCTGGGCAGCGGCAAATGAGAGTTCTTTGAGACAGGTGTAGATGCTTTGAAAACTTTATTTGAACTTTGGCAAGTCTTCTTAAGGAGAGAGGGTGAGGGAGCAGGTATGGCTTGACCCAAAGTAGAAACCGGACTGATAGCAGGACACCTCTATGGACACTTCTCTCTTGACCCTTTGCCTTGCTCACTAACCTTCCCCTGGCAGTTCCTACCTTCACTCCAGGCGATCTGTGATATGGCCCCATCTTGTGGCAGCACGATACCTCTTAGCAACATGCAGATCCCTTCTCTTGACCTAGTGACAGGCGCTTCCAGAACCCCAGGCAGACAGGTTAGCCTGACTTAGCTGGACACTTGATGCCTTGATGTCTCACCTTCCCCTGGCAGTCCTCGAACCCCAGGCAGACAGGCACTTCCAGAAATCAATCCTCCAGCACGTCTCCGTTCGCAGCTCTCAGAAGGCAGAAGGCTTGCTGGGCCCTGTAGTGCGTCCAAATTGAAAGAAGATGTTCAGCTCTTTACTCAGGGCAGACTTAACAAAGTCTCTACCCTAGGAGTCGCAGAGGCCTCAGAAAGGTATCTCTGGCTCACAGGAGAATGCAGGAACACTTCAGACCAACAGGGCCCCAGGAGGGGGATCCCTGGGTCACATTGAACCCAGACCTGAGAGAACTGAACCTTTTTATTCCCTTTGCCAACACCCAACATTCCAGAGGGATGACTAAATTCCCTTCAAAATTTTGCAACGTAAAATGAGCAGGTGTTGTTGTTGTCTAGCTTAAAGGTCATCTCCAGGCAGAACAGATTTGATACATTTCCCGCCAAAACTTTGGAGGGAAAAGGTCAAGCCTGCACCTGCCAGAGAGAACCAAGTTAACCCTTACCATACTTAGCACTATCTCACCAGAGGGGTGCTACATATTTAACAAAGTTTTTACTTGAGTTTTGGTTGTTGTGTCAGTACTAATGAAGTAGATATAGAATATGAGATATAAGAAGAACCCAGATATATATTATCCTTTTGAACTTGACCTTCGAAAAGTGACATGGTACACATATATGTGTTTTCCAAATAACTGGAAAAGACTAAACAAAAGTATTTTTTTTTTGTCAGGATAACCAGGCGTCATCATAAACGTAGCTGCAAATTTAACAAGAATGAACATTGTTTAAATTTACATTGACTGGAGCACAACACCACTGTAGACAAATGGTCATGGAGGCTTGGGAGTGAAGCTTCTAATACACAATTTCTATATTACAGATCGCATGACAGCAATGGGCCAATCAATGTAGACTCCTTGGTCATGGAGAAACATTTGCAGGCATCTTAGCTCCTGTAAAATTGGAAGAGTGTACTTTGAAGATCATAGCGCATAGAGCATTAAAGTTTGAGGGGCATGCTGCCCCATCTTTGGTTGCTCTACTATATAGGGATAACCCAATCCTGGTGGACATCAACTATTTTAGATCCAAGGTTGGGTTGGAGACATTGTGATATATAGTTGTGTTCAGAGCCTATGTATAAACTGTTACTGAATGCTTTGTATTTGTGCTTCAATACCCAAAGTTAATTACAACAGAATCTGCATTATCAATTCATGGTTAAACAGTCATTTTCAGAATGGAGATTGTCTTACAACGTGTGATTTGTGTGATGAACCTGGGAATGCTGCCATAGCATTTGGAATATTAAATGATGCATCACAAACAAACCAGGCATTCAGAGATTGACTGTACCGCCTCATCCACAAATGAATGTACGCTGTCAATGAACATACAGTACAAGTACACTGATCGGCATCCATGAAGCCTTTATCTATTGTAATGGGAAAAATAAACATAAAGGATTTTACACACATTCTGCAGAAAAATAAGTTTATATAATTAAACTATGACATGTTATTCTACAGATGTACATTGTATAGCAAGGTAGAGTTCTATACCCTGTTATCATGATACTGCCACATCCACCACAACCAGCAGTAACCCTTTAACCTTCGGAGTATTAGTATTATAGCACGGCAGTATTAGGATATGCAGGAACCTAAAGCTGCAGTAGTATATTTTTAGCACAATAGGTTTGGGGCTTTCATATAGAAACAATTCAGGGAGTAACCAGTGAACTATGCAGTCCTCCACCATGTGTCCTAGGCTTAACCCTCCATTGTCATCTTGGAATATGCCTGTGCCATCAGGAAAGAAAAAATCCATTGATGGAATAGCCTGCTCATTCAGTATATTCAGGTAGTCAGCTGACCTCATTCTTGGAGCACATACTGTTGCTGAATCTAGACCTGACCCCAGATCATACTGTAGCACGACCCCCACAGGCTTGTACAGTAGGCACAAGGCATGATGGGTGCATCACTTCATCTGCCTCTCTCCTTTTACACTGATGCACCCATCACTCCAATTTTCTACACACTAACATGTTTTAGATCATCTACAATAAGTAATCTCTATTATCTAGTAATATGTGGGGGGATAAATAATGTATTAATAAATGACATTAGTGAAGTGGTATCAGCACTTTGAAGTACTGGAAGAATAATTTCAGTCATACTGTAGACCCCAGAAGACATTACTTACCATTGACTCACAAGGACATGTCTCTAATCATGGATCTCCCTCACTGAAGTCGAGTGATGATTACATTGCTCCTTGTGTATGAATCATCTTATAATATTATATGAATAAGATATGAATATCATATGAATCATCACGCTAACCTTTTTTTTTTATTTGTGTATGCCACTAGCAGAACCTTGATATGCTCATAACACCATAATAAATATGGTAATACCTTTTAAAAGGCCAGCTTCAATTTACAAATACAGTTAAATATGTTTTAAGATGTATCATAAAATTTCTGGTCTATTTCAGCCACATCCTTAAACCAAACCTGTCCCTGTCTTCACCAACCCTAAATGATTGGTATTGTTGGGAAGTATGTAGATATCAGGCAAAGCACAATAATTGTTTATGGTGCAATACGTTGAGAAATATTTCATGGAGTAACAACTGTGCAAAATAGACAACTGTAAGATCTACAGTTCAGATAGGCAGGGCATGACCACTGATTAGCTTAATACAATTTTCCCTACAGGGAATGCCCCGAAAAGCATGGAAATGGTTGCAAGGAAACGAAGGGGCTATGGAGGACATATGGATTAAATATTCAATACAAATCATCCACATGATTATGATAATAGTTATTCCTAAAACAGATAAAGGTCCATGTTGGGTTATATGGCCAAAACAGAGAGACAAATTTGTCTTTAGTGGTAGGCAACCTTTTACAGCTAAAGAGCCACTGCCCGTGGAGGCTGTTTACAGCAAGGAGCCACACCAGAAATCTCAGTGGCCCTGCTTCTTTTCATCACCCCTCCCCCATGTTGAATGTAAGAGAGAGTAGCTGAGATCTAACTTGTGGATACTTGCTCTTATCATTCTCTCATCCTCCTCACTATCCATTGATAATCACTGAGTCTTGTTGTTGTCGGCCCTCTACATACCCAATGAATGGGAGGAGAGTAGCTGCGGACTCTGTGGTCTCACAGTTGCTTCTCAAGCCATGATCTTAGCTATTCTGTCTTAAACCCCCCATACACCTGACAAGCCAGGGCTGATAGACGAGCAACAGAGTCCAAAACTTTGGATTGGGACGCCGGTCCTCATTCAGTAATGGCATCGGCCAGAGATTGGACATGTCCATTCTCTGGCAGACCGAGCTTTGTGGGCACCCACGATCCGTGGCCGTATTTGCAGATGGCCGCGTGTGCTTGCGCATATGGGTCGGCTGAACAATCCGTTGCAGCTCGCTAGGTGTATGGGGGCCTTTACCAGTGTGTGTGTGTGGAAGAGAATAGGCTTGCGAGCTGAGCCAGTGCAAAGAGGTTTAAGAGAGACGCAGGTTGCCAACCCCTAGAATCCCAATATTCTGCCAAGTAAGTGCCCTTAAAACAAATAGTAATAATTAGATTGCATACATTCTGTAGGAAATTCAGATGAGTCTTTGCCAATGAAACTACAAAAATCTAGAATCAGTTTCGTTTTTATCAATTTAACTGGAGAACAGAAACCCAAAAATGAATAATTAATGGTAACCAATCAAAACCTCTATTTTACTCTCCTATAGAATAAAAGTCTCAATGTTATTGGTTGGAATGGGCAAGTTTTTGATTTCATAAAATAACTCCTTTGTCTAAAAAGCTGTGAAAACTGAATTATACCCACGGGGAACAGTGGTCATGGGCAATTAGCATATTATGCCTCATTAATGGGGAAATTAGGTAATTAAGGTAATTAGCGTTTAGCAGTAATTTCATAATGGAAGCCTTTGAAATACAGAATTTTTTTTGCTGCTAAATACAGTAAATACCCAGTGCTGGCATGTAAGCGCATAATCAAACACGTGAAGCTGGATAAATACACAATTGTTTTGTAATATTAATCATCAAAATATGCAAAATTTTATTTCTACTGTATTAATTAGTAGTGGCTTATTATTAAAACAAGCACACATTTACTCATATAAAATAGACTTACATGTCAAAGTCAGGCTAGATTTAAGCTGAACTCCTGACAGATATAAAACAATGCAGCTCTGTGTTCATGAATACATTAGGAAATACATTTGCCTAAATGCAAGCCAAGTAACTTATTTGTGTGTTAAAGTTTTCAAAGTAGGTCACTGGTCACACCTTATAACCGATCCATCAAAGTGTTTTTGCCAAAATTGATGAACATGCAGAGATTGGCTATGGGACCATTACAAAAGGAATTTTGCATCAATTAGGTCATGGACCTACCATAGGGTACTATGATGCTCAGAAACCCCCATCTTTGAATGCATTCTGATACTTTATTGAATATTCTTATTTTTGATATTACAAAGTAATCAATATTGTTAAGAACTCTCTCCTATATATTAGGACACCCACATCTATGATCAGTAAACTCACCAATCCCCCCTCTTGGTAAGCCAGTAGATGGGAGGGTTTCTGGGGGACATAATACCCTATGGTAGGTCAATGACTGGGGTAGGCATTCTTGATTTTACTGTTCTGATCCTTCCTTTGTTCCCTACCACGTATCAGAGGTTGGGGGAGCCAGGGATTTGGGGACTGTACATCCCCATCCACCTGTCTTGGGCCTGGATGAAATCATCTCCCGCATCCGACATCTTTTTAACTGATAGGAGTTATCATTCATAATTTATAAGCTGGACTCCTGCTAACCTGTTGTTTGATTTTCACAATCCCTAAATTGGTATTTCACCATCTCTATATTGGTAATATTTGATAACATCAAATAAACATATATATATAGAATTAGATGTCCAGCTGAGATTGACAATTATTATTCATATTTACATATAAAAGGGTCCTGCGGAAGCCAAATGCATCTACCCCAAATTATCTCTGACTGTGATTGGAGTTGACCCTGAAATTTGTTAGAAAAGGTATGGCTTACTGTAAAGGTGGGCTTATGTGTGTAGATTTTTTAGTTTGATCAATGAAAAATCCCACGCGTATCCCCCCAAATGTTTGGGGCTTAATCATAGGGAAACGCGTCAGGGGTGAGGACATGTTTCCTGCGTGGAGCTGATGATGTATGTATTCTTCCTTGGAACATTTGAAAATAAAGGTTAACAATTTTAAAAGATCAAAAAACAAGTCTGAGTGCGGACTCCTTAAACCTAAAGACAAGGATTTGTTCAAGATGATGTGTGGAGGAGTGCAGAGAGCGGGATCCAGCACCAACAAGACTTCAGGTGATCTTTAATTTTACAACTACCTGAGAGGAAGCCTGTGTGTGCATGTGACCATTGATACAAGAATTCCTTGTTTGAATACTGTTCGTTATCAGCGATGAACGAGCCAAAAAATCGAATGTTCCATTCGATAAATGAACTAACAATGTTCAACGACATCGAATAAAAAATCAAATTGGCAGTTGATTAAATAAAATTAAAATCAAGTTGGCAGTTGATTGAATAAAAAATCTACAGGTGTAAACCCACCTGAAGGCAACTGAGTACACAATAACTACCAACACCAAATATCCAGCCTTCATTGGGTAACCCAGAAAACTAGCCACAGGCAATAGACAGAAGGTCAGTCCGATAAAGTACAGTACAGATGAATAAGTCAGGCCTCATGGACAAGGACTATCCAAAGTCAGAGCAAAAGTTTAGGCAATGTCAGAAATCAGTACTGTGCTGGGCCATCCCCCTTGGCCAGAAGAGATAACTCTGCCAGACCAGGGAGACATGTCTCTCCCTTGCCAGACTCCCCTGAGACTGTCTGCGATCCATGAGGTCGCAAGGATGACGTGGGTCACTGGCAGGGTAAGAATCACCCACAAACTCATAGCTCATATATGTATGCTATCTAGACGGCCATGTAGATTACCAGATAAGAATTTTTGGAAAAAAAATTGGTGTTATCACTATATGCAGAGACTAAATACACTCTGGCTTGTTTTAATATACCCAGTTGCTGTATGAAATCATTCTGTATTCCTATTGTCTAAGTATTCCGCTCGATAAACTTTTATTTAGTCCAGCCTCATGACAGATGAGCCCTTCCCTGCACATGAACATCGTTCAAAAAATGATTAAATAAGCAACATATGGTGAAGTTCCGCATCAGTATACTTTGTGCAGCGTTCTTATCCATGATAATGGAGTTGTGGCAATGCTTACATTACCCAATAAAAGCACCTGGCATCATAATTGCTATTGAACAAAGACAATGTACATATTGTAGCTGGGTTTAACTAAGGATAGGGCCCAGCTGTCCTTATCGCCCAAGAATGTTCCAATGGGACCAATCAGGTATCTACTATAGCAAGTCATATAAAATTAATTATCATACTATTATAACATTTGGTAAATAATAAACTAAAATATAAGTAAACTTCAAACATGTTTGCCTGTATGAGTACAAGGCAAAAGATTAAATTACCAAAAATAGAGACTATTGAGTGCACCAGTTAGCTTTGACTTATACGCCAGCTTGGCGAAGTTCAAAGCAAAAGGGATTTTCAGGCAAACATTTAGTGTAAATGACGTAGAACAGAAACATCAATAATGGTAATAGCACATTTTAACCGTCTTAGTCAAGATGATCACAAGTTTTATTTAGTATCGCATGCAATTTACTGTCGACGCATTTCGTGACATGCAAGTCGCTTCCTCAGGACATTTTGCATGGGGTCATTAGATTGTCACTGCAAGGAAAAAGATGTCAATCAGTATGGGGGGGCCATCACTTTAACCGGTGAATAGGAAAGTGAAAAGATTTCATTATAAGTACTGAGACTATAATGTCTTAAGGTCTCAGTACTAAGAGTAATATGTGTGCTGCCATAGCTGACCTCTTTTTACAGATGCTGACATGACATATGATAAACCAGGGGCAGTCAGAATTCCTGCAAGCACTGGGCATGACAAGTAGTGAAAAAAATTGACTGCATTCAACTTTATGAAAAACCTTAAATTTCTTTTCCAGCAATCTTCCTTATTAGCTTTGAAGATGATGGAGACCAACCACAAAGGTAGCTAAATAGCACTGGCCCAAAGTAAGGTACAAAACTACGCACCAATCTCCTTTTATGAAGAAAATGCAAAGCACGCGGAATGACTACTTTCCACAAGCAAATAGAATATGCTAATGAACTAAATCTTCATGTTGGCAATTTGAATGCAACCATTGCTTCCAGCTCTTTAGTTGTATATAAACATCTCTCTGTTGTAAATCTGTGTAGTCAGGACTGCCATCGGAAATTTCAGGGCCCCATACTAAGTCATTTTTTGGGCCCCCCACACACACATTTTAGAGCATATTTACACTGGTGTTTACAAGGTTTACCTTGCAGTAAATTTAAAATTGAAGTCAATGAGAAAATGTAATTTTCTTACATCCGGTATTAGGTTTTCTGTTTCTTGACACGTTAAGAGGGTTGGTTGTTAAAGACCCTGTTGATTTCACTTGTGAAGCTCTAAAGTGTCTCCAGCACTTTGCAGAGCTTCTTACAATAGTTTTTTTAAAGCCTAAACGTTTGTACTTTCTGTACAGACATCCATGCGTTAAAGCGTCATTGACACTTTCTGCCACAATAGGGTACTATTTAATGCGTGTGTAAATGTACTTTTTTCGTCAGCAGGTCCTGACAGCAGTATCAAGGCTGCTTCTAAGCACGTAGCAAAGTATTTAGGGTTGCCATGCTGACGCCGCAACAACAGGCATGGCATCGACTGGGCAGCGGACCACCAGGTGGTCAGGCCCATAACGGGAGGGCCCCCTGTACCTGCGTACAGCGGCTCTGTGTGTAGTCTTTATTGGGGATCTCTATCAATCTCGATCAGCACACTTGTAAGTAACATTGCAATAGTGACATCACAGCCCCTGGAAAGGGACTGGATATTACTGGAGAATTGCTGGAGATATTACAGGAGCTCATTCCTCCTTTTTGTTTGAATGGTTGCATAATATATTGGGTTGTCCATGGACATATTCAACTAAATAATGGTCTAGGAGGCTATTATTGTATTTATTAAAGATCAGGACAGTATGTAAAGCAGAATATTTAGCAAAGCAGAGCTTTTAGTAACATAAGCCAGTGTTAGTTAGATGCCTGCACCTCCCTGCTGCCCACTCAGGCATGCCACCAAGCCCCTAATGTCATTTGGTTATCCCCCCAGCTACAGTTTAGGTGGCCATATTTGGATGTTTTTTTCTGTTCTATCTACCAAAAAAAACATTTATAAAATTTAATATGTTGTTTGGAAATGAATTCCTTCTTACCTGTTGTAATTGACCAAAAGTGATGGAAATCGAGCATAAAATTGATCGAGCAGTGATGGGACGCGTTGGTAAATTTCAGTCAATCTTACAAGTATCTGACAAGTGTTCTAGGTATTTAGATGGATTTATATCTGATGGTACTCTGGAGAATGAGCACAGGAAAGTATAGGTCTGTTTTGAATCGATAACGCTGTGAGGTAATACAATCAATCCATGTTAGACTGACAGCTGGTATTTAAATTTGCACCAGCCGATCAAATCTAAAATTGATTGTGTGTGTCTTGCTTTAGAGACAGACAGTTAAGCTGGGCATACAAGGGTAGATTGTCGTGCAATCGAACCCTGATCAATCACAGCGTGGTGACGTCACCACACTGTGATCGATCACGGGTCAATTGAACGGGAATCAATGTGCACCACTAGATGGGGACTTGGTACACCCGGTGTGAGAGCTGGTCCGGTGTCGACTCTCACTGGCTGGGAGCTGCAGACAGCCAGTGAGAGCAAACACAAAGACACAGCTCCCCCTCTCACCTCCCCTCTCACAGCACACAGAGCGGGAGCTGATCACAGCGGAATTGATTGATCTGGCTCGAAACAGGGATAGCAGTATTAGATATGGGTCAGATAGATGGCCGTGAGCAGCCATCGATTTAGCCCATATCTATGCATGTATGGGCAACTTTAATGATAAAGGGTCTTGGTTGGAAGGTTTGAAGGATAAGAGGGTTAGAGCAACAGTAGGGTGGTTGTGACACATGCATCCAAGACACCCAAAGGTAGCGATTACTAAAGATTTTCAGAGAGACTCAAGCTCTGTAAGGGTCCCCATACACCTTTAGATTTTTCTGTCAGTATTTACTTTAGATCTTCTTTTGTTTTAAAACCAAAACCATGTAATGTAGGGACTTTCCTAATTCATCAGTCTAACCTGTGTTCATTGGAGAGACCCTATACTATATAGTTGTTAGGTAATCTAAAGGATATCTGACAGAGAGATATAAAGGTGTATGGCCAGCTTTAAGCAGGGTACAGACCTGCAGATATGGGCCAGTGTCGATGGCCGCTTCGAGCGCCGTGCGGGCTGCTCACAGCCATCTATTGGTCCATATAATAGCGCGCCATCGCTGTTTTCGAGTCGTGACAAATCAATCCGGCTGGTCTCCAGGCAAAGCTCGGCTGAGACTGGGGAGAGCAGAGCTGTCTCCCCAGCCCTGGCCGATATCTGACAGCATCATGATGACATCATCACGCTGGCTGGCAGGATACATCGGACGGCCGATATTCGACATTCTGTAACATGCTTTAAGAGAGTTAAATTAGACGCAACAGAGGGGGCTGACTGTTACAAGCTTTACTGGGTGTGTCTAATTATGTTTTTGTCAAATGTGTTATGCTTTGGCAGTGTAATGATTCAAAAACTTACCATAACTAAAGATTACTTCTTACAAACTACAGCCCTAAAACATAGGATCAATAAGTCTTGGAAAGTTTGACCAGTGACTTGTGGGCAAAGCACCTGAACATGTGTATCACACCAAAATTGCTGGAGAAGTAGAGATAGTGTTGAGCTAAATATTCAATAATTGCTATATATTCTGCGAATATCAGCTATTCGAGAATTTGCAAATTCCTAATATGCTGGTGGATATTCGCAATTTAGATATGTGGCGATATTCGCCATTGGGATGCTTATGGCCATGGATTGCGAATATATATTCGCAATCGAAAATAATAGCACATGTTACCATTCATTTTGAAGGTAAGTCGTGAGGTGATTATCACATTTAGATATGTCGGGAATATAGCATCGGATATTAGTAACGTCATTCACGAAATATCGCAAATTCGAATATTGCCTATGCGCTCATCACGAAGGGTTGTGGAAACACTAGAAGAAGAAAGTACTGCACGTGTCGTTGCACGTGAAATTTGACTTAACATTATACTTAAAATACAGGGGAGTGCAGAATTATTAGGCAAGTGGTATTTTTGAGGAATAATTAATATTTGAATCAAACTAACGCATGTTCTCAAGTGAACCAAAAAACTAGCGAGAGTTGGTACTGTTTCACGTCTCTTGTAAATCACCATCATTTGATGATGGACTCAACCGCAGGTTCTCAATGGGGTGTTCAGGATCAGGGTGAACAAGGAGCCATTGTCATTAGTTTTGCTTCTTGCTTTTACGACCTTTCTTGGCAGCCACGACGCTGTGGAGTACTTGGAGCGGGTCGTGTGATGGGAGTCATTGTCGCTGCATAGAAAATCTATCTTTTTTCAATTGAAGAAATGCAGGAATCATCCCTCCTGTATCCACTACGCTTGAAGAAGGTGTACTTCCGAGAAACATGGCAGACAGTAGTAGTAGGACTGGGAGTTGAGCTTGACTCACATCCCTTCAACCCGACAGAAAGTGCCGCTCTACAAGCTGCATCTTTGATGATACCATCTAGCCGCAAGACCAGTTACTCCACGTACTCCACCCCACTTCGCTGGTGTCTGAGTCAGAATCGGAGCTCTCTGCCCTTTATCCACATCCGAGCTCACGTGCCAACTCGCATCTGGACCGCATGCAAGATCTCACTCCTCACTCTATTTCTATCCAGTCCATTAAAACCTTACGAAAAGTACTTGAGATTATTCTCTGGCCAGGCATTCGTGACGTTTCAAGCTTGTGTGGTGTCGTCTTTCCACAGCCTTGTCTCTACACTGTGCCATGTCTCTGAGGGTTATTGCACCTACCTTGTGCTTTTGGGGCACTGCCACTGATGTTGGCAGCTCTGGAAAATATGCGCAAAACTGGATGGCAATGTGGCATCTTGGGTCAGCTGCAATACACTTGACGTTTTCTCAGGGTTCACATGGGCCAGTTATTTTGGCGGCACTTTGTTGTTCCACCAACACGCTTCGTTGCCGGACACCTGTTTGACTTATTGTGAATTGAAATGCTTGAGTGTTCGATGATGCACGAAGCTTTCAAAAGCTTTGCAATTTTCAACAGTTGCTGCTATCCCTAGGCTGTCAAGAATTATCTCACTATTTTTGACTATATTCTATAGCCTGTCAAGTTCTTCTTTTGACCCATGTTGGCAATAGGATAAGGAAGTTGCCTAATAATTATGCACACACCTAATATAGGGGTGTAGAGGCTGCTATTGAGACGCACACCGCCTTCTGCATTGACAGAGATGCACATCAAATCTATATGCTTAATTGGTAGTTAGTGCTTTCGAGACCTATAGGCAGTCGTTGGAGTAAGAACAAACATGGAATCATTAAAGAGGATGGTATGTGGTAAACAAATAACTCATTTGCCTAATAATTCTGGCACTGACACCTCGTGTACATGGGGTTTTTTGTTAAAAACATATACTTTTTTGGGATATATGTCCCTTCTCTACGGATCTCCGCATGCAATATTGTGGTGGATGCATGATGTTTAGTAGTCTCTAGGCTATTCCCATCACAAAGTCAGGCTATGTCAAAACATTGAGATATCTCTAGCCCCTCAAACGTCAGAGAATGTATAGGGCTATTATTATCGCATGTCCGTGGGCTAACTGTTATAAATATTTTTTGTTGTTAGCATATTTATATTTAATTTCCTGTTTAACTGTGCACGCAAGTGGTGACTTAGCTTTTAGATGGTCAAGGTTTGTTTCGTACTTGCTAACTTTGTGAGGCTGATTACTAAAGCCTCTAAAATGGTATTATCACTAATTTCTAGGAGATATGTAGAGAAGGGGGCCGACGATGCAGGCAGTAGAGGGCCGGGCCGGTGTGCTGCCTGATCAGTGGCAGGCAGGCCTTTGCTGGCAGTGTCAGCCTCGACTGCCACTGTGTAGGACGCAGCACCGGACCGAGGGGGGGGCGTTACTCCAAAAAAAACGTGTCGATTGGCTAGTTGAATTTTTTTCTGGTCTAGCACCCAGTGCCCCCACTGCTCATTTAAGTTCTGCTTCATGGGGCCCGTAACATATTTTTGTCTTGTACGTGGCCTCCATATTTCTGACACGATTCAGCTCGCCTGGGGGCTGAGTATAATATCCCCCAACAGCTTGCTCTACGATCTCCAGCAATTTTGGTGATGATACCATGTTCAGTGCTTGCTAATTACTCAAAATCTTCGTAAAAGGCCTTGTTTCCATACTTAGAGATGTCTAATATTTTTAAAAAATGGCAACGCAATGCTCTAAGTATGACAAAAGTCTTATTATTATTAGCCACAAATGTGAAAACTGAATGTTTCCATTGGGCTATGAGTCAAACTTGATATGTATCCAAAAAGAAGTGAATGTATACAGAAGCAGAGAATGTTGGTTTTAGGATTGGATGGTTCATTTTCAGATGGTTTAGCATGTGTTCCGAACTTTGGGGGGCGCGGGTTATTCAGAGGTGTTCGGGTCAGGCCTGCCTCATTCAAAATTAAACCCTGTATTTGTATGGGGGGGGGGGGCTTGATAATGTTCGCAAATAGAAAAGGGGCCTGGCAAGGATAAGTGAGAACCACTGGTTTAAGGCAATGTTAATACTTTTTTGTTTGGGGCTTTTATGGGCTAACTAAGCGTCAATGGGATTTTCATTAAGTACGATGTTGTTTTTTTAACTGGAGTTCACTTTATTGTATTACTTATGCACAGAATGACTCTTTGGAAATTCTGAAATATTAGCCGCCTTCTGTGTCTAAGTTTCCAACAAATATTTATACCATATCAATTAGGCCACATGAAATCAGACCAATTTCGAACAAATTAGGGTTACCCTTCTGGTGTTAAAGCCCGAGTTTAATTTGGGCTAAATGAGTTGGCTAAAAAAAAAGGATCATCCCGATTAACTTGGCGCTGTTATCTGGCTACGCAGATCGTAGCTTGGGTCAGCAGCCAGGAGACTTGCTTGCGTCTCCCCGTGTCCTCGGCAATGTCTGAGTTCAGATCCCGTGTTCGGGGGACAACAGCTCAACGCGTGGCGGGTGGCGTGATGACATCATCAGGAGGGGGAGGGGGCTAGGAAGTTCAAATGTGAAAAAAAAATTCTTTTCTATTGCTCTTTATAGTTTATCTTTATTCTGACATCGATTGGTAGCGATTTTTTGCCTTCCAATTCAATTCACAATGAAAAAGATATGTATTTGCTATGATGAATTTTCTTCATGTTGATTTGGATTAGTGGATTGATTTTCTGTATGCATCAAAGTTCAAAAGTAAAGGAAAGGGCATAAGAAGTAAATAACTTTGTAAGGGTCTTGCGTCCACGGAGCGTCATTTTCCCTGCGGTAGACGTAAGTCTCGGATCGGGAAAAAGACGTCATAGAGGGAGCCTTCCGCATTCAGAAAAGAATGGTGCATGGTGTCCAGCTGCTGCTCTTTTGAGTGGTGCGTTCCGCGGTGATGATATGAAGCTGTAGTAATGCCAGCGTCTTCATTGAAGCAGCCGTCAATTGCCAGCAGAGTCCCAAGACAGCGAATAATCGCGGCTTGTGGCTGCAATGTAGGGGGGGGGGTTAATGCAGTAACGACTGGCAGTTTTCTAGCATTTTGTCCTTAAGTCTAAATCATAGGGTGCACTCCCCCAAGGGCAGAGCGAGCCCTAAAAGCCAGCGGGTAGTGATGGGCAGTAACTTTATTTACTTCGGCACCGTGTTCCGTCCGGCGAAAGGGGCGGAGCAACTTGTTTAAAAAGTCCGCCGTCCGCCCCGTTCGCAAAACAGATTCTTGAAGTCCTGAGGCTGGTTATTTTATCTGGAAACCGGTA
>CM070039.1:71553165-71572648 GCA_036250615.1 Ptychadena robeensis
TAAAGCACCATGGGTTTTATTTGCAATACACTGAGGCTAGTGATCCCGTCCATTGAGAATGTGCATGTATTTGGAAATGCATATGAGTGAATGAGTAGTGATGATCGCGAATATTCGGATTCCGAATATTAATCGCGAATAACGGCAATTCGGAAATTCGCGAAAATGGTGAATATATTGCCGAATATTCGCAATTCCGGATATTCTGTATTTTTTCCCCATTACACATGCCTCTCAATGCAAGTGGACGAATGGGAAGGCTGCAACAAGAGCTTAGCAACACTCCCTGTGACCATCAGCAGTTTTTAAATCGAATATTGGGGTGATGCGAATGTTGGGAAAATCTGTGCCATGTTAAACATATATTGCGCGCGCGAAATTCACAAAAAAAACTGCCGATATTCACAATAAAAAAAAACCCAGAATATTGCAGAATGCAAATATTTTCCGAATGTTTTCCATAAAATTTGCGGCATGCCGCGAATACGAATGTTGCCTATGCCGCTCATCACTATGAATGAGCACAGGTCCTTTCTTTATACGATAACCACTTTATGAAGCCATCCACATACTACTTTCAGGTGTGGGATATCACTTTTAATAAATCAACACTGCAGTGAAAATTGTATTTTGCCTGAGGACTGAATAGTGTTCATTTTCAGCTAAGGAAAATAAAAAAATAATCAACCTACTAGAACATAACTGAAAATAAAACAGTGCGCTACTTTCTGCAATCCTCCTGAAGCACATTAATAGTAGTAAACAACAAAGAGGTTTTCATATGCAAATCAGCCTATATATTGGCACATGAAATATTTTACATTCAGTAAATGTATTGAGGTCTTATACGGTTGCAAATAAAGAGAAGTAACTATTTAGAGGAAGATATTGAAAAGCTTTATCACAGCCTTCTTACATTCCTGATTTGTTAGAAAGTTTGAAAAACACGGCCTTTGTCTAGTTATTCTAATCATTCCAAAATTCTGGGCCTATGCTATAAAGGATTTATGGATCATGTGATGTGGTGGGCATGGCTTGTTAGCAGGGTGGGGTTAATGGTTCAAGATAGTAGGCCTGTTCCTTCACCCATGTGGTCAGTCCCTCATCTCTCATATTCCTTGATCTGGAACTCTCCTCTCAGGACTTGGACATACATCAAAGACTCCCGTCATCTACTGCAAACCCTTGCAAACTACACCTGGGACCCATCTTATCTCTGGCTTTCACTTGATGTCTGCTCCCTTTACACTTCTATCCCTCATGACATAGGCCTGAGGGCCCTCCAACACCACCTATCTAAAAGCAATAATTTCAATTATCAACTTCCTCACTGAGGCCACCAAATTCTGTTAAGAACATAATTACTTCACATTTCTAGACACATTTTACATCCAAACTAAAGGGACTGCTATGGGAGCTTACTTTGCACCCAGCTATGCCAACCTAACTATGGGCCACTAGAAAGACTGTATGATCTGGGACAACAACCCCTTTGCCTCACACCTGGTGTTCTATGGTCGGTACATTGATGATATTATTATCATCTGGAGTGGGGACCTGGAAACGGTCAGCTCCTTTGTAGAATATTGTTATCACAACACCTAGTCTATCCTTCACCCATGTGGTCAGCCCCTCATTTCTCATCTTCCTTGATCTGGAACTTTCCTCTCAGGACTTGGACATCACAACTAAAACCCATTTGAAACCCACAGCGGGCAACTCCTATTTACATAGAACTAGCTGCAATCACCCCAAGTGGCTGCAAAACATTCCTAAAAGCCAGTTTACTAGGTTACACAGGAACTGCACCAAAACTGAGGACTTTGTCTATCAAAGCCAGGTTCTCAAACAGAAATTTCTGGATAAAGGTTACTGTTGCTCCTCACTAGACTCCACCCTTCAAATCCTCCTTAATCCTCCTAACCCCCCAGCCCCCAAACTGATGGACCGATGGTTGAAAAAGAGCCTCCGCTCGAAACACGTCCTGTTGTTCCTGTTGAGCCTTCCAGCATCTGTAAGCAGTAAGTAGGAAGTGATCTCATCCCCAACCAGGAAGTAAGGTCTTCCTGGAAAGCACATGGCGAGAGATCAATCCTTGTAAACCTCTCTTAATGTGAGTATCTTGTCTGTTGTTTTGTTTCATATATTTCCATTCCATATTATTTAACCATTTACAGCACCTTACTTTGTTGTACTAGTTTGTTTGCCTCTGTCCTTGTTCTTATTTGTCTGTTACAGGGGGTCACACTCCTCCATTTTGAGAGCTGCACACCTACACACAACTTAAACACCCACCCCTCATACCTATTTTACTCTGCAATACTTGCTCAGGCCCCATACACCTATTGAGGGCCCTTCTGGCCACTGATATCACTGTAGCTGTGTAATCACTGCTGAAGGTTGTGCGAAACTATCTATTACCTTTTTTAGGCTAAAGCCCCCCATACACCTTGAGATTCCTCCATACAACTTTCATGAGACCTACCAACAACTATGTAGTATAGTGACCTCCCTGATAGAATACATAGTGATTGGAAGGTGTAGAAAGGTCCTCATATTACATGGTTTTGGTAGAAGAAAAGTTGGTTGTACAGAAGTTGCATGGTAATTGTATGTGGTGTATGGGGGGCTTTAGACTCCACTATGCTTTAAGGATGCACTGTGTTAACAGATCCAGTTAACGCAACTCATGCGTTAGGGATGCATTAGGGGATGTGTTTGTGACGTATCAGTTTTTTTTTGTGTTTGTTTTTTACCATGAACAGATTGATCAATGCATCGAACAACACATACCACGGCATTTCAACTGACTCATTCAATTTGCGTTGGCTGACAGATCACACCAACTGATGTGTAGACACATCCATTGACTTTCAATGGATGTGTCAACATCCCTGCGTTTGACGTATGTCAAATTAAGGTTTTTAACACATAGTGGAGCCTAAGCCTAAGGCTAGGTTTCCACTGAGTTTTAAGTCAGTCAAGGTCCCTCCATCAACACAACCATGATGCATTAGAGGCACGTGTTAAGCATCCATTAAGCATCCGTCAGGGAATCCGTTACCTTTTTTTGTGTGAAAACAGTCCACTTCTGGCGGATACCCATCCGCCGGGAACAGATTCAATGGATTGTCTTTGGATGCACCCCCCTACGTTGGTAATGGATGCATCAAGATCAACGTAGTGCTCTACATAGATTTTAAGGCAATGGGGCACAATGTAGCAGACCAATGCATGTGGAGACTCATTCATTATAATGGGCTACGTCGACATCCTTCCATTTGACCTACCTCAAACGGAAGGATTTTGAAGCAGGGGAAACCGAGCATTAAGGCCCCCATACCTATCTTGATTTTCTGTTCAATCGACTTAAAAAGATACATTTTATGGGGTCAGGAAAATTGGTGATTGATAGTAATGTATGCCAACTGTAGTAATAGAGATTTGATCACATTTTTTTGGATCGACAGAAAGCACAATTGACTTAAGGTTCCATTTTAATACAACCGATTAAAATCTTTCAGCATATCCGATCATTTTTCGATCAAACATTTTAAGGCCCCCATACACGGGTCAGATTCCTGTCTGATTCCGGTCCGATCGATTCCGGGCGCGTGCACGCAAAACGATCGTGCCGGAATCGCGTGCAGCCCACCTTGTCCGATCGATCAGGTCTGTCCGTTCAGGGGCTCAGAATCGGATCCGACAGAGAACCAACATGTTGGTTCCATCAGATGGATTCTGCACAAATCAGGGGGAGTTGCCATTCGTGAGGTGGACAATCGGACACGGATCCGTCCCGGAATCAGCTGGACAAGGTGGTATGCACCGATCGGATCACTTAATTGGCCGCTCGATCGGAGCTCCGAGTCCCGCTGAGATCGCCGGAATCGATCGGATGGGTGATCGAGCGGACATGGAATCCGACACGTGTATGGCTAGCTTTACCAATTTTAATAGTTTTAGGTCAATCTAACCATGTGGGCTGCCATAGATTTTCAATCAATCAACAAAATTTTTTTATTGACTAAGTTGATTGAGCAAAAAATCTATACGTGTATGGGGGTCTTTAGTCTTGAAGAACAATGCAAGGATCCTGAAACCCTTCCAGCTTGCTCCTCCTTCCAGCTATGCCATGCTATTGGCCAATTACTGTGATGGACAACCTGATTGACCAACAATAAAAACGAGGTGAGAAACTGATAAATAGATGAATCATCTGCAGGATGTCTTGTTTATTATGTACATTATAAGTAATGTACATAATATTATATGTACATTATATTTAAGAATTTAGTAGATCCTTTACCAGGGGCCCTTAAACGAGGGGCCAGTTAATGATCATTAATGATGCCGGTGATGGAACTATAACATAAGCACAAAGCTCTGACCAAAGTCAAACTCGCAGATCTCTGACACACTTAGAATTAGAAGTCCAAATGTTTTTTAAGGTTAGTAATTTACCACTGAGAATACTTACCCTCCAAATTTCACACCCCTAACTCCAGTCTTTCATTATAATAATGTATGCTTCATCAATGGCCATAAACTGTATACAATAAACACAGGAATGCAAAAAGATTAACCGGTAGTGTTTATATATTAAAGTCACCTGTTTAGACAGCTACTTAATGTGTTCAAATGTTAATCTTTATTTCAATTGGAAAAAAAATTCTCTTTCAATACTGTCTTTTGCCACAAGATGCAGCCTTAACATCACTACATTACAGTTCCGGCTTTGTCCGTTCTGACAGCTCAAAAACATTGGGGTGACTGCCTTGAATAAAAGCCTTGGAGAGCTGTATATGACCTGCAGGCTATAGGTTATGTTTTGTACAAAATAAAGTATACCATGCATGTGCATTACTGAAAGTAATTACAGAGCTGGTTGGTTCATCTAGTACCGCCGATTAATGCCAGTAATAGGAAACAATGCATTTTCCTAATAAAAATGCCAAATATCTCAACAAAAATGAAACCTTAACATCAATAAACCTGAGGACATTATTGGCGGTGCTGCTGTTTTACCTCAAGCTATGTACAGACCTCTGGGAAAAGCAGTGAGCCATTCCTCTGAATTGCTTCCTTTGTTGTTTTCTACTTCCAACAGGCAAAAGCTGTTATCATTTATTCCAAATTATTATTGTGACTCTCTTCAGTGCAGCCACTGGGAATGATTCTGATGTTAGTAGTAGGATGGATACTGTGTGCGGTGTATTATAACACCTATGCTGTGTTGAAGTATACAACAATGTTATAGCTTAATATTAGGGAATAATATACCCCCAATACAATCTCTATAGAAGAGATAGAACAATAGATGATCACTCTAACAATTAAATATTTTTATATTTTAGAATTAAAATCTAAACTCTGGGATTATATAGGCATATTTATTGTGTGTTTTGTATTTTTTTCATGTCTATGTAGTGTGACAAACTGGTCATCTGCCACGGTGTAAATGGACCATCATGTAATGTATCCTGGAAGGAATCCAGGATAGTGTTGGACAACAGCAATAGGTTGTTGTGCTGTCTTAAGCTAGCCATACACGGCACGGATTCCCTGGCTGATCGATTCAGCACCCGATGGATTCCGGCGATTCCGCTGGCATCCACAGGTGAGAACGATCAGCCAATTAGGGAATCCGATCGTGGCAGCCCACCTTGTACAGCCGGATCCGGGAGGGATCTGTGTCCGATGGAGCGCCTCCCTGACCGCAACGCCCCCTGATCAGAGCAGAATCGGACCCGAAAAGACCAACAGGTTGGTTCTTCCTCGGATCCGATTCTGTGCCCCTGATCCATCGGGTGCGAACAGACGGGCAAGGTGGGCTGCAGGGGATTCCGGCACGATGGATCCACGTGCACGCGCCCGGAATCCATCGCGACGGAATCCGGCACGAATCCGTGCCGTGTATGGCAGCCTTTAGTTTTGTTTTGGGATTCTGAATTCTGGGATGGGAGGGAAGGAACTGGGTGGGCCTTCCCATTCCATCCAGGAATTACACCTGATGGACATCAGGGAGGTGGCTGGGTGTGTTTTAACAAAAGAGACTGAAGCCACTCAGTCGGGGCTCCCAATGAGGTTGAAGACAGTGCTGCTGGATACAGCAAACACAGGGCACACAAGGAGTGTGTGGCCCTATGCTGATGGCTGCTAGGAGGCAGGCTATTAATGTTTCCTAAAGAAAGGAACCATTGTTTGATCGTTGCCAAGCCAGGAGGCTTGGCATTTTCAGGACTTTTGTTTAGCTGATATTAACCCCTGTGAGGGTAACCAAGGTGCCAATAAATATGGGCAGGAGCCCTACAAAGAATCCTTTTTCTAGTGGATATACTTTATTTGCAGATGCCGTTTGACTTGAACCCCCACAGTAATAACCCAGCAAAGTTTGTTTCTGTGCAGGATCATCGTATAATTAGTTCCCTTGCCTTGTACAGCGTCACTGGTCTTGTTTCCGCCCTATCCTGTAATTTTATGATAGTAGCCTTTAATATGTGGCCCTCCTACAGCTCTGTAAATTTACTTACTTAGAATACTTAGAATGATGTCGCAAATTAAAATGTTGCCAATGCTGCTCATCACTAATCCTAAACTAAGATCCTTGGTGAGAGAATGTTCCATTCAGAATTAATGGATTAAAACACGAGTTCAAAAGCCTATTTCTGCCCAAGGAAAGATCTGAATCCTGCCCTAGGCAATACTACACTGGAAACAAATGTAAATAAACTTGTCTGAAAGAAGAAAGGACTTGTGGGTAATATGTTTTTCTTTTTAGCAATATTAATGAACGCATTAAATACACACCAAGAAATCACATAACACACCCATAGAGATGCCCTCAGCTAGATTTGGTCCTTCACCTCCCTAGCTGAGATCCAGATTTCTGTACCAAAAGCGCACCAAAGACTTAAATAGAATTTATTTTATGTTGTAGGCAAGGGTCTAGTAGGTGATTGAAACAAACAATTATATAAAAAAAATTACATAAAAAATGTATATATACTAAAATAAAAACTTTTTTGCATGATAGATTTTAAAACAGTATGTATTTATATTTATATTTTGATAATAATAATAATAATTTATTCAATAAAAAATGTGATTTTACTTTGAATTGTATTGGATACAGTTATCACTGTATTCCCTTTGGCACCCTCTCTCCCCTGGTGTGATCGACCTGGTGAGTTCACACCAGTGGAGAGAGGGTTAACTTCAAAGGGGTACATCTGGGGAATCACACTGAAAACTGTTTTCCCCATAGAAAACTGTTTTCATGCCATTTACTTTTGAATCTCCCGCCGCCACCCTGATGTGACGTCATCTTGTCACTCCAGGGGGGGGCGGGGGTCGGCTTTCGTGCAGATTAAGTTAAGAAGATCGGAGCCACCGGGGCAGCACAGATCATTGAGTTTGCACTGCTGGGGCTCCGATTTCTGATCTTGGCCAGACTGCCCCATCTCGTCCAGTGCAAGACTAAAGCAGGGAACACATGGCTCAATATAGGAGTCGTTCCAGAAGCCGGTCATCGCATTGCTGCCCGATATAGGAGGAGCTGGATATTAACAATGGGGGATATTTGTCATATTATTTACAGGCATACATCGCACATATTTGTGCGCATTGAGAATGGATACACAGAATGAAGAAGAGAAGCTGGTTCGCGAATCTTTGGGAATAATTGCAAACAGCTGCGCGCGATGTAAGGCAGTGGAATACGGATTTCGAATGTTCCTTAATATAATTGCGAAATTATGCGAACTCAAATGTACAATATGCCACTCAACACTACAGATAGATGGCCATGAGCATGCACAGTGCTCCAAGCAGCCATCAATCTGGCCCATATCTACAAGTGTGTTCCCTGCTTTACAGGACAGCACTGGACGAGATGTGGCTGTCAGGAACTTTTAATAGAACTTTCATTTTATTCTCTTCTTTATATATCCCATAGCTGGTTCTTCTAGATAAGAGGAGGCAGTGCACATATTGCTGGTGTTTGCCCCTATTTATGTAGAAAATGTATGTAAATGAAGTTGCCTGCTTTCGACAAACTAGTTAAAAAGATGATGAAGGTTTCTATTGCTACTGATTCTTTTTTTTTCTTCATATATAGGCTAAAGTGTTTTATTCAACTATGCTCAGCTCTCAACACTGAAAACTTTATTCTCCCCCATGACTTAAGGGATGCAGGTACATGAGTAACTAAGACTCAGGATTTGGGACTGAACCAAGACTCTAGCTAGCCATACACGTGTAGGATTCCATGGCCAATTGATCACTCCCCCGATCGATTCTGGCGATTCTGCCGGGAATCGCAGGTGTGATCAATCAGCCAATTAAGAGTATCCATCGCTGCATACCACCTTAATCCAACGGATTCCTGGATGATTCCGTGTCCGATTGTCCACCTCACAAATGGCAACTCCCCCTGATCTGGGCAGAATCGGATCAGAAAGACCAACATGTTGGTTCTCTGTCGGATCCGATTCTGGGCCCCTGAACGATCGGACCTGATCGATTGGACAAGGTGGGCTGCATGCGATTCCGGCACGATTGTTCCGCGTGCACGCGCCTGGAATCGATCGTGCCGGAATCCGGTGGGAATCCGACACGTGTATGGGGGCCTTTAGACATTACAGCTGGGGTTCTTGAGGAATCCTTTAGCCCTTGTATAAAAAGGCTGAAAAGTTTGGTCTCACCCCCTCATCTCGGATGCAATGATGTCAACCTGTGCTAACCACACCCCTTGCATAAGGAAGTGGCGTCACTGCCAAAAGTATTGGTGTATCAGGTTGTTCCAACCATAAAACCTTTGTAGGTCCCATTATCAATCCATTAATCCTATCTACCATCTACCACAAGATTCTCAAATGTGTCCGTGGGGTGTTTCACACATTCTCCCAGAAGAGCATTTGTGAGGTCAGTTACTGGTGTTAAAGTTATCTCCCTTTTTACACTTTTAATGAGATATTCTCACATGCTAGCAATGTCCACTAGAGATGGTCGAAATGAATAAAATTAGATTCGACTGCGAAGTTTTGAAAATTCGCATAACGCCAAAAATTTGCATAAACACTAAAAAATTTGCATAAAGCCTAAAATTCCCTTGACAATGCGAATTTTCCAATCACAATTTTTTTTATAAAATGGTGATACTCGCACGCGAAATAGCAGCACGGCAAATCAAAAGCAAAGTTATTTTTTAAATATCAGGCTGATTTTCGACTTTTTCTAAATCGAAATTACCCCATCAAATTTAGATTTCAGTCGAAATATCAGGCTGATTTTCGACTTTTACTACTTAAAAATTTGCACTGCGAATTTTTCGACCATCCCTAATGTCCACTTTATCTGTGAAAGGTGCCATCTTGTGTTGTCCATTGTAGATCTAGCCTTCATCTACTGACCCCCTCCCCCCCCAGTACTAGGATTGAATGCCTCTGATGTTATGAAAAAATAAAAAATAAAGCAATGGGCCCTAGTCACCCCACCTCTCCCTTTGGAAATGACTTTAAGGTAGTGCTGTTTTTTTTGTAATAAAGGTGCATAGAAAATAGAAGCATAGAAACATTTTGAGAGTTATAGTATAATACTGCTCTATAAAAAAACACATGAACACAAGCTGTTTATGGCCATTCCCTTGCCTCCCTAGCGGTCACCCTCAAGCTTGGGGTAACAAAAAAATGGCCAAACCCTGGCACCCTGAGCTGTATTTGGATTAGCTCTTAAACAATAATCTGATGAGCACAGATGTGTCCAGCGATCTATGCTTCCTAACTGTTTATGCAATGTAGGCCAGGAAATCCAAATTGTATTGGATTCAACACTGTTTTCTGTTTTAAAAACTGTATCCAATCCAACATAAAAAATACACATACACAAAATACAGTTTAATTTTTGAAAATGGTTATGCCTCCAGCTTCAAAACTCTCACGTTTGAGGCACGTCAACACGTCAATTTTAAACCGTGGCCCATTACTTGCAATTCATTTTCTTAACATAATTGTGTGTTTCAAACTTTATAATATTTAGGAGTTCTACTAGACCAGGGGTAGGCAAAATGTGGCTCGGGAGCCACATGTGGCTCTTTAGCCCCTTCAGTCCGGCTCAGTGGCGTAGGGACTTGTTGCTACCTGATCTGTATTATTTTCATTCATGTCTGCCCACCCCACTCCCAACAGCAAAACCCAGCGCCATCACCAACAACCCCTAAATATGCCTATAAGGCTTTGTGATTACCTGTAAGGGGGAGCTCTGTGGCTACTAATAAGTAGGGGCTTTCTGTTTACCATTAAAGGAGGGGCTCTATGGCTACCTACTGGGGGCTTTTTGGCTAACTACAAGGGGGGGAGATCTGGCTACCTATATAGAGGGGGCTTTGTGTCTACAAATAAGCAGCCGCTCTTTGTCTACTATTTAGGGAGGGGCAGATGGCTACCTACAGGGGGCTTTTGGGCTACCTTTAAGGAGGGGGGGGGGGGGATCTGGCTACTTACAAAGGGATGCTCTGTCTACCTATATGGAGGGGGTTTTGTGGCTACAAATAACTGGTGGCTCTGGATCTACCATCAAGGGAGGGGCTCTATGGTTACCTTTAAGGAGGGCTTTGCGACTAAAATAACAACATGCAAACCTGACTTGCCCAAACTTTCCAAGGAGATGCAAAACCACTGTTCACAGGGGTTGTCAGTCATTGTGGTCACAGTATATTGTAATAAATAAAAAAATGATATTGTTATTAAGTATGATATAAAGTTTTAAGCTTAACTAAGACTTATTCAGTTTATTAAGTTTAGTTTAAAGAATGTTTTTAGGGAAAGAAAACGTAATTTTCATGTGTTCATGTTCAACATGTATTTTAAAGTGCACTGCAATTTGGCTCTTTGGTCAAATTAGTTTGCCTACCACTGTACTAGACTAATGTTTGGACATACTTTGGTAAGATACAGGCCTACAACATAAAATAAATAAATAGATAAATAAATAAATAAACCCCATCTAACGCTTTTTGTACAGAAATCTGGACCTCAGTGGGCTGCCAAGGAGGTTACACTGTTTCCAGATAGCTGGAAGCCTAGAATTTTCCCATATATTACAAAAACAAATAGGCTAAGCCCTACCTCATGGCCAAATATAGATTTTAATTCATCCAGCATATTTACCAGATTTTTAAATCAGCTTACTTAGGAGTGAGAGGGCATTACTGTCCCTTCTAAGTGCCCACTCCTTTTGTGTAAAAGATGTGTGTGGTGGAAGACTTAGAGGGTGAGAAGGGACAACTGGTCAGACAGGTAACCTTCTCTGGGCATCTGCAAAATCTAGACATGTCCATCAGACTTCCAGGCAGAGAAGCTTCATTGAGTCTAATGGCTGCATGCTTTTCATCACTCATTCCAACACTTGGGATTGTGCTCATGTATGGCTTAAGGTAGGCATACAGATTCTCCCTCAATAGGTGAGGGACCGACTGCAGCGTGATGACGTCATGCAGCCTGTTACTCAGAGGTTCAACAGGCACCCTTTGTGTCACCATGCCATCCGACAAGCGGGAGGATCCTGGTTGATCTGACTATGTGGGTGCACACCATTTGCGGCCAAGTAACAAGCAATCGACTGAAACATCAGGTGGTAATTGACCCGTGTATGCTCACCTTTACAAGAAATTGCTTAAGCCCCCCAGAGATGTTTAGAATACCTGTTGATCTCCCGGCAGATTGACCATGATGTCATTACGCACAGCAGGTTGCGCCGAGAATCGGACATGCACCCTTTGTGTGCCGGCATTTACTTTGTCCCCATCCAAAGTAAGGAGATCGGTCTAAACATTACGGACATGTCTGTAATGATTTAGATCGATTTGTGGGCCTATTCATGGCTCCATTTACAGAGGGCTCTTTCTTAACTAGTTCAATAAAGCTACTGTGTCACAGTTTTCAGTGCCATTAGTCAAAAGACCATTGGCATCATTTGCATGCTAGGTGTTGTTCCACTAGTTCTATGACATTGACTTGCATGGCTAAGGCTTCTGTTGTTAATTTAGCATGTCTATACAGGCAACCTAAGGCAGGAAAAAAGACTGATTGGACACAGTTGGGTTTTATCCACAACAGTAGACAAGTAGGAAACACACGTCTAGGCTTCTCCGGCCCTCCAGACATGCACCCACTAATATCTTCTATAGAACAGAGCTTAGCTGTCAAGAAAATTGATTAACATACATGGTTCAAATAGAAATTTAGACATGCTCCTGGACTTTGAATATGAGTTTACAGATATCACTGGTTGTCAATCTGTATTCCTACTGCACATTCTAGTTACTATTCTTTTTCCAAGTAAAAAAATTCTATTTGGTTTGATTCTTGAAGTTCAGCATGTAGCAGTCACATATGTCACAAGAAAAGCACAAGAAAAGCATTTGGTTTGTCAACAACAACTGATGTTTCTGTAGATACACCAGTCAGCCAGACCATACTCTTTATACTCACGTACACATATTTATTTTTTCACTGACAATGTATTTACAACCCTAGGAATATTTCTGTGTGCTACTCATGGGAGGACAGATCTGCCTGATTTACATTTACTGTACAATCGTCCATTTCTGTGTATTATGTGCAATAAATTGAAAAGAGCAAAATTTGGAAAGGTTTCTATGGGAGTTTGGCAATGCCCCTGAACATGGTGTCAAATTGCTGGACATAGGGAATAGATTATGGCAGTAGTTGTCAAACTTTACTTGCAGGGCCCCCCTTTTCGATTTAGGAACATTTTTGAGCCCCCCCTCCCCATTGAAACACAGGTTCAGAATGAGGCCCTCCCCTGGAATACTTTTGCACCCAGCCAGGGGGGCCCTCAGGGTTATGGCAACATTACATAATAAAAAGCATTGCTCTATCATATGTTTTTAAATAAATTTCAACATGAAATGCAAAAACTACATGTGCTAGAGCAATATTGTACTGTTCCTACAGTACATATCCTGCAATAGAGGCTTTGCAATCAACTCACCACTCATTCTGCTAGTCTAAATTGACATCATCCAAATATCAACGTTGCTAGAGACCACTCCTGTTTCTCGAACCTCCATTATTGTGAGCGCATTTCTCCACCTTCTTCTTTAATCGTTATCATAACTTTGTTACACTAGGTCGTGCTCCGCATGTTCCTGTTACTATCCTCAAAGTCTTTAAAAGCTACTGTCTGCTTCAGTATTCTACCATTGTTTTGGATGCCTGTCTTGATCGTCATATTTTTAGATATGTGTCCAGTCCTCCACTACCAGCTGTTTTAGAATTGGAAATTAGTAGACCTTGCATTTCATACAAAGTTCACTTTTGAAGTAGTTGAAGCTTGAACCTTGACCTCATTTTCTTTTCCAAAATGTCTACTAAACTGGTATTTCATTTTAAAGTTGAATTAAATTTAACTTGCATTTAAAGTGCACATTTTACTTGAGTTTTAATCTAGTTAAAAAAAAAAGAAAAAATATCTTTATACCCCCAAAAATTTAGTTGGACCGCCTTTAGCTTTGATTACATCAAGCATTCACTGTGGCATTGTTTTGATAAGCCTCTGCAATGTCACAAGATTTATTTCCAACCAGTTTTGCATTCATTTTTTCACCAAGATCTTGCATTGATGATGGTAGAGTCCAAAGCCTTCTCCAGCACATCCCACGGAGTCTTAATGGGGTTAAGCCCGGACTGTGGTGGCCAATAGAGATGGTCGAAATGAATAAAATTCGATTCTACTTAAATTTCGAGTTTCCCAATCGAATTTCGATTTGACTGTGAAATGTTGACTTTTTTGCGAGTCAAAATTTCTAAAGTCAAAAATTTGCCAAAAATTCGCATAAAGCCTAAAATTCGCATAAGGTCAAAAATTCACATAAAAAATTTGGATTTGCTGTATAGCTTTGAGCTATAATAGAAGAATCAGTGTACATAGTAGCAGAGCTTTACAATCAGAAGCTGAGACTGCAAACAGTGCTTGTCAACCATAAATAAAGCCAAAAACCTTATCACACACTGTGAGCGGTGATGCTGAAGCACTTTACAAACACAAGAATACACAGTTGTAATGAGAAGAGAATTATAATATAATATTTATTGATATCATCATAATAATATAAGAGTCAATTGTTTGATCATGAACGATCCCCACACATTTTGCAACACAGTGATCGGAAGGCAACGTATTTCCAAAGAGCCAAATCGCAACTTGCAATGCTAGAAATGAAGTAGAGACCCTGGGTGGGGCTCTTACATGAAATGTAATAGTAAATAGGGATTTGTTAAAACTTCTTCAAATAACAATATTAATTATTCACTCACTGTCAGAAGAAATGGCAATGTTGTCACTGCTCACTGTCAGATGGATGGCAATGTTGGTCCCCCTCTCCTGTTAGAAGGAATGGCAATGTTGTCACTCACTGTAAGATGGTGGCAATGGTGTCACTCACTCTCAGAAGGAATGGCAATGGGTCCACTCCACTGTCAGAAGAAATGGCAATGGGGTCACTCACTGTCAGAAGTATGGTAATGTTGTCACTCTTCTTCCCTGTTAGAAGGAATGGCAATGTGTGTCACTCAACGTTAGAAGCAGGCATGTGTCACTCCCGCGTTAGAAGGACTGGCAATGTTGTCACTTCCCTGTTAGAAGGAGGGGGCAATGTTTTCACTCACTTGTAACGATGGGATGGCAAGGTGGTCACTCACTGTCAGGAGAAATTGCAATGTTGTCACCTCACTGTCAGAAGAATGGCAATGTTGTCACTCTCACACTGTCAAACGGAATGGCAATGTTTGTCAGTCCCCGTGTCAGATGATGCAATGTTTGTCACTCTCACGTGGTCAGAAGGTATGGTAAAAGTTGTCACTCTCTCCCTGTTAGAAGGAATGGCAATGTTTGTCCAGTCCCCACTGGTCAGATGGAGGGCAATGTTTGTTCACTCCACTGTCAGAAGGAATGGCAATGTTGTCCACTCACTGTGATGGATGGCAATGTTG
This sequence comes from Ptychadena robeensis, assembly GCA_036250615.1. Classification (NCBI taxonomy): domain Eukaryota; kingdom Metazoa; phylum Chordata; class Amphibia; order Anura; family Ptychadenidae; genus Ptychadena; species Ptychadena robeensis. The sequence continues at coordinate 71,568,180 of CM070039.1, forward strand.
TCACTCACTGTACAGAAGAAATGGCAAATTTTGTTGCACTCACTGTCAGAAGGTATGGGTAATGGCCTAAGGGCAAAATAGTCCACCTTCACTGCTCTGCTTGCAGGAGGGGGGGGGGGGGGGATTGGTATGGTGCTGCAAAGGACATAGGGGAAAAAACTTTAAATGGGTGTTAAAACCTAGCTCTAGCCAGAGAGCCAGACAGAGGGCTAGAGAACCAAATATATGGCTGTGGACCCCACTTGTGCCGCCACCCCCCTGCCCTACGGATGATGGAGTAAGCTAACATGTTGAAGTAGGATTTTTTAAAAGAATTTTTTGTCAAATATTCTGGTGGAAATAAGTATTTGGTGGGTCAATTGAAAAGTTATCTCAATACTTTGTTCTATACCCTTTTTTGGCAATGACAGAGGTCAAAAGTTTTCTTAAGTGTGTCACAAGGTTTTTCACACACAGTTGCTGTGAAGAAATCAACCGTGGGAGCAATAATTAGAAAATGGAAGACATATAAGACCACTGATAATCTCCCTCTATCTGGGGCTCCACGTAAGACCTCACACCATACCTACTGTGAAGCATGGGGGTGGAAACATCATACTTTGGGGCTGTCTTTCTGCAAAGGGATCAGGACGACTAATTTATGGGGCTATTCATTGCATGAATGGGGCCATGATACACAACAAGTCCTGGGCTAGGGCTGAGCATAAGCACTTGCTCCATCCAGCATAGATTTTGAGCATATTTACACCACCCAGTAAACAACTAATTAGGGCAACTGCAACATACAACGCATCATGAGGCGTTGGCTGGGAAGTTTTTAGGCTTTCATTTGACAGAACTGTTAGAGGCGCATTTTTTAGCAACCCCCGAAAGCCTGTTCAAGTTTGCTGGTGCCCAAGACAGAAGTGCCTGGTCAGTTTCCAGAATGTTCTTGACTGACAGCCTGGAAAGCGACTATGTAAATTTAGCCTTCGTTATTTAGTTTAAATTATCTATTCACTCTTTTATGTTAATAGCAGTATTTTTATTTACCTTATGTATTTTTAACCTTTTAGGTATAGGTTAGAGGTTAGGAAAGAACTTTATACTCATTCCTTAATTTTTTTTATATATTTTTTTTTAGTTATTAAATTTACATTTGTTTAAGTACAAATTTTGAAAGTCATGCCACAGAATTCTTGACCATTTCTATTATAAAGGCAACATTGACAGTAATTGTTGTAGGGAATAGTTAAATTAGGGGGTTTACAATTGAAGTAATAAAGGTCTGAAAGTTTTAGACAAGCACAACCTATTAAAAGGTGTTTGGATGTGATTCAAGATTCAGACTTTATTTTTAGCTGAAGAGGTGGTGTTTCACTTTAAGTGGAATCCATGGCCGTCTCTTGTGCAGGCTTGTTAAGGCTTGTTTGTATCACCTACATGGCCTAATTATGGCTAGTCATGCTCAGATCACTCACATAGCTAGCAATAATTGGGCTGTGTACCAGAATGAAAACACAAAGGAACAAAAAGAGAATGCTGTAATTCTAATTATTAAAGTGGATTTCCTGCTCTTTATGCTGACGAGGCTTTGATGTTTGCTCACTTTTGACCAGAATCTGAACTGCCATTGATTTTAAAATACTGTTAAGCAACTCAGACCTTGAAGTGTAATTAGATAAATATTAGTAGGTCCCAGAGGTGATCAGGGCTGGACCACATCCAGGTCCTATGGTTGTCAGGCAAATATAAAATAAGTGACGAGAGGAGGTAGAATGTATTGATCCAAATCCTCTGGAATAATCTAATCTTTTAGAACCTTTTTAGATATTCATCCAAATGTGATCAGCTTTATTTCATTCATTTTATCATTCTATATACTTAGCAGCATATTTTGAGCGTTTACAGCTTCAAAAGTTAATGAGATTTGTTTTTGACACCTCATAGTGCCAGGTTACATGTCAAGAGTCTTCTAAATTAGCCATAGACGGGTGAATTATTTTGAGATTTGATGATGCGCAATAAAAAAAATTCAACCACCAGTCGAAGGTCGATGGTTTGTACCGCCACACAGTTTTATAGATTCACAGATGACCATAAAAGTGTCATTACCACTTTCTGCCACAAGAGGGCGCATGGAAACAAAAAAAGATGATATTTCCATATCAATTATCCATAGAAATTACAGACGTCTGACTCGATGGATTTTATGTTTGATTTCTATCACTTGTGGTTGATTGGAGCAGGAATTATTTCTTGATCGATCAACTTTAAAAAATTAGATTGTGGTCTATTGAAGGGAAATATCAAAAATGTCCCTCCCATTTCATAACTAGATTCCTGTTTGGCAGGCCTTCAGCATATACCAAATCCTCTTTAGATATATAGCCTGGCAAAGCCTGTAAAAGGGGAGGGGCAACAAACATACTCAGCCACGGACTTGTCATAAGAGGCCTCATTCGCACATTGTGGCCTGGTGGTGTGGGGCGGGGGGGGGGGGGGGGTCTTAAAAAAGGAAGCTCAATGAGGATTTGGGGAACCCCACCCTGTGGAAGAATTAAGCAAATGCCCTGCAGCACACATTTTTTTAACCTATTTTTTGAGTCTCCCACGCACCTGTCCACTGCTGACTATTCCCTTCAATATTTTTTTATTTAAATTGTATTTCTTATTGATATTTTAACATTACAACCAATTCTATATATTTATTAATGCTTCCTATATATTACTTCATATATGTACTTTACTGCTTTTTATTCATATGTCACATGGGAAGATACCGATACACTTTATGTTTAAACATTCTCCAGGTACTCTGCATCAAATTAATTCATCATGATTCATTGAATCCCATACATTTAATACCAAATAAAATGTCTCTTATAAGTTCCTTATTCTAGCTGTTCCATAGATCATACCTCCTGGATACCAGATATAAAATATGTTGAGGGGGAATTTGAGCTTAGCATTTATTTCCACTTAGCTGCCACGCTTTAATAATTACTGGATTTTTTGGACCATAAGACGCATCCCCTCCCCCCCAAGAAATTGGGTGGAAAAGTGCCTGCGTCCTATGGTTCGAATGCACGAATGGCTGTGGGTGGTCACACATTCCGACCATAAAATGCGTTGGCTCCCCACCAGCGCCTGCGCCCTCCCAGCTAGAGATGGGGAGGTGGAGGGGCTGCCAAATATCCCATCTGTACTGTATTGTTTGTATCAGCGGAGCCCTACTGATATAACCAATGAAGCGCAGAGAGAGATAGATGAAAGATCTGCCAGTAGCATCTCTCCTGCTTGTGTATGAAAGCAGCACTCACACTGCAGCTTTCACACACACAGACGTAGAGGGGAGCACGCAGCTCCCCCCCCCCCAGCCGTCCTCTTCCTTGATGTGCGATGACGTGATGTGCCATGAAGTGCTAATAGTGCAGGGTGCAATGTGCAGGGTGCAATTTTCAGGGTGATTTTTCCCCCAATTGATTTGAATATTGATTTTTCCTGCTCTAAAAATTGGGTGCGTCTTATGGTCAGAAGAATACGGTATGTGACTGCTGTATTGCCTGAAGAATGACATTCACATTCAGAATATGAGGTTGGCCAGATGATGTGTGCTTTACTTGGTTTGCTTTAAAATCAGGTTATTTCCATAAAGTACCCTCCTTGCAACTTCCTGCTCTTAGAAGATCTCTTGTTGGCAGGACAGTATTAATAGTTTTGGAGTGCATGTTTCAACGCATCAGCTGTTGTGATCGCACAAGGGAGACTAACACAACATGAGGTTTGATGTGACTGATCAGTGAACTAGGGAAGCCATGTTTTCTAATTACACACACATTCTGATTTTTTTTCTCTTATGTGCTTCACGGGGATTGTGCCTCACTGCGTCTCTTTTTCAACCATATCTGCTCTTCTTTCTAAAGAGTCTTTTGAAACTTCATCTCCAGACTCACCTTTGCTACGTTCCTTGACTGTCAAACCTTGTGTAAGCTCTGTGTCAAAGATTCTGTGTGGGCTTTGATGGCAAAGAAGAGTATGAGCGGGTTGGGGTGAGCTTTCAAGTGACTCAGTTTGCTTATACAGTCTCTTTAAACTCTGTTTGTGGCTTACCTTGTAGCCATAGCATTTGTTCTACAGGGCCGTTAACAACATTGATTTGCAGATAGAAAAAGAAAAGAAATATCAAATTAGGGTGAGCAAGAAAAGCAGGGGTGTAAAATGTAAAAGCCACATCAAAGGTGTTACCATAATAACTCTATATTTTTAAGGATTTCAGAATTCAATTAGGCTCATAACTTTTTGGTCTACTGATTGAAATCATCTTTCTGCGTATGAATAAAGCAGCAAGCTACAGGAAAGTTTTTCCACTTAAATGGCTTTAAACACTCCGGGTGTTTAGAGTGAGTAGACTTCTGTATAAGTAAGGTAGAAAAAATTATAATGATACCTATTCAAGACTTTGAACAGTTTGCATATATATATATATA